>VWZY01004379.1:288955-381605 GCA_013399075.1 Chloroceryle aenea
TCCCAGGTGCAGGACCTTGCACTTGGCTTTGTTGAACTTCATGAGGCTGGAATGGATGCATCTCTCCAGCCTTCCAAGGTCCCTTGGGATGACAACACTTCCATCCAGTGTCTCAACCACACCACACAGCCTGGTGTCATCGACAAAGTTGCTAAGGGTGTGCTCAGTCCCACTGTCCATGAGCCCTCCCAATATTTTCTATAACCACCTCCTTTTTCTTCTTATATCTCTGTTGAAGGGAGCATTCTGAGAACAAGATGTTTTCTTTCTCAAGCTTCTGACTCTGTTACGGGCTGCAGGATGCAGAAGGACACCTTGAGGTGTTTCAGTTTTACTGGTGTTAGGTAAGTTTGGTGAAAACTGATAAACAATGATGATGTTACAAAGAAGAACAACTGTGGGGATCTGGGAGAGGAGCATGTCCACATGCTTCTTTCCCAGATTCCCACAGTTATTCTTCTATCCTATCATTTGTTTTCTCCAAAATGCATGGAGATCAGGGAAATATTTCTTGAACTATTTAAGGGAATGTAGGGACATTTTGAATGTGTCACCAGCCTCTACTCATCAGATGACTCTGGGTCACAGTGACCGTGTTAACATCAGAGTAAAAAGGGATACCAGGGAGAAACTGTTAAGGAGGACTATCCTACTTAGGCATAGCTGACACTTTTTTTCCCATAATGAGCTTACCTTGAACAACCTTCCTGAAACTCTGTGTTGACACTTGATATTCTCCAAAATAGGGAGGGATTGTTCTGAGATTGATTTCTCGGACTGAACATCCTGCAAAGCTGACTCAGCGTGCTGGCTGGTGCAACACTGGGCTCATGGCAAGGAAAATACCACTCCCTTTTTGTGACTGAGTCCTTTTAGGCTCCCCTTAGTGCATCTCCTGGCAATGATTAGGAACATCTACTTATTTTTTTAAATACTACTCCCCCTCCCATAGACTCCAGTCCTGTGAAGTCCTTAGGAAACATACCAAGATCTGAAAAGCTATTGTTTGGTATTTCAAATCCTGGTCCCTTTATGTCCAGCTGGTGGGAAAAGAGGAGAGAGAGAAAGAAAATAGGAAGGCGGTGGCAGGGAATGGGGGGAGGGTTAGAAGTTTAGCACAAAATGGATGGAACTGGGGATAAACAGATCCAAAGGATGGAGAAAAGTGGGACAAAAGTAGAGCAAGGCCAGTGTTGGTCCTGCTGGATGTTTCACTAGGCACTTTGTGCAAGCAGGAGGAGGTTTTATCCTATGAAATAGCCTGCAGGGAGAAGTAAGCAAAAGTAAAGGCACCTCGATAAGAAAAAGAGTAAAAAAAAGCCCCAAACCAACCAACCAAATCAATCAGAATACTGTCAAGAAAGACAAAAGATAAATATCTAAGAAGTATCTGGAATATAAAGGTGAGAGAAAAAACCCAACCCAAACCAACAAATAAAAAGCAAGTATTCTGTTAAGTGGCTTCCTGCCAAGGGCAGACAATTTTATCTGTCTGTGGCACATTTCTTTCCACTGCAGGATGGAGCCATGGATGCTCTTCTATTTTTTCAGAAATATTTGGAGTCTAGGAGTCGTTTGGATTGCTACTAACAGTGGATAATGTACAGTGAGAGAGGCTTGCTGCAGGGATGTAGTCATCTGGGGAATGCCAACACAAAGACAAGTTCATAAGGGCCACCAATATGTAATAGTTCTACTGGGACTTCATGGGAAAAAAAACAAGGACATATCTGATGAAGATGTAGAAAGAATTAGCAACACATATTAAAAAGAATTAGCAATATTAATACACAGAGTTCACATGCTGTAACTGCAAAATTTCCCCTCCTATAGTTAAGCATAAGGAGTGGCTGGAAGTTAAAGTTGTACTTCTATCTACAGGCTGACAAAAGAGAAATTCAGGCTTGCAAAAGAGAAATTCAAGAGATAGTTAACCATGGTTTCACTTCTGCTTTGGGAGTTGAGTAGAAGTGTTGTAGCAAAGACTTAATTTCCATGGGCAAGGAAACCTTTCCATGGGCAAGGGCTGGGCCAGCCACTAGACAAATGAAAGATGCTCTCTATTAACCTCTCTTCCCAATGGGGAGAGAAACTTATGGATTAGAAAACTAAAACTGCTTTAATGAAAGTAATAACAAGACAATTAAATACATAAAAATAAAACCAAACCAAATATCAGGCTTAATTTCCTTGATGGTAACTATGTTACTGTCATCACTGATGCTGTGGAAGTTCTAGACTCAGCAGCAGATGGCAATCAGATTTAGGAACTGGATTCTAGAACTGGATTCAGGAATGCACGGGTTGGGATTGAGGGCACAAAGGAAAGTCTTCCTCAAATGCCAACCATTAAAGAAGAGAGCTTAATCCTTGATGTTCCTCAGTTTTATATTGAATGTGATGTATATAAATAAAATAACAGGTATAATAATGTGCATCAGTCTTTGGTAGTAACTACAAAGAACCATAGAACGTTGTGCCTGCTGGAAGCAGACATTGCCTGCCTGTGTGGCTCCACAACATCAGAAAGTGCAGTTTGTTAGAAGAGACTGAGATGAAAAGCAAAATCACTGCACAGAATTTGTTCTCTNCACGGGTTGGGATTGAGGGCACAAAGGAAAGTCTTCCTCAAATGCCAACCATTAAAGAAGAGAGCTTAATCCTTGATGTTCCTCAGTTTTATATTGAATGTGATGTANAGTTCTAGACTCAGCAGCAGATGGCAATCAGATTTAGGAACTGGATTCTAGAACTGGATTCAGGAATGTTCTCTTCTAACTCAAACCAGGATGCTGTTCTGTCAAGACTTTCTGCTCAAGGTTGCTGCACGAGATTTCTGGGGTCTCTTGCAATGGACTGAATGCACCATGGGTGATGATAGGGAGGGTCATGCAGTGGGAGGTGGTACACAGGGCAGTAGCACCCTCCTCTCTTCTTCTGCCCCTTAGGGAGGCTGGAACACTGTTTACATAATGGATTAATGCTCCCACAGTAGTCCAAGCAAGCTGAACCCCCAAGAACCAGAGATGGACCTACCAAGAGAAACCTGGGCTACTGCTTTGCGTTGCCTGTGATAGGTGGAGAAGCTGTGGAACCATCTTTGTCCCTAAGGAAAACGGAGTTAGAGAGAGACATCTACCAAGGGCTTTGTTTGTTTGTTTGTTTGTTTTTTCCCTGAAGTTCCTTCAACCCTTCCTCATCCTTTTCTAAAGCCTTTATTTCTACAGGTAGGTAGTGGTCCTAGGCAAGGCACGCTGAATTTCCCCGTATTTCTGTATTAGTCTTGAACCAGTCCTGGCATCTATCACAAGACAACCCCACAGATGCTCATGTCTAAAAGACACAAGAGACCCAGAGGGTGGCCAGCCGCAGACTGTGGCAGTGCAGCTGGGGGACAGTCAGACAGCCCTTCCCCTTCGCAGGCTCTTCAGTGCTGGACTTTCCCAGGACAGATTCCCAGGGCTTATCGCAGGGCCTGGTGACACCAGCCGCAGGGCAGCCTTTTGCCCTTCTAAATCATTGCCTTCTGTTGGGGTGAAACTTCACAAACTAGCTAATGACTGGAAGCGGAAAGAGCCAGCATTTCAGAAAATACACTGGTTCTGTTTTTCTCCTCTCCCTTCCTTCCCACTGGCAGCTTGGGTGGGACCCGACAACTGCTTTCTGCTGCCTCCACGGAGTGAGAGTGCTCTCTGTGCCACAGTAAACTTTGTCTCTGTTAAATCAACCCTAGAGGCTTAAAATGCACTTCTAAAGGCCCTTTTGTCTGTCTGGTGCCATGTCCTGTATCCCTGGTGCTGATCACATTGTGTTGGTTTGGCCACTTTTTGGTTACCTTTACAGCATTTTATTCCTGAAGTCCTCTGCCAACAACCCAGTTGCAGGGCTGCGTACCTATCAGAACTGGGAAAATAATTTTTACAGCTATTATTCACCTCTGTTTAAACCCAAGAGTTCCTGCAGTACTTTCAGGAATGTGAGAAACCAGTGAGGTGGGAAGATCTAGGAATTTGAGAGAAGAACCTGCAGCTTTCCCCAGAGATTCAAGTGGGTAGGAAGTGCAATGGGATATGAACATGCAGTGTCTTGATAAGCATTGGATTTTTCCATCAAAGTGCAGGAAAGGGTGTTGGGAGGGTTTGTCTGGACTGGAAAAGTACAGAGTATTTCCCCAAAGGTGGAAAGGTGCTTAAGTGGAACCTCTCAAAAATTATATGTAAGATATATAAAAAATATATATACACATCTATATTTGCTTATATATAGATTTATTTTTTTTAACTTGACCTCTTTCTTGGAAAGAAAGGAAAGGGAAGAGCTCAGTTTCTGCCAGGAAAAAACTCACAGTGAGTTGAAAAGTTATCCCTCCCATTCTTCAGTACATAATGAGATGAACTCTGCTTCCCCATCACCTTTAGGTTGAGACAAACTTCCTTCTTGCTATCATTGTGTGGGAAAACACTGCTGGCCCTGGACCTAAGAGGAGCAGGAGGGAATGTTGTATTTCACTGCCCTTTTCCCTGTTCATTCTTGCATTTACCTGCTCTTTGGAGTTCAAGATGTCATACACTCAAAATGAATGCTGGAGGTACAGCCATAGGTTGGTGTGTGTCATGCATGGCTTTAACTGTAATCCATGCCCTGGTTTCTCCAGGGAATGTTTGGCCTGACACTGCACTGAATTTATGAGAGTGAAATCCCTTCACAATGGCAAGTGCTGAAAATGTATTGCATCTATTTCACCTTGTGGAAAAACTGTTTGGTTTACAGGAAATCTGAGAAATGAAATTAAAACCTGGAAAGAGGTCACTTCTGCTTCTCAGATGCTAACCTGACACGAGGTGTGGGAGCATTAGGTGTCCAATTAGTTATCAAGGTTCCTTCTGTACTTACAAGAGGAAGATGGGTACCTCAAGAGAGTAATTTTAGGAACCATTTTAGGGTAAGAAAATTACCTTCTGGAGAAGACACTTGTCTCCAGTGACTGTACAATGTGGGTTATTAATGATGCCTGACTTCCATATGAACCACACTGGGTGGCATGAATGTCTGTTCTGCATTTGCCCAGCTGAGTCCTGTGAATCTCCAAGGTGGTTTCAGCTAGTTATTTAAACATCCCATGATAAAACTAATCAGGAAGCTGATTTAGGGAACAACACAACTCAACAACTAACTTTCCTAAAAAATCCTCTTAGGCTGAGATCTGAGTTCTAGTGTAGGTTGGGTGGCTGCAAGCAATCTTTGTATGGAAGGCTGAGACAAAGATTTAATGTTTTGCCTTCTCCTGTGCGATCCAGTGCTGTCATTCCTCCTACACTGCATGGTGGTCCAGCTCTTTCCCCCTCCTCCTCTTACTACTAATGTAATTGGAGTATGTTTCTTTGTTGCCCTTTATGTCTGCTAGTATGTATATATTGTAGAATTACAATTTCAGCCATGCAGTAATCTATTTTGAATGATTACTGCAAAGCTGCCTTGTAAATTTTGACATGTCGAATGTTTTAAGAACACGGACTGGGATTAATTCACATCATAGACTAATCTTCTGCAAATGTCCTTTTAAGAAGTCTTTTATATCACTCCTCAAAGAGGACATCAAAAGGAATACAACAGCTGAGACCAAACTGAGAAAAAATGAGATTCTACTTAACTTTAAATGGTGTTAACAGATCTTTTTTATTTTATTTTTTAATATTTCTAGACTGACACTGTTTAGAGTGTATGTTGCAGATCTGATTTCTGTTGTGACTATGCAAGCAGGTTGTTTTGAGACAAAACCCTAAAACACATCATTTTAGTGATTGTAATATGGTGGTAGTTAACAAAGTGAGTTTAAAGAACGAGTGCAAACATCCTGGTAGAGGACCTACCCTAAATGCAATGAAGCTATATAGAAGTGGTTGACATCACTGAGAGGTTTTACCACAGTGCAACAGCTAAGTCACTCCAGCCTGTGTGTGTGGGAAGGGCAACTCACATCCTCAGCCATGTCAGTGCCCCCCGTGTTCCCGTGAGCCTCTCACGTGGATTGGGCTGTGTTTCTGTGCAGCTGCCGTGGGATGCCGCTGAAAGCGGCCGAGACAGATGCTGTGTGCAAGGCAGAGCACGTAGCAGGGAAACAGAACGTGCTCAGAACGTGCAGCAGAAACCTGGGATGAAACTTTGCCTGACATTTTCTAAACCCCTATGCAGCCTTTCCCTATGGACACAACAGCCGAGCTGTGGCACTCTTGCAGGATTTGGGATCAGCCACCTTGCAGGGAAACTGAACTCTGCACAAGAAATAACTCAGTCGTTTGTTAAGGATGAAGATCACTCTTCCCTGGGATTAAGGAATGAATCAGTGTCCCGGCATGAAGCTGAGGGCTCCAGACCTCCATGCTCATTGTCACAGCTCCAGTAAGGCTTTTTGTAACAGTTAGTGTCTCCTCTAAATTTCAAGCTGAGAAATTATGTTCTGGTTGTCTGTTTTCCTACAGTGGTTTTATTTGGGCATGATAGACTCATTGTCTGTAGCCGTTGCAGAGTCGCTGTTTGTTCTCATGGCACACAAAATGTTCCACCTTCGAAGCAACCGCTTCTCAGGGCTAAATAATGCCAGCATATGCAGCACATAAAGTCCTTTAAGATTCCACACAATGAAACGTCCCGTATTTTGAAGAATTGTGTTCTTGTTCTTTTAGGCCTCAAACAGGAAATATTTAAGCACATTTTCAATTAAGTTTCATTGAAGTTAGTATAATTGAAGTCCATATTTTTAGCATGTGTTTCTAATTAAATTCATCCATAAAGGCTTTCCTGATCAGAGGTCTTTAAGGCTACGAAAGCTCAGAAGCTGAAGCATTCATTTTTGGCTACTCTGGGTGTATGTTTGAAAGTAATCATCATATTCCATCTTTCCGTGCTAGGTCTTAGGGCTGAACTGGGAACTGCAACCTATAAAGTACCAGCCTAAAGTCTACAGCTGATTAAAGCAGAACCAGAAGGTATGGTGCTTATATGTTACAGAAAAAACACACACATAAAAAGAACTTGAAGCTGAGATTTTCACAAATTAATTTGGTCTTTCTGAGATGATGGTTTGTAAGGACACACCACGCTCCAGACCTCTTCAGGACAGAGAGCCTGGTTTAAGCCATTAGTAGTTTGCTCTGGCAGGAGAAAGTGAAAAAGAATTCACAGCAGAGCAGGAATTTGGGCTGAGCAATAGGAATCACATTCTTGCAGCATAAAATGCAGGTACTTTAAGCTAACCACTCTAGGAAGGAGCAGAGGAGTGTGCTCACACAGGGGGCACTGGTTTCAGCTGGGTGTTCACTAGCATATTGGGGCTCCATTATAATCCTGTTGCTTGAAGGAGATATTTGGACTTTTACAGCCTGAGATCACGGAAAGAATTATTCAGTAAAGCACCAGATCCATCAGCATATATACTGCAAATTACCTGGGTGGTTGGATATCTGGATACCTATATTTGTGAGTGCAAGCTGTGTGTATTTAGGATGAAAAAGAATTACATCTACTATTATCTGTATATGTCAAGTAAGGACCATGACAACTTTTTTAACCTTTCTTCCTAGGTTTGCAGTTAAGCATGCAAATAAACAGATTTACTTCATCATCTATAGGTATTGACAGCAGAATCCTTTGCTTCCAAAAGAAAGGCAGGATCTGGTTGTGATTTTGTGAGAATAACCTGACAGTCATTTGCTGGCTTCTTTTACTGTGCTCATCATGTAATTTTTTGAATAGCTCATCAACTTGTAAAAAGAACAAGAATAGGAGATTTCTGCATCTTTCTCCATCTTAAGAGAAATTTTCTCATGTATTTTTAATTCTGAGCTCTAAGTAGATGGAGGATTAATGGTACATTTTCTTTTCAAAGGCTGTGAATGTTGATATCTGAGTCTTTCTGCTGTCTCTGATGAGCACGTGCTGCAGCTGAAGGCTGGCTGCTGCAGAGCCTCTGCCAGCTGGGCACAAGGCTTGGGCTCGTGGATCTTGACAGCTGCATTGTCCCTAGGAATGAAGCTGTCATGGGAAGCCGTTGTCCTCAGGTCTACAGGTAGCTTTGATAGGTCTCACAGAGGATTTTGACACAGAGGACAAAACCTAGGGGCTGTTGAAGGATGAGCCTAAAAGCATCAAAGAACAGACTGTAAAATGTGATAATAGCCCTGCAGAGGGCCTTCAGCCAAATGTTTGCACAACGATTGAGAAAATCAAGAGCTAACTTACTGATTTTGATTCTATTAACAAAATAGAATACAATGCTCATCACCTTTAGTACTGGAGTATAAGTGCACTGAAGGATCCCAATGTATTTTGGCTTCTGATCACCCAAAGAGTATCATACAATCCTCAGGAAAGCCCTTGTGCTGGTCTCTTGGGGTGGTAGCAGCCTTAGCTTCTGTATCTACCCTAGCTCCTGCAAGCACTCCAACTTGTTCCTCTGCATGTTTTTCCATAACAGGGCTGAGATGACAAACACCCCCTCACTGGTACTTGACACTTCCTTGTGCCACACTTTAGTACCTTTCATCTTCCATCATCAACTCCCTGGAGACAGGTACTGTGATTTTAACCTCTCATATTCCTTGCTACCAGCTGTAGACTTACTTCAGCTCTTCTTCCTTTTCTCCACAGCTACAGATAGCCAGACTAAAGCATTATGTATGCAGCAATCCATTAAAATTATTAATACTCCAGTGGATGTGGTCTCATTTATATCAGGAGGAGCATGCTTGTTATGCCTCTGTTAAAAGAGCCTATTCAGCTTCCAGTGATTATAAAATGGCCTTAAACCATGTAGGGGCTATTTAATGTTATATTTTCCTTGCTAAAAAAATGCCACACAGCAGCTTTATTATTTAAAGCTATCCTGCTAAAAAACCCCCAACCAAACAACATTGCTTGTGAATTAGTTTGATGAGACTTTTATAAATACAAAGTTGTGACCTTGCATGTGAACTCTTTAGCCTTTTTTAGTAAGAAATAATTCCCACTGTTAAGGGCTCCCCAGCAGCACACAAATCAATTACCATTTTTTTTTCTGTAGTTCCTCACCAGGGAAGATGCTCCAAGGAATATCAGCTTTTGGCTAAGGTCATCTCAAGTATTTGTGGTTTTTGAACATGTGAAGTGATAAATTGTTGGCAAGAGGAGATATCATTGCTCATTTTCACCCTCTTCTTCCTCCCCTAAAAGTTTGTGACATTAGTCTCCAGTGTGAGTTCCAGATTATCTTCTGAAAAGTACTTCACATGGTTTTACAGTTCTAAGAGGTGATATCTACAGGTCTATCTCTAGCTGGTTAGCTACTCCATATTGAACATGTTGGGGTGCTCTCTGTCTCTTAGAAGTCCCCTTTGAAAGGATGAATGGAGCCCTTTCTCCTGGCCAGAGAAGATCAGATTTCCTTATCTGCTATAAAATAAAAAAATAAAATTTAAAATCAGAATTATTTTATTATAGTGATTTTTTTTTTGACCTGTAAAAAAGACTCCAGTACATCTCAGTGTCTTGAGATATCTCTCTTAGACATGTTTTATAGTGTCTATTCTAATGCAAGTCTTCCAATACCGTTTAGAGCTCCACCATGTGCTTTTTTGCTTGGTAGGCAGCATCAGGGTGCAGTGAGTCTGCTCCTCAAGGGAGATGAGCTGAGAGCTGAGGGGGATTCCAGCACAGATCATGCCCTCACCAATGGGTGCTGTTGCAGAGGGTCTGATCACAGTGGGCAGTTTTGGGGGTTGTGACAGCATGCCTCAACAGACCCTGACATGGCAAGTGACAAACCAGGGCTAGGCATCATCAGGGTGCTGCTGTCAGAAGCAAGGGGAGATGGGTCAAGCCTACAGCATGGGTCAGAGACAGGACTGGGAGACAAGCTGCAGTTCATATGCAGGAGACAGACTGTGTACAGCATGGGTCAAGTCCATTCAGGACATAGGACTAAAAATCAACAACATGGTGCCACTGGGACAGGGCTGGGACTGTCACTGGGACTGTCCCAGGCTGAACTGAAATGGGGTCCTGGGCTGTGGGCAGGNGTTGTGACAGCATGCCTCAACAGACCCTGACATGGCAAGTGACAAACCAGGGCTAGGCATCATCAGGGTGCTGTTGTCAGAAGCAAGGGGAGATGGGTCAAGCCCATGGTCAGCATGGGTCAGAGATGGGACTGGGAGACAAGCTGCAGTTTATATGCAGGAGACAGACTGTCTACAGCATGGGTCAAGTCCATTCAGGACATAGGACTAAAAATCAACAACATGGTGCCACTGGGACAGGGCTGGGACTGTCACTGGGACTGTCCCAGGCTGAACTGAAATGGGGTCCTGGGCTGTGGGCAGGGTAGGGATGGCCCCAAGGAAAGCTGTCTGGGGATAGGAAGGCTCATGAGTGCTCTCTGCACCATGAGAGATAAGGGGACTGCTGACACTACTGCCAGTGGCATTACCTGTGGGTTTGTTTTACTCAGTAGCTGAGTTTTCTAGGAAATAAGGCTCCCAACATACCACTCAGTGTTGTATGTGCATGTTAGTTCATATTCACATCTCTCGATATCTTTCAACCTGTCTGGCAAGTGTCCAGCTAGAGTTGGTAGGGATCACCAAAGTGTTAATGATATTCCTGCAAGCCTCATGAAACCACACAAAACTATTTGTATCACCTCAGCTGAGAGAAACGCTGTTGAGGGAATGGAACCCTAGCAAACACCTGAGAACCCACTGGAGACAGAGCTTTCCAAAGAAGAAACTTTATTCCTCTCTGGACACCAGCTCTGAAACACAAATCTGTGGGAAACCACGTGCCCTTTGAGCTGGCACCCAGAGTGACGCATTTGGCGGGCACTTCTGTTTTCCCCCCTTGCACCTTGTTTGGCAGCAGCTGACTGTGAACAGCCTGCTGGTCTGGTCAGCCCACATTGTTCTTGCTTTTCCCTTGAACATAAAGGTACATTCATTAACATTTGCAGTTAGTACTTTTTGTATATTTACTTGAAAGGAAAGGAATAAGTGGCAGCGATGGCAACAGGTTTTGCTGAGCTATCAGGAAGAGGAAACAATCCACACAGGCAATGGAGGACTCCAAAGGAGCAGCTACAGACTTTCACATTCAGACTGATGTTTGGCAAGGAACCAAGTGCTGTCGCTTACCCATTGAAGTTCCTCTCCTGAGCTAGGCACAGAATACTCACCACAGAAGCATAAACACCAATATTGACAGCTTTTTTTTACAGTCCCTAAGGCACCAGGTCTGTCTACGCAGAAAGACACAAGAAATATCAGTGCCCCAGAGTATGAGGGGAGTGAAAATGCAGTGCTGCCCTCTTTTCTGTGGGCTCCCACGAGGCTGGGTTTGAATCATGGAGAACAATCCATTTGGTGTCCAGCTGGAATCTCAAATAACCATCTCATTTTTCTTTTCCAGTAACAGGGCCTGTTTTGTGCAAAAAGATGACAAGGAGGTCCAGAGACAGCAGAATTGTTGAACCCATGTGTATGTGGAATTGCAGTTGGTAAAAAATTAGAATGAGGCTTCCTGAAGTAGGAGGATACTTGGATAAAGAAGTTGTAGCCTGAAGGTGTTTCCATGGACAACTCGGTACCTCCTTCCCACTGGTATCATTATGTTTTGTTGAACGTGTCTCATAGTGGACAAACATGAGGTTTGAAGAGTGCAGGAAAATATTTTGCAAGTGTGCCTAAAAAGCCTGTGACTGATGTGGTACAGTTTGGGTTGTCCTCAAAATGAGATTTTATGTACTCTACCATCAGCTTACAATTGAGATGATTTGCGCCTGTGAGGACACATTCTCTATAGTTCTTAATACCTAATAATAGGCTAAAACATCATTACTATCCCTGGTGCAGTGCCCTTCCCTACTCCTTGTCACTCAACCACTCAGCTTTGGGAAGTCTGCCAATTCCCTGACAGCAGCTTCTTCCTGTGGGACCAGAACTGCATGGCACCATTTGATCCAGAAGAAGACACAGGGTTTTCATATTTTATTCTGATGTCAGCAACAGAAACTGTCAAAGCAGAGGAATACTCCCCAGCTGTGAGCTGAGTTGCTCAGGAGGTACCACTCCTGTCGCTTTGTCAACAGATCAGGGTAGGAAAGAGCTCTTTTTCTAGGCTGGGTGCACTAAGAGGCGCCAGGGCCTCCCACCCACAATCCTCATTAAAGAAAAATAACAACAGCACAAAGCCCAAGGATTGTTTACTTATTTGTAGTATCTCAGCAACGGCTACTCTCTATCATCTGGTTTTGCTTTGGTGATTTCTTTTTTTGTTGTTTTTTTTTAATGAAGAAGAAATGCCACATGATGCCACACAAGTAGCTAACCTCCTGCTGCCGGTCAGAGGCTGCCCGTTATACCCAGGCGGGACAGAGCATGGGCTCTGCTCCCCAGCTGTTGGACCTGGCTTAGAAGGAAGTGGCATAGACCAGGACTTTGCAATTGTTCTTTTTTTCCCCAATAAATCAAGTGCTCACCCAAAAAAATTCCAGCTTGTGACACTGGGTCAAGCAGGGCAACTCATCTTGGATGATGCAAAAAAAAAGTTCTGGAAATGCCCAACTGGTTCATTTTGACATTTTCAGAAGGAAACATTAAATTTTGGAAGATTTGATTCATGAGGCGACTTAGTGACTTTCACAATGCAGAAAAGAAAGAGGTAGTTGCACCTCTTGCAACCCATTCTTATATTTTGGTGTCTACAGCACTTGTTTGAGTGGGAAATTGATTACTTCAGTTACTTTCTATAAACTGGGATGAGGCTTCAGTGAAAAATACTGGGAGAGCTCCACTCCAGATGACCTTTACTGAGTACTGAGACAAGGTCCTGAGAGGTGAAGGACCCAAATTCAAGTGTTGTTCTCTGCTGTTGAGACAAAAGGAGGATTGCTGAATTTGTGTCTCCTTGGTAAATAATGCAACAAATGCGCTTTCCTAATTGTTAGGCTCAGGGCCTAGCATGTTGTCAAGGTTTTTAAAGTCACTTGGTAAATTCAGCTTTTAATTTCAAAGTTTTTGTTAAAATTTTCCAAAACCAAATCACAGAATCACAGAATTATTGAGGCTGGAAAGAAATCTGAGATCATTGAGTCCAGCCTATGACCCAACACCCTGACGTCAGCTAAATCCTGCCACTAAGTGCAGCATCCAATCTTTCCTTAAACACCTCCAGGGATGGNCAGGCTGCTCTCCAGCCACTCATCCCCAGTCTGTAGACTGCAGGGGGTTTCTGTGGCCTAAGTGCAGGACCCTGCACTTGGACTTGTTGAATCTAATTCTTTGGCTGCAGCTCATTGACCCAGCCTGTCCAGGTGCCTCCGCAGCTTCTTTTCACCCTCCAGGGTATCGACTCTGCTCCCCAACTTGGTGTCATCTGCAAATTTACTAACAGTAGACATGAACCCCTCATCCAGGTCATCAGTAAAGATGTTAAACAGAACTGGGCCCAGTACTGATCCCTGGGGGACACCACTGGTCACTGGACACCAGCTGGATGTGGCACCATTCACAACCACTCTCTGTGCCTGGTCATCCAAACAGTTTTTAACCCAAGAAAGGGTTCACCCATCCAAGCTGTGGGCTGCCAGCTTTTCCAGGAGAATGCTGTAGGAGACTGTGCCAAAGCCTTTCCTGAAGTCAAGGCAGACCACATCCACAGCCTGCCCCTCATCCACTAGACGGGTCACCCAGTCATAGAAAGAGATGAGATTGGTCAGGCAGGGCCTTCCTTTCCTAAACCCATGTTGGCTGGGCCTGATCCCCTGGTTGTCTTCTACATGCCACTTGATGGCACTCAGGATGATCTGCTCCATAACCTTGCCAGGCACTGAGGTCAGGCTGACAGGCCTGTAGTTCCCCAGATCCTCCTGGCCCTTCTTGTGGATGGGCATCACACTGGCCAGCCTCCAGTCATCTGGGACCTCCCCAGTAGGCCAGGAATCATGGTTCAGAAAAAAAAAAATCAATTAAAATAGTTCTGAGTCACTTATTGAATTTAAAAATATTATTTTAGGAAGCTGTAGTGCAAATTAGCAGAGGCAAGGACTAGCAATGTGTGAAGAGTTAGCTAGTTAGACAGCAGGTTCTTTGAAATGGGAACCATGTCATCGCATTTCTGTCTGTGGAAGATGACACCTCACTGGTGTAGACCTCTGTGTGAGCATTGAGCAACTCTTTCACAGTCAAATAGTTGTAAAAACTTAATGAGTTGTGAATGATGTTTCTAGCCTGTAATCAGTAATTTTGCCTCTAATGGACAGTCTGACAAACACTGGTGGCATCAAAAAGAGCCAGGAGAGTAGTTTTTCATACCAGGTAGTTATCTGGATGGCAGTACAGAGAGAGAAAGCTGAGGTTGGTAGCAGCTGTTGTTAGAAGATAATAGAGGAAGTTGTATGTGAACATCCATCCAACTGCTTAATTTTTTGGGCTACCATACAGGCTCTCAGAGACATTGGTGTCCCTGTGGCAGTCACTGAATAAACCCAGAGAGAGAGGCACTCCTGGTCTGAGGACCAGCAGCTATGACACATGGATAAGGCAGATACTAGGTGGGGAAACAGAAGAGCTGCCATCCTGTCCACGTGAGATTTCTTGGCTCATTCACCAGTTCAGTCAGTCTCTATCTAAGGCAGGGACTGAAACACCTGAACATCTGTGCTCTAGCCATATGGCCATGAGTCAGGAAGACTCAGAGGAACAGAAGAATGACTGAATTGAATCCCAGTCACTCCACAGGCAATTTTTGTCCCAGCCACCAGGGCAAAGAGGATTACTCCTTTCCCTCCCACACTCCGCCGCACAGCTTGCTTACAGACTCCTTTGTACTTGCTCCCTTTGGTTAAGGGACTGGCCTGATCCGGCCAATGGGACAAGCTCTGCATGTACTGGCTTAATTGAAGATGGTGAGGAGCACAGCGGGAATCGTTCCTGAGTACTGGAAACAATGCTTATAAAATCACTTCATAGTAGTTGTAACACAACTTGCTGGAATACAAACAGCTTTGAAGACCTACGTCTACTCAAAAAGCACTCTGAACAAATAAGTGCTTATTCTCTTCCACTTTCAAGTCTACCTGTACTTCTGACCCTGCAGCAAAGGGGAGTCTTAAGAGAAAAGAAACTGTCGGTGCTTTTCATATGGAGATAATGAGTGTGTCCTGCAACCAAAGGAGAGAACATGAATTTACGTGACAATTTTGCAATGGCTGAGAACACCGAGGGCTCAGCTTTCAGTCACCTGTTCTAAAAGCCCACTTTAAGGAGCATCATGGCCAAAAATGATTTAGCAACCCATATGACTCCGTGGTTACTGTTTTTCTCATGCAATATAGATATTTAAGCTATGTACATGATCTCAGGTGGCCTTCAGGGCTGAAAGTCTTCAGGCTATCCATGCCCTCCCTAACACACTAGCAGGCTGGAAATGATGGTGAACGTTCCCCACTTTTTCTGCATTTTCCAAGCAAACTTGGGAAAAAAAAAACAAAACAAAAATGTTTGGTGCCTTTGCAGCCCTAAATGCTGAACTTGTCTTTTTGAACTGCTCTGTCAACAGCTCTTCACTAGCAGGGCCATTATTTTTATTGGCTGTGGCTCTCTGGCTAGTGTTGACAGGTTAATTTACAGTAACAGTGAGAGTCACCTTTACTCGCTGTACCAGTAAGCACAACCCCACTCCATACTTGAATGCCACACTCTGGAGAGCAGGAATGTTGGAGAGCAAGCGAGTGCTGCCTCGCAGCCTCGCGCAGGCGCTTGGGGACTCGCACAAAAGAATACTCTTTGGGTGAAATAATTTTTGCCAGCATAAGCGACTTGAGGAGGAATGGTTGCAATTATTTCTTACCGTGCTTGTTAGGGAGGACATATGGGAAGATTAGCCTCAAAAATGTCACTCTTGGACATGGTCTTCCCATGGGGATTACGCCACAGGTTTTTTTTTATTTTTTTCCTCTTTTCTTTTTCCTTCTTTTCAAGACATCAAAGTTCATTGTGCAAAATTTCCCTTGGTAACGTGTACAGATAGTGCTAAGCAGATCCCAGAAAATATGTTTTGTGGGGTGTACTAAAAGGACTCCTCTCCTCTCCTCTCCTCTCCTCTCCTCTCCTCTCCTTTTTTCCTTTACTTTTCTTCCTAAGAAAGCAATCCTAGCACAGTGAGGGAAGTTTTAGCCTGACAAAGGCCTTTTCTCCAGAAGCATCCATGAGAAAGCTGATGGAGGACACATATGTTGGAGAATTTGAAGGAATTCAGAGCAGCTAAGTGAGAGGGATAAGTGCTGCAAAGAGGGAAATTCTGACAGACAGACAGGGTGCGGATCAATTGATCTTGCATCACAGGAAAATTAAAAAAGTCCCAGTGTCGACTGAGTTGTTTGTGTTCTTATAGTAGTGTTCCTTTTTTGTTTGTTCTGATTTCATTTTGTACTGATTCTGTTTCAGTCTCATTTTTTGTTTGTTTGTTTTTAATAGAACTGACATATAAAACAAGTCAAAGAATAGCATTTTAATCCTAGAAATATTAGATACCAAAACTTGTGAATTCTCTCAGTCTCCCCATAGAAATTGGCCATGCTCTGGCACTGCTTAACTAGCACAATGCAGCACCAAGGATATATCAGATAGAAGGACTTTTTCTTCTTTCAGCACTGGTGGATGCTGTGCCACCAAACCTATGGCTCTTTTTTGCTGCGTGGCCGTTATAGATCCAGAAGACATGCCTCTGGTATTGTGACTGTGTTGGAATTTGGGATGGTTACACCGTGCTGAAGTCATCCTGTGAATCTGCAGGCCAGCCTTCTCTCTTGATTTTATTCACTCCTGACAAAGTGAGTAAAGGTTTTAAACCAATTCATACATTTAGTCTGTAAATCCCCCAGTAAAAGCTTTTTGAAAAGCTTTGGGATCTTTCTGCTGTAGAAATTTCACATCTTTGTCTTTAAAACTGCTCAGTCACCAATCTGCTCTCATCAGCCAGCTCTTTGAAAGTCTTTATGGCAGCTCTCCATCCTGCTGGCTCAGCTGCAGCTCAAGATCTCAGAAATTGTCAAATGTTCCCACCAGCCTGCAGAGCCACAACAAATCCGAGAGAAAGCAGGTGGGAGGAGGAGTGCAAAATCATCCAGAGGCAGATTGGATTAGAAAAGGTGAATCTTGGTTCTCTCTGTTTTCACACATGGATTTCTATGCACACACATATCCGTATATGCAGTCACTTCTCAGTCACGTGTATTTAGTTTACAGGAAAGGATTGTTTTGGTGATTAGGATGCCAGGTAAGGCTTGAGAGAGCCCTGTTCAGTTAACATGATATGACACTTATTTCTTCTTTCAGTTGGTACTGTATAAGTGTCAAATCTCCTGGGAAAACTGTGGAGATAAATAATGCTAATAATAATCCAAGGCAATGATGGCCAGGAAAAAAAAAAACATGTATGCAACTATAGTCCTGTTATTTGACATATATACTGTTGTTTTCAAATGATCTCTTGAAAATCAGGACTTCCTTTTGACTTCAGGTGAGATTAAACACAGCAAAGCAGAGCTTATAAAAAAAAAACATTATAGAATTCGGCTACTTCCCTTTGCTCTGTCTGAAAAATAAGTTATCAGGTTCTCTGTAGATAATTACCTTACTATTAGTAAGCCCTATATAAATCATGGTAGCCTCTACCTGTAGTAGCTTTTAGCATCAAGTGCAGCTTGTCATAGCTTAGCAATTACACCTGAAATACTAAAGAAGAGCTTGTAGAACTGCTTTTTTTTCCATGTTAAAAATAGCTTGTGCTTTTAAAATTCACTGGCTTTTACACACTCTCTACAGGTTTCATAGAAGGTAGGGTGAGATCCTTGTATTAAGGATCTTCAGTGCCTCAGTTGTATGGGGACAAACAGAGAAGAGCTGATTGCAAGAGAGTTTCAAGAAGCTTCTCTTTGAAAATTAGGCTACTTTAATATATTTTAACATAAGCACTAGCAAACTAAAAGCCACTTTAAGCCATGTCGCTTAAAGGGCTATGTGGGACATAAGACTTAGGAGGCAAAGGTAAAACTTTGGTGTTGTGTGGTAGTGTCAAAAGCAGGAAGGCTGGGGGTAATGGCGTGTCATGTAGAAAAGCTGCTACAGATCCTACCTGGGCTTGTAAAGGTGGAGGGCTCCTTCACCACACTAAACCACTGCTGTAGCTCTGGCTGGGGGGCCTCTCCACTTCTGTGGCCAGGGGATGGAAACGTTCCCACAGCCTCCTTTGAGCTGCTGTAACTCAATCACTGTGTGATAGCAACAGACAAAAGGCAGAGACAGAGACACTGAATCCGAAAACCTCTTCTCCTTTCAACCACAGTATCTCTTTTACGCCATCTCTCTTGCTTGCAGCGCAGCCGAAAGAATGCCAGAGAGATGGGGTTAAACACACACCAGTGTGCCAGCATGGGAGGATGCTCCCTTCTGTTGAGGCCATCTATATTGAGGGCAAAGGCAGTAACAGAGCTCTCTGATGCAAGGCGCAAGCCGTTATAGTTTTGGGATGAATGTTTCCAGCAATTGCTCCACATCTGTGGTCCAAGACCCACTATGGCAAAGGGTATAATAAAAATAGACAAGCATTGTCTGCTCTCAGGCCGACAGTAAGTCGAGCAGGATGTGTCACTGTCCCCACTGTCATCGCTGCTTCCATGTGAGAAGCCAGAGGAGAGAGTAGGAGGGACAGCAGACATGCTGTGAGCAGAGCAGCCTGTTGTGATGCTGCTGGGACATCCCTGGGCTCCCATCAGACTGGTCACAGAATCACACAGAGTCACAGAATGTCTTTGGCTGGAAGAGACTTCAAGATCATCTTGTCCAACCTTCAACCCAACTCTGCAAGCTCACCACTAAACCATGTCCCTGAGCACCAGGTCCACACGCCATTTAAATGTCTCAAGGGATGGCGACTCCACCACTGCCCTGGGCAGCCCATTCCAATGTTTGATAACCCTTTAGTGAAGAAATGTTTCCTAATATCCAGCCTAAGCCTCCCCTGGCACAGCTTGCAGCCATTCCCTGGGGTCCTGCCATAGAGTGATGATCAGTTCGATGGCAGTCTCATGGTGCTTGAACACCACGCTCCAGCACAAACAAGCATCTCCAGACTTATTTGTTCCAGAATAACAAGGTGATTTTGGTTGTCAGATGAAGGAGAGCAACGTGACAGAAAGCATAATATCCTTCATTTAGATAAGCACTCCAGCTGATGTGGCAGGTCTAACTAAACCACAACAGCAAAGTACAAGAGTAGGAAAATTTCAGCGAGTGAGAGCATTGGGAACCTGCAAGGATCAGACCCCTTTGACCAAATCAGTGTTGCCCCCTTTTTTCCCACTTGAACAGTTCCATGTTGTTCCCTGTCCTTGCTTGCTGCTGTTCCCACTGTGCTGGTGGCACAAGCCCTGCCTTCAGGGGGCAGGGGCTGAGCTTTCCTTCTCTCTGAGCTTCTCTTTACTCCTGGCAGGGTCAGAAGAAGACAGTGTAGCCGTTACTATGAGTTATGCCTACACATAATTGACTGGGAGACTCAAATGTCAAAGGCAATCAATGCCCTTCTCTCAGATGTCGTTACACTGCTTAAAAAAGCCCATGATCTTTATTATACTAGGAATGTAAAAAACCCCAAACTCCCATGTTTTTACAAGAGGCCATTATTTGTCACAGTCATATATCTCATGTGTCTTTACTCTTAACATAAAATTATTTTAAGGGATGTTTTGTTTATAAGGAACACAAAGGAAAAACTGAAATGTATGACTTCTGCTCTTCAAAACTAGTTATTTATAACTATACTAATTGTTTTGTTCCCTTAGAAGCTGTGGGTCATGGCAACACAGCTGGTTTTGCTCTGGCTAGTAAGCTTTAGCTTTGGACTAATGTTACAAGAGAAAGATTTCAAGCTGGTTACAAACAGCTCACAAGTAATGACACAAACCTTTTATCTGCCTGATGCAACTTGCTGAGAGACTGCAAAGGTGGACATTTACTTGTGCTTTAAAACACAGTTTATTTCTTTCTTAGATGTAAGCCACTACATATTTCCCCTGATTACATCAGTCACACATAGGACAGGAGAAATTTGTTAACCAATACCCAGATTCTCCTTTCTGTTTAAAAAAAAGGACTTGCTGCCTGTCAAAGGCATTCGTAAGGCATGAAAAATTAATTACTATTTTAGGATCCCAATGTTGCTTAATGAAGAATGTGTAATTATTTCATGCCAAAAAAAAAACCCTCTTCAACTGATACTTTCCTGTTAGATACTCGACCGTAAATTCATGAGTAAGAGTGATCCTCACAGACCCTGAGGAAGCTGCTGAACAAATGTGCAGGCTGCATCTGGCTCCTGACTTTGTTACGGAGCAGAGACAAGGGCTGGGTTCCCCAAAGCATTTTCTGGACACTAAATGAAACTCAAAGTTCACTGACAGAAATAACAGGCTTAATCAATAGAATTTAGTTATCTGGCATTTTAGAGCATATAAGATAGGCAAAGCTCAACAACTCATAGAAGTCGTGGTTGCTGTATCTGCAGGACAGTGCAGGGACTTACACTAGAGGTGCTGGAGGCAGAGGGTACTGCTTTTTTTTATTCTATGGAGCCAGGTACACAGCCAGGAAAATCCTCTCCCATGGCTGGTGAGCCCACAGGTACAGTGGGAGAAGGATGCTGGAATTAAAAAGCTGAAACCAGGAACACAGCTCTGAAGTGTTGCAGCTGACACTTAGAGCTCAGCTGGTAAAAAGCATAAGTTAGTTGATGAGGAGACAGGGTGACCAGCACTCATAAACATTTCCGTGATGGGGATGATGATGAAAATGGAAAAGATGCTACACTGAGTTTAACTCTAGAATTAACTCTTTTGTTAGGAATACTGGACCAGTAGATGGTTCACCCCATTTAATATACGACCTTAAAAACCAATCAGCTCTAGACCTTCAGTGAGAAAGCCTTGCCTTACACAGGCAGGCAGATTTGTGTTCCTCCCACCATGTTTATTCCATACTGCTAATACTTAGAGACACTTAGGTACTGAAGTAATCGGTTTCATGTCTTCTCTGGATTTTTTCAGCACTATCTTCTTCAAATGTTAGCTCTTCCAAAGGCACTAACAATCGGACTTTTCTCTCTCAGAGGTACATTGAGCAGGTATTTTTACTAAGTCCTTCCAGAAGGTATCCAACTAATCTTTCTGGTGGTTACAATAACTGAAATATTTCATAGAATCACAGAACGTTAGGGGTTGGAAGGAACCTTGAAAGAGCATCGAGTCCAACGCCCCTGCCAGAGAAGAGTCACCTAGAGCAGGTCACACAGGAACAGATCCAAGTGGGTTTGGAATGTCTCCAGAGAAGATGACTCCACAACCTCTCTGAGCAGCCTGTTCCAGGCTCTGTCACCTTACTGTGAAGAAGTTTCTCCTTACATTTACATGGAGCCTCCTCTGTTGCAGTGTGCACCTGTTGCCCTTTGTCCCATCATTGGACATCACCGAGCAGAGCCTGGCTCCATCCTCCTGACACCCTTTACATATTTATAGACATTAATGAGGTGACTCCTCAGTCTCCTCTTCTCCAGGCTAAAGAGACCCAGCTTCCCCTCCTTTCAGGGAGGTGCTCCACTCCATCATCTCTGTAGCTCTGCACTGGACTCTTCTGAGCAGTTCCCCGTCCTTCTTGAACTGAGGGGCCCAGAACTGGGCACAATATTCCAGATGTGGCCTCACCAGGGCAGAGCAGAGGGGTGGGAGAAGAACCTCTCTTGACCTGCTAACCACACCCCTTCTAACACACCCCAGGATTTATTGGATGCTATGTAAAAATTACAACTTCCTGTGTTTTTCCAGTGTCACTGCTTTACAAATATTCCAAGAAAACATCAAACCCACTGATTTAAGAAGAGAGAATTTTGGAGAAATATGTGAATCTTGCCACACTGAAAGAACCCTATGGATCCGTGGTTTTTCTGCACTCTGCTGTGTCTGATTTGTATCAGGATTTTGTGTAGTAGTGCCAGCTGAATAATAATATGCAGAATTGTTCTCTTTGATTCTTTCTATCTTTCAAGACTTAGTTTCTGGAATAACAGTCACCTGTCGATCCAGACTGTGGGAGATCCATGTGGTCATCTGATCTGCAAAGTTCCTTAGGGGATGTCTTGGCACCCAGTTACTGCAATTAATTTAAATGTTAGACATTTCCTCTTCTCATCCCCTCCTATTTACGCTTCTGAAAGGGCTTGTGTTTTTAAAACAATGGCAATAGGAAGTGTATCATGGTATTCACAAAAAGGAGTCCTACAATTAGGCTTTGGCTAAACAAAATGCAGCAAATAAAAGAGTTGGAGCATATTACAGCTTTAATCACACTGTGCTGGAGCCATTAGGAGGAAAGATGAGCCTGACCAGACCTATTAATGATAAGGGTAAAGGCAGCCCAAATGAAAACACTAACATGTAATGTGTTTTGCCTTCCAGAAGAATGTGATGCATGCATACTAAACAGTAATAAAGGTGATTGGGGAACATCTTAGGAATTATTTTTCATGTGCAGCCAGCTACGTGCTGAATTATGTTACCTGGAGAAACTGAGGAATCTCCATCATTTGAGATCTTAAAGAGGATATTCTATAAACATGCCTGGAATAGCTGAGATATAACTGGTCCTTCCTTGAAATCAAATCAGAAAATCTCTTCAATCCCCATAATCTATTTGTTGGTCAAAGTTCTGCTCATGATTCTCCTGTGATGCCAAGATTGCAAATGGATCTGTTCCCCTGCTTGCTACTTGCTTGGAAACTGCTTAGTTTGAAACAAAACCTCTCTGTTGCTGCTGTGACAAGAAACTCTTACAATGGCAATGCTCTTTCCTGGATTCCATGGACCCTGGGTTCTTCCATAAACAAAATATATTGCTATAAAATGATTTTTTCTGTGTAACAGGTCATCATAACACCTATTTTGTGATTCTTTTGTTTCTCTATTAATTTCTGACACTGAATCAACTCCATCGGTTTGAGAGTTGGCTTACTGCTCTCTATTCTCCAGAAAACTTGGCTTACTTTGTACACCAGTATACTTGGCCTTTGAAAATTGGCTTGCAGTTAGCAGACAGAAGCAGGGTCAGAATTAGTTCAAAATAAATTAATAGCTAGAAGTTCTAACTTGCTAAGATGCATGCAATCCACCCTTCAAAGGATATTCACCAATTGCTGTAATTGCTCTCTTCAAGGGCTTCCAAAAAATCCTTGGACATGCTAATTAATGCTGTTTTAGATATATGTTAAGGTATTTGACCTGAGAGTTTAATTCTACAGTTTAATTCCATAATGATTGTAAATGGTAGGACTGCTGCATATTTAAAAGAACATTAGTGTGAATTTAGCTAGCTGTTGGCAGTTTAACAGTGACTAACAGATATTAAATAAGCATGAAATTCTAGTGGTGAATGACACTTTTATAGGGGCAAGGGCTGGAAGCTGAAGGCAGGAGAAAATATTGCAACCATCCTTGCTGACCTTCCTTTTCCCCTGGATTTTACAGAGTCTTTTCACAACTTTCCCAGCACTGGGACACGTCTAGCTTGGTGGAAGGGCCTTGTCCTTGCAGGTTTGGATGGCACATAAAGAACTCGGTGGGATTTGAGCTCCCTGATAAGTTGAAGCCACTGACACATCTCTTGCCGATGTCACTGGCACCAGGATTTCCCAAAAGATCGGAATTCTTCAGCCACTCAAAGTTAATCGTATCTTCCACTGCTTACAGTGTGAAGACAGAGGTGTGTGAATTCTATCCCTCCCCTTGCCAGATTTTCCTTTATTCTTTTTGAAAGTGGGTGTCAAAAGAAATCAATTGCCTAGAGAAAAGAAAAGAAAACAAGTTGATCCCTTTATTGTTATTGTTCAAAAGCATCCCTTTGTTTCAGGAACGAAAATGGTGGCAAGTGACTTCTTTCCACCCTGCAGTGGCTATATAAATTTCTGCTACTAAGGGACAAACATCACTGATTTGACCAAGTTACTCAAAACAAGTCATGAAGCTACAGCTTGTTGTGTCAATTCTCATCATATACTGATGTGACAGGTTTTATGAATAAAATATGGGCAGTTGCTGTCTGGGAGGATGCCACATCTTAGCTACTCCAAACCCTCTGCCCTTGAAGAGCAAAGCTTTGAAAAATTAGGACCATGTTTCAATCCAAGCTGTACAATATGCTTTTCAATGAAGTGTAATATATTGTTTTTAGCTGAATAACTTTCTTCTCCTCTTCTCCCCTCCCCCTGTCTCTCCCTTACTTAGGAAAAAAAAAAAGCCATGGCATCTTAAACTAAAGCACACTTCAGTCGGTCTCCCTGTGTGTGCTCTGTGCCAGCAGCCACAGCATTTCTTTCATCTTGGCTTCAAAGTGGTGCTGAGAGGGGGGAGGGGGGCAACTAATGAAAGAAGGGAAAACAAACAAACAAACAAACAAACACAAAATGGGAGAGGAAATGAAAAATAGCAGTCTACCTTTCAAATCTGAGTGTTGCCTGCAGGCACGCTCTGCAGTGGATGTTGCACTCAGCTTCAGCCCCTTGTATATTTTTTTTTGTTATTGCCACTTCCCATGCTGGGAAGATTCTTGTCATCCCTCACATATTTTATCCGCAGAAAAGGCTGCCCTGCCCTGTGCTTGGTGATTGAGGCTGTGCCCCTGGTGTGCCACACTATCAGTGGTTCCCAAGGCTGCCTAGCCTGGGAAAAGCTGCATGGAAACGGTCCAAAATCAGCATTACATGCATTATTGTTCTTACTCTCTCTGATTAGAGTGCACACAATGAAAACAACAGCAACAGCCTCGTTTTCTAGCCCTCCTCCCAACACAAGGCTGTTCTTAGACTGTTTTTCTTTCTCAGACTCTTCATAGAAATTAACTGTTTCTGTGCTGGTAGGTCCCAGGCATCCCAGCTGCTTCTCTGGGGGAAGCCTGAGGAGCTTGGTCCAACTGGGAGTAACATTTTCAAAAGTGTCTAACTGACTTGTGAATAGAAATCCTTTATTTTTAATTAAAAACCAACCAAATAGGTCTAGGTGTAGGTTGGTTTCTGTGCCACTGGAAATGCACTGCTGAGATGCTGTGGTAACATGCATGGCACAATAATGCCTGCAAAACAAACCAGAGAAGGCTGAAAGATATTTTGGTATTTGTCTTTTGAACGTTTATTCATTGTGTTAAATGCTGGATGCAACACACACAATGTCCTAGCAGCTGGTTGCAGAACCTGGGTCTCCCCCAGTTTAACTACCATCACTTTTTTGTCTCCCTTCCTCCCTGGTCAAAGGGAGCTCGCTGCCCTGGCTGAAAGGTGCCAGAATGGACTAGCAGCCGTGCAGTCATTTGGCAGGTAACAGTTTAAATTTGCAAAGGCCATCAAGACTGGATGTTCCACATCCTGGGGTAGCCAGTGTAGAAGGGAATAAAGATCTGTTTCTTCTCCAAAGAAACGGTATGCTGTGCTCATATAAGCACATAGAAATGCCTCTTCAGAGGCACTGAGGCATGGGATTACAGTCTGACTCCTCTCCTCTGCTTTTCATATGCCCTGAAATATATTAGGTGCCATGTCAAAGAAAGAAGGAAACTTATTTTCTTCCTGTTTAACAGATTGGATCATGTCCCAGAGTGCCAAGTACCTGCACCTTGAATGTGCTCAAGTATTTGCTTAAAGGTGAACCTGTAAGGCTGCTTCAGAAAAGAACAGTAGATAGCCCTGAGTGCTAACCACGAGAGAAGGCAAATGACATGAAGGACTGAATGGGTTTTTACACATAAAAATACCATAAAGTACATTTTTTTCTTCAGTTGTAACAGATGCTACTCCCTTATTTCTAAAAACCAAATACATGTCTGTCTTCAGGACACTATTGGGAACACATGTAGGAACAGATTTATACTGTAGGCAGGGCTCTGTTTTAGGATCCTTTCCTGACTTTTTTCCTATCTCCCAGCTGTGCTGCAGAAAGGCACCTCTGATGCTGTATTCCCTTCTTCACAGAAAGAGGCATAGAAGCATTGGGCTCCTCCACACCCTAGGACCCCCAGGAACCCCAAGCATCACTTGCTCCCAGAAACCCAGAATCTGTAGAGGTACCTGGGGGGTTAGTGGCAGATTTTCTTCAGTTGCCATCCAGCAGATGAAAGACAGATGTTTACTTTAAAACCACTTTCAGACCAGCATAAAAAACACTTTGAAATTTGAATTTCTGTGACATATCGGAATAGAAACAGTCTTCTAGTCAGTGCTAGGTTTATTCTTCTGTTAAAGTGAACCACAGAAAACTGTAAAGTTGCATAGTTCTGTTCTGTCACTAGTTTCAGTGTGACAGTGGTTAAATCTGCAAGTCCTTTACACCTTTTGTGAGTTTGTCTCGGAATTTCATTATTTATTCAGCTATATTTTTTTCTGCCTTGTGTATCACTTGTGTTAAAACCACGAGAAGAAAGTCAGTTCACTATTTTTCTAGGACCTTATGGCACAATGCAGGAAAAGACTCTGTTTATTCAAGAGCTATACCGACATCACACTCCTCAGAAAAATAGGGGTTGTCTCTTTTTGTGCTAACAAAGCCCTCATAGTCCAAAGTCAATGCTGTGCAAAATTCTGCTCTTGTCTTAACTGACTACTAGATCTTTGGGCAGGATTGACCCTTTGACAATCTTTTATGTCATGATTCTTTTAACTCTTGGGGGCTACGTAAAGAAAAGGGTGAATAAAGGGCTGTAAGAAATCATTTTAATCAACTTTTCTGAACATTTCCATGCTTTAAAAACAACTCGTGTTATTTAGTATATGAACTTAGATACAGATTGGATGGGACTTCTGTATCAAAAACATTTCCTCTAATAAAAACCTGGAAACTGGCTGTCATTACTCTTGCTTCTCTTTCTTCCCAAATGAAATAGTTGTGCCAGCTTTTTGTTTTGTTTAGCGGTCTCAGTCAGAAAGATATCAAGGCTAATCACAGTATCGTTCACCAATGTTCACTGGAAGGAAATCTCAAATTGTTCCTGAGAACTTAAATATTAGGCTTACTAGAAACCTGAAGTTCTGAAGGTAGGATGAATACAGCTGTGAAATACTAAAAAAGAAAGCTAAATATCTTTGAACTGTTCTGTTCACAAACAGGAGATGGGTCTTCCCAAAAGTACAGCTTCTCTCTACCACACGTTCCTTCTACTAGTTTATTAGCCTATCAATTTATTTTCTATTAGCTTATAAAAGTTCAAAATTTGGAGGGAACTGGCACTCTGCTAATATGCCCAGCATGGACTGAAATGTTTGTGTGCTGAGCAAAGATACAGGAGTTATATCCCCTACACGGAGCCCATGACCACATGTTTGTGTCTCCATTGCCATATCCCAAGCAGGAATGTCCATTGTAGGAGTGATACCTATGTTTTAAGAATTGTGAAGCCCAGCCTCACATGAAGTGCTGTAATTGCCAGCTTGGATAAGCCATTAGCCTCCCTGAAAGCTGGAAGGAGGTAGACCTTAAAGTCACTTTGAAAAATAGGTGCTTTAAAAAATGCCACCTTAAATCTACCTGGGCCAAAGTGATTTTTAATATCTACATGAGATTCACATAGGATGCAACTGCTGCACTTGTTTTTTTTGTGATGAGTTGCCATCATGGACAAATGTCTGGCTGAACAAACAAACATCTGTTGTGGTCCCAAAGAAACTCATTTGGCACCAGTTCAGAGTTTCACTAGGGCACAGAGGAACTGGCTGTGACATAGACGTCACCTGGGCTGAAGGCTGAACTGCCTTGCAAAACCAGTGGGAGCACTGGGAGCAGCCAGGGAGGCTGTGGTGCTGTTACACTGGTTCCCACCCCATCTCCAGGACAAGAGGGTTTGATGTGGCCACCAACTCCCTGTTTGGGGTGATAGCAAGTCTGCAAAAACACACTAAAGTGTGTCTGCATGACATTCAGAACCCTGACCTCCTCCTTGATGCAGAGCCACCCTTTCCTTGGGGCTTTTTCTCTTGGACCCAGAGGGAAAACATCTACCTGACTGTTGTCTGGGCTTATTTGTCATAAAATTTTATTTCCACGACAGCTGAAGAGTTCTTCACAGTTTACTCTGCTCAAGTACAACAAGATGGGATAAATCCCTGCAGTAAACAGGCTAGAAGGCTGTTTTCTTTCTTTCTTAATATTTTATTTATGGGGAAGAGGCCACACAAATAATTGAAGATGCCTGTTTGCACCCGCTGCAATCTGTGAGTGGTTTGAACTGTAAACAAGTCAACTCACAACTGGAGCTTGAGAAACACATGTGCTGAAGATCTGCGGGCCGTTTGTCTGTCTGTCACACTTACCTTCTCAGCAACCCCCTCCTTCTCTCACGCATGGACAACCCAGAAGCAGGGCTTTACTGTCCTATATGATGCTGGTGTGAGTTTCCACAGAAAAAAAATATGTGGAGAGGGATGGAAACACGCAGAGGACATGAGGTAAACTTATGGTGTGTTTTAGACAGCAAAAATCAGATGGTATTTCAGACTGTTTTCTTTGATTTCTGTTTTGTTTTGTTTTGTTTTCTTGTGTGACATACAAATTGAGATCAGCTGAGGGTCCAATAATGGTGCATTTAAAGAAACTGAAATGCTATGCAGAAATAAATGAGAGAAGCAGCAGACAAAAGGCCAATGGAGAGAAGGAAAGGAATGGAGAGGTCTGAGTAATGGAGGGGGATGTTGAACATTGCTGCTTGCACAGATCTGGAATGTGGTAACGGAATACAGAAGTATTGCTTAATAAGACACTATAAAAACCAGAAATAACACAAAAATCCAGGATTCTGTACAAAGTGGCAAGTCCTCCAAAGCCTTATAAATCTGATTTTACTACACACAGGCCAGACACTGACTGAATTGTGTCCTCAACACAGTTCTTGGTCTGGAGTGACTTCTGAACACAAGTAACCTCAGTAGTGAGGGTGTAGGGTAATGAATCAGTTCCTACAAATATTAAAGAAAGATTAACATTCAGAACTGATGCCATGCTGAAACCCTAGAGCACATGGGAGACACCATTTCAATCCCTCCAAGTCTAGGATTAGGGAGAGAGAATGAGTTTTTATTTAGATGTATTGGATTACAAATAAAGACTTTGGGAAAGTGTCAGAAGAAGCATTTTTCCATACACGTGATGGTGAATTAAAATCACAAAATAGACACATCAGACCTTAGAAAAGTTATGCAGGGGACTGCTCTGAATGTACAGAGGAAATTTTGTCGAGGTTTCCAGGACAGACAGAAATATCCAGGTGGTCATCATTGCTCTGTGCTCTTTGTAAAGAAGCGGAGTGAATAGGATTATGAGGAAATTGCAGTTAACATCTACTGGGTTGAATCAAACTGAGAAACTACAAACAGTTTCAAAAATGTGCATTTATTTTTAAAAATGAGGCGGCAAGTGAACAACACCACTATGGCAAGGATAAAGTTGATGCAGAAAAAGACGTCTGGTGCAGGCTTCTCACCAACTTTGCACTGGTGTCACATTGTTGGCTACGGTGGACTCGGTCCTGATTAATTGCCCTTGTCAGTCAGATCCTGGGAAAGAGTCTTGAAGGCAGACTGATACTCCAAGGGCATGTCAGTTGTGAGGTTATTTGATTAGGGCCTTGGATGAGAGCAGATCTATAATGTTTTGAGTTGTTGGGCTGTGCCGTGACAGTGAGCATTAAGAATTGCCATGTGTACAGGTTCTGCCTCCTGTTTCTTCATGCAGCTGAAGGTCTCCTTCTGAAATGTGTGCATAGCTCCTGTCAGAATCAGTGGGAATTATGTGAAAGGATTGGAGGATGATGAGATCATGGGGCACTTTAGTTTTCATCACTTGTGAGAATTGTCTCACCGCATTGTTCGTTTGCTAAGGATTGGTTTCTGCAACTTAAAGCTTCTATATTAATGATAATAATGCCTAAGATTTTTCCTTGAGCTTTCCTGAGTTAGATCATGCATCACTTGTATCTAAATTTAGTCTGGGTATGACTGCTCTGATATTTTCTCTTATTTCATTTTCATCTCTCTTCTGTCTGCTGGCTTCATTTCAGACAAAGAAAGTCAATATTTTCTCTGCAAGTTATTTCATTTTGTTGGTCTATGATATCATAGCAAATGTCAGCTGATCTTATGTAACACAGAGTTGAAGACAGACTGTTATCCTTCCTTTTACAAATAAACAGATCTAAATAACATACGCTCATGGTCAAATTAAGTATTTTTAGAGCTATTAAAGCAGTTAAAACAGTTCTCTGCTGATGAGAAAGTCTGCCTCTTTTCCCGGTGGTCTCTTGGTTCTTCCCTAGCTGTATTTGATCCCTGAAATGCTGACTGTTTTGCTGGCAACAAAATCATCATTCACTCATTACTTAGCAAGTCTGAGCACATTTTATGGTTGATAGCTGGATTGACAGCATGATCCAAAATTAGGGCTTTCTTCTTATTCTTGCTGAGCCTGTAGGGCCAAGGCAGTACAAAACTCAACATGTGGCAGGAAGCAGCAAACGATAGCTCCTGTCTTTCCTTACACCAAAAGGGCTAAATCCTCCACTTTTCTGAATGCAGATAAGTCTGTTGAGAGCAGGTGAAAAACTGGTCCAACAACATCAAGAACCACGCCACTTCTTCGGTCTGTGATTTGGATAGGAGCTGGATAACTCTGAGTTTCCAACTGCAAAGTGACCTTAAAATGTCCACGACACACACGTACAACCATTGCTTGCCTGCGCAGGCAGAGGGAACAGTGATTGTGTAGGAGGATTGGCGTTTGCACTGCGTCGCTGTTTTCCTTGGTAGGATGCAGTTGGAAGGATCAAGAGCAAGGCAACGAGAGCTGCTAATCAGCCCTGACTGTCGGTACATGTCGATTTTTCTCTCCCAGCACAGTGAACTAACTTCTGCTGTTGGCAAAAGGGCAACACAAATGTATTTTAAAATCTCTTCCTCCGTGTAATCGAAAGGAAAGGAACACGACACGAAAGCTGCCAAACAAAGAGCAGACAAGCGCACCCACCCGCTCGGCCTCCCCTTCAATCACTCCCATGGTGGCTGGCTCTCAAGGCCTGTCTGGGTCATATTATGACTCCTTTATTAGTGTTTAAGGTCAGCAGGAGACACGCAAGTGCATCCTATATCAGGAAGTGTAGTATGTCTCCAGAGTGAAATATTTGGCTGTTCGCAGGAGCCGTGGCCATGACTCGGAAATCCCAGGAAGGGCCTGAAGGGCGGGCAGGCTCCAGGCGCCGCGCTGCCTCCCGCCTCATAGAGCCGCCGGGAAGCGGAGCAGCTTTTCCTGCCATTCTCCGCACGGGGCTGCCTTCCTCCCAGCCTTTCCTACCCAGCGTCTCTGCCAGGCTGTCCAGCTGGCTGCAGGCTGCAATTCCAAAAGGAAAGGCCTCTGCAGAGGCAGGTAAAATGTGCCACCAGCTGAGCCAGTATTGTTGCTCCTGCAGGAAGGCTGATTAGGAGCACGTAAGGCGGGCGGGAAGGAGGTGGGTGCCAGCCTGCAGCCCTGCGTGAGCAGGCCGCAGATTTATTGGCAGATTTACTGGCGCTGGGCCATCGTGAGACTTGGCAAGGACGCAGAGGAGAGCTGCTCCACGGCACGCACCTCGGCCTAGAGCTGTCATGGTTTGACCTGGGAGCCCACGGACACCCGCTGCCAGGGATGAGGGAGAAAAGAGAGAGATGTGGTGCTCACACCATCTCCTGACGTCTTTAAAGCCAAGGCTGGAGGCCGTTCTGGAGCCACAGGTCCTGCAGACAAGGTTAGATTGCAAGGGTGAAGAGCCTTGAGAGGCTTTGGGTGATAGTTGCACAGCCTCCTTAGCTGTACCCACAGCCATTCTGTTGTTTTTTGCTCTGACTTTAACGTCACTTGGGCATAACCCTCCCACAGAGTACATGATTTTTTATACAATGTGCCTGAGAATAACTAAATAAAACTGCTGTTGGCAAATTTGATGCAAAAAGGGAGGTGGAAACAGGAGCATTTTTCCTTATCTACATGATAAAGTTCACAATTTTTATGTGGTATCAGTATGTGCAAGGAAAATATCCCCTTCTCTTTATTGTCCTCATGTAAAAGAGATAGAGGCAGACAAGGGCATGTAAGTGTCAACAGAAATTTTAACAGTGAAATGCTTGTTGGCTGTTTTAGTTCTGGTTGAGGATCCTCTCAAAACCACACCCAACTGCAAATAAATGCTGAAAAAGTGAATGTTTCCCCCTACAGCAGGAAGAGACTATCAAGAAATCATCATCTCTAACAGATTACAGTTAAAACATCTCTAAGCCCCCTCAGAATCATGAACACAAACGGCTGGAGATAGCAAACTCCTGGTAGCACTGACTCCTGCTGTAGCTGCACAGTTATTCCCACCAGAGACCCCCCTTTTCAGGCATTCGTAACTTTTTTAGTTATTACCCTTGGCCAAATAGCACGTGTGGGTATTTGTGTGTGTTTTTACACTTATATATGTGTGCACATGCAACAAACACAAATTTTACTGTTCTTTTTTTAGACCCAATGAAATGGAGAGTTGGCAAAAAATAGGAGAATGTAGCATAGAAAGGGTTGAGGCTGAGATGAGTTTTCAAGGTCTCTGTTCAGAGCCATTTTCATTTCCCCCCCAAAAAAGCATTTGACTTTTAAAAGAGATGTTTTTATTTAAATGTCATTAAAAAATCACACTTGAAACACAATTTAAAGGGAAACAAACCATTAACCAACTTAAAAAGAAGGCTTAGTAAGGAAAAAGAATGGGTTAGTAATACTTAGGTTGTTACTAATACTTAGATTAAATGGGCATAAAGGGAAAAACTCCAATAACATCACCAATGTGTGGCCAATAGTCATCTTCTAAAAATGCCATTTTTTTAATGAAACATTTTTGTGTGTTTTGGTCAGCTGCAGATTAATTTCCTTTTTTTTTTTTAGCACAATGGAGGAGGGCAAAAGTCACATGTGATAAATGCTCAAGGCTCTGAGTTAAGGGTGTAGTTTTAACTTCCTGGCTCTGAGTAAATTTTCACACAACTGGAGAGGTTTTATTAATATAGTTCACGCAGGTAAAAAGTGTGCATGTACATACAAGAAAAAGCTTTTACTGGAGAGTCAGCTTTCCCTGAAGTGTTTTATCCTATCAATAAAAAAAAAATAAAAAATCCAGGGACAGACTGTACTTACTGCACGTACCCGTGTGCAGTAGCAATTAAATACTGACCTGCACACTCCCTGGTCCTATGTGACATCCATCTGTCCTCATGGGGCACCTTCAAACAGCATCTTTGCTCTGGGTAGCTGACATGGGCATGCACAACATGCCCCCTAAGCACCTTGGGCAGTCAGCTCACAGATGGAGATTTGCTTGCGTGCTGATTTTGGCAGTCAGATCAGATTAGTAGGTCTAACTTTATGCCAGCTGGTTTTGACAGCTCATTTATTACATTGTATTTAATTATTTATAGTTGTGCTGCAATAAAAGTCATCTATGGCTCGTATCGCTGCCTTTAGATGATCATCTACAGTTAACACCCTTGATAGCACCCAGAGGGTCAGCTGGAGGCTTCTTTTTTTCTAATTTTAATCTCAAGAGGGCTCTCGTGTGACTTTCCCTGGTGTTTCCTCATCTTTCCATGGCAGGATGTCTCTCCCATTCTGGTGAGGGTACCAGCAATACATGAGGAGATGGTGGTGACGGGCTGAGTTTTCTCCTCTCCTGTTCCAGAGAAAGATGCCATTCTCCAGTGCAGACCATGCAGGCCTGGAGAAGCTGCAAAGGGTTGTGTGCAATCTGTTTTTGTCACGCAGATCTGAGATCAACAGTGTGACAAACCTGGCTGCATCAGACATACATGGCAGGCTCAGAGCATTAATAAGCATTTTTCTCAGCTGTCACTGTAAGAGAAGTCTCTGCTCTGTGAAATTGTGGGAAGATATTTACTGCTTGGGTAAAAAAAAAAAATAAAAGCAACTGTTGGACAGATGAAATTAATTAAAAGTTTCACTTTGCTAACTTAAATTTCCTATTTCCCTCCATATAGGCTATTTTAGGTTGCATGATGGCTAACCTAAACATTATCACACAACATGCTGTCATCTTTCATAAATAATATAAGGATGGCTGTAATCCTGCATAAACCCAACTTTGGATGTTGAGAAATATTATGCAAGTGTCCAACATGAAAAGAATCATATTACTTATTCCACCACCCTGGCCAAATACCATGTTGTCTTAACTGGAAAACTGGTGTTCATCAAATGAGTTTAAAGCTGAGAGTGGGAGAGGGTGGGACATTGCATTCTTGAGAAATGACATTATAAATAATACGGTTCTGCTTTGTCTTTGTGCTGTTAGTAAATTTGGTGTATGATAGAGCAAGCAGGGAGAGCACGGCACACTGTGCCTGCACTCCAGCTTTGGTCTTCCAAGACGTAGACTGCATAAGGTGAGCTGTGCTCACTGGGGCTTCCCATTCTCTACTGCTTCACTCTCTTAAGCATAAAGCTCTAGATCAAGAACTATCACACCTTTGCAACCTTGGAAAGAAAATCCAGCATGCCTTTGCTTTTATTTCTGTAGAAAAATATAGTTGTTATAGAAGAGTAACAGTACTCGAGGAAAAGACAAGAGGCTGATTTGTAGAGACTGTGTCACAAAAGTGTTGAGGTGTAAGCATTTTTTCTGCATGTTAATGGCTTCTGATTGCTGCAGGTCTTCAGATCATAAGCACTGAAGAACTATTGTAAAAATGCCATTTTTAATCTTGAAATAGGGGTAGGCTTTAAAAAATATATATATATCAGGACTTTTCCCTTTAACTGATGGAACAGACAGTGTTGTAATGTGTGTTTGCTGTTCAAGGCATGAAATAGAACTTACACTGAGCAGTCTTGGAGGTGTGCAGTATCAGCCCACGGTGCACTGTGCCTGCTTCAGTTGTCTTGAATGCATCAGCCTCACACAGAGGTGCTGCTGGTGTGTGCAGGAACTGAGTGCAAGCTGTTTAGCTGAAAAATGCTAGTGACCTCTTTTACCAAAGGAAACAAAAGGCAAAACAGTGTTTTATTCATTTCCTATATGTACTTCTTGGTTTTTTCTTTTCTTAGATGGGTTTCTGTGGCTCCTTGGAAGCCAGAATGTTGTCAGAAATCCTGGATGTTATCAGGATGTAACAATAAATAGTAATAATGAAGGACGTTTTTTGAAGTTAAAATCCCTTTCATGCAGGAGCATTTTCTGAACAGACCAGCAAGACATGGAAGCTTGCAACTGTACAAAATGTGACTTGGCTGCAACAAGTCCAAAGCCTTATGCAAGGTTTTTCTCTCCTTACCATATTTTTCCTCTTACTGTTTATGTCTCTTCTTCTCCCTTTCCTTTCCACTTTCCCTCCATCCCCCATTTATCTCACAAGTGCATAGGTCTTGGAAATCAAAGCCATAGGCCACTTTGTCCCTTGCCTCTGTAGGCATGAAGGACAGCAATGAGAAGAAGCTTTGCTTCTCTCAGCAGGAGTCTTTAAGACACTGCTGTCCTGCTGCAGCATCAACACCTCAAAAAATTGGTAGGTCATGGGAGCACTCTAAATGATGCAGAAACAACTGTTAAACATGACCATAATGAAGAGAGAAAAAAAAGTAAGCAGTTTTTCTCCTTCATCTCTTCTTCATATTGAATAAGCAAACTGAGTAGGTTAGTAGGAGATAGGGACTTGGTGAAGGAAACTCAGAGTGCTCTCTACCCAATGCTGGCTGGCAAAGGATTGGGTAGAGGGAGGGAGCCATGCATAGCATGGTGCTGGCCCCAGACCCAACTCTCTTCCTGATAGCTCTGTAAATATTGTTGACATTTGAGATAGGTTTGAGTAAGCTTGAATAACTTCAAGATCAGAGTACAGAGCTTTTGAGTTTCTCTGTAGGGGAAAGTCCTGGCCAAGTTCTAGCAACATTGAGCAGAAGAGAGCAGAGAGATGTTTTTGGCAGGTAATGCTAAAAGAGCTTAGAAGTGGGCAGCGCATTTGCTTGCAAACTTTCCTTCATCTTTCTAAGATGCAATATAGAGATATTAATGGGAAGACATAGGCTGTGGTTTCTATTCCCTGAGAAGCACAAGGTAGACTACTCCCGTTCATGTAGGTACTTGCTAGGTTCATGTACACCAGTTGAAGCCTAAATCTTGACTAGGAAATATCTGATAGTGAACACTGCCCCAAACCACGTTGCTGCTGAATCTCAGCAGCTCAGGCCAGCTTTCCTGCAGTGACACAGCCTACCATTCAAAAACCTAAAACCTGCTCCAACTACTTTCCCTAGAAAGGCTTCTCTGTGGAGGTTAATTATTAATGCTATTAATTCTTACAAGTTCAGCACTGTTTCCTGATAGGATGTCAAGAAAAATAACTTCAGGAAGAAGGAGATGCTAGACCTTCAAACAGTTAGAATTTTAGACTCAGTTTCTCAGGGTCCCAAGTTGGTAGCAGGGCAATATATATGGTACTCCAACTAATAAGGAAGGCTGCTATCTCTCTACTTGACAATCTGGTGGCACGTAGTGAGTCCACCTCATAACCTGTCCATTACCATGACAGACTCTTAATTTGTCACTTGAATTGTTTAAATTTGTTTAATTAAGATGGATTTGCTTTCCATTAGAGTTGCCTGAAGTGAGGGATGTCCTGGTGAAAGAAATAATAATTTAAACCAGAAATCTACAGGATGCTAAAATTAATAGTACAGAATTAGGTATTAACCTTCATGAAGTAATTTGTTGGCTTACCCTCAGGTAGCTATAAATATGGCTTAAAGTACATTTTATTTATTTCTACAGTGCACTTTTACAGCTTCTACCATTGGCAAATATGTAAAAAGCATGGCATAGATACTTAATGAAGGCTCTAAGTGTGGTTCTGACTGCTTTATAATTATGATCAGTTCTTCTGCTTTTCAAGTTATGGAGGCAGACAGGTTTTGGGTTGAGTTTTTTGGTTTAATTTACTTGGTTTTGTTTAGGGGACATTATTTTCTCCAGCATGCCTGTATAGACATTTCCATGAATAGGATGGCAGCAAAGATTTTTCTAGAGAAACTCTGTAAAAAAAAATAAGTAGAGAAAAATGTAAATTGCATTACAAATATTTGCTATTATTTGCTTGCTTAGGCATTAAGCTGCAAGCAAACCAGATAATGAGAACCTTTATGCAAAAATACAGTCAAATTCTCACTTCTCTTTTGCATCTCTTTATGCTAATGTAACCTTAGTGAAATGTTTCTTTAAAATACTGGGAGAGAATTGGTTCCAGAAAGTACCACAATGTATGGTTAGCTCTCTCTAACTTACAGACCATAGAAAATATCTGTGACCGTTTCTATTTTGCATCTCCATGCAAACTTTAAAATTCAATGCAGAGATAAAGCACTAAGCACTCTGGGATATAAAACCTGTTGCACATTATGACAAAAGTAATAACAGTGGGTGGAAGTAACCAAACCAGAGCATCCTCTGAGGCGGAGCCAGATTTAATGCAAAGAAAAGCTGCATCATGATTGTATCAGAATGTTTCTCCTCCCTGAGAATGTTTCTCCTTCCATGAATTAATACTATTCAAATTTCTGTCCCTCAATTTATAGTGGATGACTTTGAAGTATCACCTCCAGTGTAATAAAATGATAGAAATTTTCTCAGCGAGAGAGATAAGAGATACATCTTCTGGCAAAGACCTAGAAGTAGGTACTCCAGGGACTGCAGGGCCCTAATCTTTTCCTCTCTAAGGCAAAGTAATTTAAGAAATAAACTGTCACGTTTACAGCAGATCATATGAATGCTCCAGGGCACTTTTGGGCAGTAGATCAGGAACGTCAGTTGCATAAAATTGATTAACAGAGCTGAGCAATCAGAAACATAGAGAAAGCTCATTGTGAAGGTCTTGCAAGAGCAAACTTGTTATTAACCTGTTTGAAAATGCTATGCTAGCATATAAATAGCTCAGAAAGCAGCTATTTCTGAGAGACACTGACTCTTACACTTCAAAAACTGATGTCTCTGGCAAAGTCCAGCAAAGAAGGCTCGAAATTATCCTGCTAGAGGTTAATTTTCTTGTTCTTTCCCTGCTGCACAACAGGAGGGCAGAGTAACTGGGACTGTATTACCAACCAGTTCTGCTCCTGCCCAAATTTAGGGATAGAATGCTGAAGGCTTCTTTGAATGTAAGGTTCAGTAATATGTCACTGGCTTAGGTTACCAAAGCTATAAAACAGAAGGAAAAAGCTGCAAAAGAAATGCAGCTAGCAGTGAAATACAGATTATCAACAGTTTAGTACATGTCCTGGGCAATGTTGTGGCCCATCTCAAAGGAGCTCTTACTGTAGGATGCTAAAGTTGCTGTACCATGTAGTGGAAGTCATGTAATATGGCTCTGCATTTGAATGATGCTTTGCAAATTGAAGACTGAACAGATGAGGGCTTCTAATATAATTGCCAAGGTCTGTGAGCACAGATTCCATCACAAAATGGCATATGCTGCTGTGATGGCTGTCATCTCCTGCTTGAACATGTCAGAGGCACTATAGGAGCAGACAAAAATGCTTGTATAGACTGAGCTGGATTGCTGAAGAGGTAAAGAGTAACCATGGAGGCAGGATGCTTTGCAGAAACCTAGTCTGTCCCCAAGCCTAGGAGCTCCAGCTTCTGCTGTAATTTCAGGCAGCCCAGGAGTCAACCTGAGACAGCTGGAATGACAACATAAAGATCCTTGTGGTGGTTGAGTGTTGGACAGAGCTGTCTACACCGCATGCAAAAACTCATTTACTGTTAACATGCAGTTTCCAGCCCCCCCAGCTCACCCTTCACCTTTTCTTTCCCAGAAGAAAGGCAACTAAGGCACCTGTGTAGTTTGGAGTCATAACAGGGAAATCTTCACTTACTCTTTGGGTTTTTTTATTCCCACCCCCTATCTTTTAGTTTCTTTGTTCTCCAGAACTTCACTCCCTGTGACCTCGCATCATTGCAGCTGCAGGAGCTTTGTATTTTGCTAGGAGTGGAATTGCCTCAAGGTAATAGACTTGTAACTGGTATTTCCTTCCAGGAGTGGGATTCAGATTTGGACTGTTGCTTAGTTATATGAAACCACTGATGATGAGTGAAGTCAGCCAGATTCCTAATTTTCTGCTGGATTTCATTCATATTTCAAAGAGGTTAAAGAACAATAGGTATTATGTTGTCTGCTGCCAGACATACTGCCAAATTGTCTGAGTCCTCTACAGCTTGTGCCTTTGAAAGAAAATATTTTTCTCAACAGATAAGCACTTCTGATATGCAAAGGGGAATAGCACTGAATATAAAATTAGGGAGTTTCTTAATTTACATAAAGATAAGAATCATGTCATCACTTAGATTGATATGCAGATTGAGTACTTTGCTATATTTTCTTTTCCTAAACCAAAATGAAGCATTGTTTCTCTGAGGAATGTCATTTTATGGAATGGGTATGTCTCAGTTGCCTCTTGTCCAGTAGTCTCATGAATTCTTCCAGGAGGAAGAATGCTGCACTAAGGGTATTGGTCTATTTTCCCAAGTAGCAAGTGATAGGATGAGAGGAAACAGCCCCAAGTTGTGCCAGTTGAAGTTTAGATTGTATATTATGGAAAAATTCTCCATCAGAAGCATTGGAACAGGCAGCCCAGGAAAGTGGCTGACCCACCAGCCCTGGAGGTATTTAAAAGATGTGTAGATGTGGTGCTTAGTGACATGGTTTTCTGGTGGACCTTGCAGTGCTTGGTTAATGGTTGGGCTGATGATCTTAAAGGTCTTTTCCTACTCAAATTACTCTATGTTCTCTTGACATAACCTTTGTTATAAAAATTGTTACACAATGGGAAAGAAACGTTCACGTAACCAAAGCAAATTTTGATTAAACTGAGAGCAAAGCCTTACCTTGCAGTTGGTAAATTGGAAAGTACCAAGCAGAAGCAGAAAGTGATACAAAATATTATAGCAGCTGCTTTTAGACTGAAGAATTTCCTACACTGAATATAACAGGAAACAAGAAAATAATTTAGTTTTGCCTCTTATATTGTCAGGTTTGTCATTTTTCTGTAGAAAATAAGACAAATATCTCCTTGAATGGCTAATCTGGAGACCATATAACCCCTGGAGTCTCACTGGAAAGTGTTCACAGATAGTCTGTATGCAATCACTGCATCATTGGAGCAAACATAACAAAATAATCTATTAAAAAAACCAAATAACCAATCCAACAAAAAGGAACAACACCTTCTTACTTTCAAATGCAGGAGGAGCACAGACCAGAAGGCCACATGAGGAGCAATGGGGCTCTCTCTACTGGTTGTCATTTACACTTGATCACATATCTTGCAAGTTGTGGGTTATAACCATTGCTATCTGAGCAGTGCTAGAGAAAAGGAAGTGTGAAAACTGATGGAATGTTTTACAATTACTCTAAATAATAGGATTACAGGCAATAAGTTTGTATGTTACCAGGCACAAAAAGAATGTGAAATATGAAGTGATTCCTGTAACAGGCCATTTTAAGAACAAATATTTCAGGGATAGAAAACTGAAAGGTTTCCAGAGACAAACTTGTTAAAATGTTTGTTTTAGCAAGGAACCTCAGTTCCCACTAAGAACAGAGAAATCCAAGTTTCCTCAGGTTGCAGTGAGAGGCTACACAGCATGCTCCATGTTTGGAGTCAAGTTTTCACAGCAGTGATTTAGGACCTCAAGTCCCATGAGCATTCTCTCAAATTTGCATCTGGGTATTTATTTCATAGTAACCTGTGGTATTAGTAATGTGTTAGAGTAAGACACAATTTCTTATCTATTATTTCACTCTCTTTGGGTAGACTGTGCAGTTCTTCAAGAAATGGTGGAGCTGAGGGTTACACCTCCACCTGTAAATGAAGTGGACCAGGGGCTGCTTTCTGCCCTTGGAAATAAATGGCACAGAATTGCTTGTGCCTGTACAGCCAAACATTTCCTTGTTGTCTTGTGGGAAGTCAGAGAATCATTTTGGTTGGAAAAGACCTTTACATTGAGTCCAACTGTTAATCTAACACTGCCAAGTCCACTATTAAACCATGTTCCTAAGTGCCACATCTATATGTCTTTAAATACCTCCAGGGATGGTGACTCAACCCTGGGCATCCTCTTCCAATTCTTAATAGCCCTTTTGGTGAAGAGTTTTTTTCCTAATATCCAATCCCAACTTCCCCTGGTGTAACTTGAGGCTGGCTCTTGTCCATGCCTCTGCTGTCCTTGGGCTTCCCCTGGGACTGGCAGATGGCCACCATGGGCCAGTGCACCCAGGGTGCTCCCACTGCTGCCCCAGAGAGCCATCTGCCAGCCTCTCACTCTTTCTTCAATGTCCTGAGGGGCTCCAGCATCTCACCATGCCCATGGGCAGGCAGCTGAGGAGAACCCCTTGTGAGGATCTTCTCTCTGAGGTCCCTCAGTAGGAAGGGGAGGTGGAAGTGCACCAGGAGTGGGGAAGGGGGGTTAAGGTGTCTCTCTAGAAGCTGTGAAACCACACGAGATGACAATTAAATTGCTAAAGCTAGCTGGGGAGGCAAGAGTTTTTCAAGTACTCCTCTTCCACTTAAGCAAGTCAGAAATAGTCTCATTTGTATAAAAGAGTTTGAAGGGGATTGTATTTGGGAAGCAGCTTTGACTAGACATTGACACAGTGTGTATTTTTTATTATGTGAAAGAATTTTTTGTGTGGAATAGTGCCACCATTCACACCAAGTGAAGCTTTAGGACTGAGTTTGTTAACATTAAGGAACAGTGATGAATTAGTTAGCTCCATGTTGGATTGCAGATGATCATCAGATACTGGAGAACAGTACCCCTTTGTTTGGTCTAAGTGGTGTTCTTGCACAAATCCTGCAGCTTGAATCAGGATTTTCCATTATCTGGCTTATGATGCCCAGTTAACAGAGGGTGGCATGGCACTGTATTTCCTATACCCATAGACATAGATAGCAAATAGATCTTGGAACACTTCTTCTTCCATTTGATAGCACTGCTGTGAATAATCATTTCAGCTTTTGTTTCATGGAGTTCTTGCTTTCTGAGGGCTGAAGGACTGCGTAGGTGGGTGTGCATGGGCCCAGAAGAACAATGTTACCAAGCCTGTTTATAAAGAAAATGCACATAACAACACTTGGAGCACTTAAGAGCAATTTATGTAGCCATCTAGATAATGTTACAAGAGTTACTGTTATGCTAAGTGCACAATACTGTGTTAGTCCTGCTTATCTCCTTTCACTAACTTGACAGACAGTTCTTGTACCAGACCAGTGCGTGCTCGTGTGAAATAAGCAGTGGGAATAATGCACTATTGGTCTTGGGTTAATGTTTTTACCACCTGGAGCCAGAAATGGGCTTGCAGGTCAAGGAACAAGGAAGCTCCTTTCATAACTTTTGAAGGAGCTCACTCTCCCTCTGTTTGACGTGATGCTGCACACAACAGGTCTCTCACCAGATGTTGTAAAGCCTGTTGATGGATATCTGCTCTTCTCTTAAAGCTAGGGAGTTATTTCACTGCCCAGAAGTGCAAGTAGAAATGAAGAGAGAACTCTGTGTGTAGGTAAGGACACGCATGAGGTCCTTTATTTCCTTTATTGAATATGAGTTTGATCCAGTATCTGCAAGAGTCCTGTTCTCTGCTAGTACTGATAACACATTTTAACCACTGAAGAAAACCACCCCTAACTTATCATGAGGGGCTAATCATAAGAAGCTGTCACTGTGAATTAAGAGTGGTGTATCAGTAGGGGTGGATGAGCAGCAGAGGGGGTGGCATGGCAGTAAATGCTCTGGAAGACTAATATGACCTGCAATGCAGAAAATTTTCCTTGATTACAACGAAGATAAAACCCACAACTGGATGAATCTAAGAGTGCTGCTCTCACAACCTTGTATATTTGCTTTTTATCCTTGTGAGGGGGTAACTGGAAATGGTAGCTTGCAGAAGTAAACTCATGTGCTTGCTTTCAAATTTACCTTGTCCCAAAGTAAATATGAACTCAGAGATTATGAAATGAGATAATAATACAAACTGTATACAAGATGGAAAATGATGATTAAGAATCATGATTACATCACTGAGGAATGTTTTCCTCATGCTGCCTACAGATCTTACAAATTTTCCTTTTGCACTTTTGCTGCTTTCATCCATAAGACATTTGAAACTTCTCATTCATATGGAATACTGGGAAAATAAATTTCCTCTTACTTATATTAGTCTATGTTCCATTAACTCATAGAAAGGAAGAGAATATGCTGGTGAGCATGCAGCAGCTTAGCAATCCTATTTATATATGTTATAGTTAAACTATCAAATCCCCTAAACAACTGAAAATCAAGGATTAAAATGGAGCCCACATTACAATCCTAACTATAATAATGAATCACTGAGTTAATCATCCTGCAAGGCTTAATGTGCTGTCAGTCTCTTTCTACTAATTGCTATCAGAGTGTCTTTCTCACTCTTCATTAAGTAATATAATTATTTTCTTGATTAAAAAAAAAACCCACTGTGGTCACAAAACACTGATCAAGAATGAACTCTCATCATGATGATAAAATGTGCTAAAAAACATTGACAGGCTGACTTTGTACCAGCAGGATTTATGCCTGTTCTTGGATTATTTTCCTGTGCTGGTTCAGCTACTTTAAGTGCTTTTAAAGGCAGAGTAAAAGTGACCAAAAATAAAAGACTAAAACTGGCATAGGCTCCATGGTGTTGTGCTCTGGTTAACCTGACAGAGATGAGGTGTGTGATGGTGTTTGGGCTTCACTGGTAACCTGACAGGGCTCCAATCTCTAAGACACACAGAGTGGAGAATGCAGAAACTCTGAAAGTGAGATAAAGCAGAAAACTTTCATGGGCCAAACCAAATCCTCGTGCTGGAGCCCCAGTTAAACATGCAAAGTGCCTCTGTCAGAATCAGAACATCATTGCATCAACCTGTTCCTAGCAGGGATGGGAGACCTGGATAGCTGACACCTAGTGCTGGCACTTGAGCATAAAAGGATGAATCAGGAGATTCCTCTGATTAGCCCTAATCCCTTAATTCCCAGTTCCTCTGAAAGAGATAACTTGATTTGAAACAATTTTATCAGACAAATTCTACTTTTAGCAGGGAAGGGGCAATTCTTTGCCTCCAGGAACTCTCAGGAAAATTATTTAGTCTTTTATTGAAGTTCCCTTCAAAGAGGATGCTTACAGGGATCAGACAGTTTCTGTTGGAGGGGTACTTGAATGCATTCAGTAAGAATTCATTCTGGAGAAAACTCTGGTAGCAATTTAGTAACTCTTTTTTTTTTTTTTTTTCCCCAAAGAAGGGGAAAAAACTTATGAAAGTACTTTTTATCAGGTCTCAGGAGTCTCTCCTCTGGCCTTAGTAGTCAGATAAAAGGGTCTGGGTGATGTTTACACAGCTTCCCACAGAGTAATTGCCATAGCAGCTCATATAAAAGCAACAGTGGAAAGGTGTAAAAGTCATTTGCTAGGAAAAAATAGGAAGCAATCAGCAACACTTTAAACAAATTATTGCCATGAAATCACTCTCTCAGCTTGAGATAAGCACGTGGGATCTGCTAAAGCTATACCAGCCCTGTGGCTTCTCCTCCCAGGACATTTTCCTGCTAAATTTTAATTCATAAAATGAGGGGATGCAGCAGAGTTATGCTTTAAACCAGTGCTGAACAAACTTGTTGTCAGGCTACAGCCAATACCCCCCTGTGTGTGTGAGTGTGTGTGTGTGTGCAGGACTTTTCAGATGTGTAATTAAGGGTGATGTCATTTAGCAGCCAAGCAGAAGTTTGGGCAGATTAAGCTGATTGGAAATAGCTGTTTGCAGAATAGACAACTGTGGTAGGTAGCAGAGTTGTGAGCTGCCCCAAGAGGGAAGTGCTTGGTGCAGGTGAGCTGGGAAAGGAATGTCCTTCTGGAGGGAAACCTAAAGGACAGGAGGAATTTTGAGGCTGCCTGTGAAGCTGGGAGAGCTCTGTGGCCACCCTGGCTCTTGAGAGGGAGGTGTGCTCTGCTGGCACTCTGCCTTTGGAGGGAGAAAGTATTGCTCCTGTGAATCCCCTGCCCTGCCCTTGGAAAGAGACCGTGCTCATGCTGGAAGTTCAGCTGCTTGTTCCAGCTCCTGGTTACCACATCCAAACAGCACTTGAGCTGTGTATCCAGCTCGTTGTTTTGGGGAACTCAGAACTATTTGCTTCAGAAGCAGTGTGATTCTGTCATATTTCTGAGTGTGCAGAGGTTTTGGCTGTTATTTTATTCCCTTTATTTTTTAAACTTCTCTTTTGGGAGCAGATGGTTGTGGGTGTAGAAAATGAATATGAGACCAATGATTCCTGCCTTTGACTGGAAAGTCAAATGTCTGCCCATTCCTCCTGATGTCACTGGAAGGATTAGGAGTGCAGGTGGGGACTAAGCTCTTCAGAAGGAAATTCTCATTTTGTAAATCTTCTTTCTGAGAGAAACTTGGCACTCTAGAGAGGCAGGGCTCCAGGGTTATGATTCAAAGGGAAAAACAGGAATAGCAATGGATGTGGACCAGTGCTTAAGCCTTTTCCCTGGCCTTGCTGCATTTACTGGAGCACGCACAGCCAGAGCAACACCCACATACACAAAGCAGAAGCTGGTTTGGGAGAAGGAAGATCTCTGCTGTGAATGTGTGGAAACACTCCCTGAGTTCCCAGTGAGGTCTCTGACAGACAGAGGTCTTTATTTTTTTATTTAGTTGAACACTTGTGGCTTGCAGGGGTAGTCCCTTCAAAACAGAGGCTCTGCTTCTGTTCAGATGGAGAAGATTTGTAGGTGTCACAGAGTCAGAGCTCACAGACTTTCAGCAGTGCTGCTATAAAAAGTTGTGGTAAGCCCCAGTTATTATTTTATCTCTTTCTGCCCAACTCGGCACTACAGAAGTTGCAGCACTTTCTAGAAGGTAAATTCATCCAGAGGGGAATAGGAAAGAAGGATGTTGCTGGTCTTTGCTGCTGCTTTGCTGCTGGCCTGGGAACCTTCTCTGTCATAGTGGAAAGTTGTGCCCTTAGTTTTGCTACTGTAATGATCAATCCTCTTCTTAACACCAGGAGCTTAAAAAGTCTGTCAGTATGTGACACCAATCAGTCTCAACTGGAGCTTTGCAGCATCACTGAAGTTGGACTCATTTTACATCTTTGTTATCAATTGTTATTTATTTGTTATTTATTATTTTGGTTTTGACTGTGTTCTGCATTTTCCTTCAAGCTGCTGTATTTTCTTTGTTAATGTGAAGTGGAGGTGTGATGGCAGCACAAAAATTGGATCCATCTCTGGATCCAAACTTCTCCAAAATTCAAGCACGGTGCAAGACAGAGTTTGTTCAGGCTCATGTCTGCATGGAAAATATTCAGCCCCGTTTCAAGGTTTGTTTACATGTTTTTTGATTTCAATATTACATGAACCAACTGCTATTTAATTAGCAAGGCATTGTAGAAATTCTTCTTATGGGTGTAATTTGCTTTGATCTCTTGCCTGAGGAAGGAGTTTAGCAATGGAACCACTGTTCCTTCCTAATACAAGCACATATTATTGCAGTTGCTTTGTCCTGGCTTTGGCCTAGTTTATTTCTCTACTGCTTTTTAAATATTGCTTCTTCCTCAAATAAATTCCTGTCAGAGGCTAGCTGCATATCTCTCCCTTCTTTGCTAGCCCATGCTGGTTTAGCCTCCACGCTGCCACAACTCTTTTTATGAGAGCCTTTCGACTAGGCAAGCAATTAGCAAAGGTCTTTTGGAAACTCAATTCATAACCATGTGGGTTCAGCTCTTTATTTTACACTTTTATTTACATATGTGAGGAGAACAAGCAACATCCAGCTGACCTATGCAGTCAGCAAGCTCAAAAGAGTAGCACATGTGCAGTTATTTACTTGTTATGACAGCATTGTCCCACTGGGGCTTTCTGGGGCACCTATCCTGTTGACCTCTTTGGTGTCAGGTGGTCTGAACCCTGTGCATCATTCTCTTTTAATTGTATTTACGCTGGTAGGAAGGAGTCTGCCAAAACATGCTCTCTAACAGAGAGCAGGAGGTGAGTCTGGCCCCTTTCCTTCAGGAGAAACTGCTGGGCTGGAGTCAGGCTGGGAGGAGAGGTCAGCGGGTCACCTTGGGGTCAGGGATGCAAAAAACCTGAGTCTTGGTTTCCACAGAAACAGCAAATCCTCCCTCCCACTTTTTCATCTCTTTCTTTCATCTCTCCCAGCTCCTCCCCACCGTCTTGGCATCTGATGTGTTGGGGCCAGCTAGCTCATCTTTCAGCAGCAATCAGAGGAGCTGCTGACACTCTCACCGTGCATGCCTTTTGCAAGCCCAGCAGCTAAAATGCTCTTCTCTTCTGGAGGCAGATCTATAGCTAGCTACGACTGTAGGCCAGGCTATGGCATGAAGTGTCTCCCAGAAGTGAAGGTTAAACTACGAGCTGAAAGGGCAGAGCTGGCTCTAACACTTTATCAAGGTGAGAACACAGCAGGACTGGGAAAGGAAGGAAGGCAAAGGGAAATGTTGCACGAGGCAGAGAGAGGAGAGCAAGTCCCTCCTTTCCCTGCCCACAATCTCTGCTGAAGGGGTGTCCATGGGAAAATGAGTCCTGCACTCACAGTGTAAATTGGAGGGGATGTGAACTGTGTGTGTTCACTCAGAGTGATTCCATCGGTGACCTTTTGACTGAGGTTTTATCCCCTGTAGATTATAACACACATTTTTTTCCATCTCTTTCTGACAGCCTCGGTAGCTTCCCCTAAATAAAAGCTAACACACAGCAAAGCAAGCCAAGCAATGGGCATTCAGCAATACCAAAGCTTCCTTTCTTTTCCAATTTGTGACTCCCTCCGGTGTCCACTGCCTCCGAAGTTTAGCGTCCCCTCTTGCTTTTAGGAAGAGCAACCTAACAGGTTGAGGAAAGATGGTGAAACACAAGAAAGCTTCTTGCAAGATGATGTCTCTCAGCATACTCTGTGCCTCCCATTCACACCTGTAAAATGAGGGTGATACTCATTTGCTAAGTGCAGTGACTGTGGAAATGAGACTCTGCCAAGTAACCAGAAAGAAAGTTGGACACTGTGTCTGAGGAAAAAACAATGCTGAGCTTGTCTTCCTGGCAAAAGGAAAAGTGAAGTCTTAGTTTAATAAAGCAAGATGAATCCACATACCTAAATGAGCTGGCACTTGTAAGAAAGAGGGTAAAAACCACTTGGTGTGCAGTTATAAGCAGTGCTTTTTTTTCAGTCATATGTTGCTGTGTCCTTCTCAGCTTGCCTTTGATGAACTCAGGCCCTCCTGACATCTGGACAGAGACTTTACTGTGCTCATAACACAAGGAGCTACTCAAGCTGCCCGACTCATCTCTTTAAGTGATTTTCTACAGCTCCAGTACCCTCATTCTGCACATTTACAATGTCCATATGGGTTTCAGTCTGGTTATTATTGTGGGCTGGACCTCCTGATGGGCAGACACTGTATGAACATAGGGCAGGGGTTTACAAACTGAGTATCTGAGCTGCAGCACTGTGTTGTAAATCTTCCTTGTTGGTTCTGGAACAGAAATTAAACAAAAGGCAGCACCCTTCACTGTGCCCTTTATGAATTTTGGTCCCAAAGTCAGGAATGAGCTTTTTAGACCTCTGTGAGGCTGTCAGCAAAGAGTCAGGGCTGTGCAGGGAGTGAGGAGCTGCTGAAGGGCAGCATGGGGGGGAAGTAAGTGTGTGCTGAAGGTGTTTGCCCTTTTCTACCTGCACCTCTGATACAAACGTGCCCAGAATTAGATGAGGGCAAGTGCTTCTGATGAAGGGACAAGTAGGAGAGTAAAAGAACATACAGAGGTAGCACATGGATAGCCTTTAAAATTCCCCAGGCTTAAGGAAGGAGATAAAAAAGGTATATTTCTCAAACTGCTGAGGTGAAACACCAGGGGAGATAGGAACCAAGGGGGAAGCATTTCTTTTTTTTTTTTCCTGTCTCTTTGTTGCCCTTTTCCTTCCTACAGCTTCTTCCTTGACAGAGTGAGTCACAATCCAGTGGTGTTGATGGGAAACTTCAAGCCACAGATCCTCTCTGACACAGCCACGCTCCAGACCCAAATTCCTGCTCATTTCAGTCATCTCAGCTCCACACAGCACTTGCAGCAGCTGTTTGCAAAGCAGTGCTAACCACCTGGCTGCCTCCAGACATGCATTTTTGGGATGCTCAAACCAACAATTTACATTGTGGTAAAACCTCAGTCTCATCACAGTTCCTCTTGAGCTATAAAAGTGAGGTAACAGGTAGAGCCCACACTTTGATCTTTCCCAGTCTAGGGATCATCTGTTCCTTATAATCACCCAGAGGATTTACTCAGGCAATCACAGGCTTGATTAAGGCCAGACTTTAAAATAGCTGTTCAGCCACCTCAGCAAAGGGCAACAGGGTGCTGAAGCTGTCAGGGCAGAGCTGCTGAATCTGCTTGGGTGGTGTCCTCAGTGAGATCTGCTTGGGTGGTGTCCTCAGTGAGATCTGCTTGGCCCCAGGCTGCTCTTCAGGTTGCCTGTTAACTTAGTGTCAGCTGAGTGCCTTACCACTGGTGGCAGACTTGTGTAGTACTGGACCCATTTTGAACATGGGGGAATAGAGCAGATAACTATTGAACAGGGCTTAAAACTCACTTTAAACCAAATCACCCTTCATAATCAGAAGGATTCTTAGGAACCCTTGGACAACTGGGGTGTTAGTGACCGGTGTTTCTGCATGGAATTTTGGTCAGTCAGGATTTCAACAGTTAAATAGTAAGCAGGGGAATAATTACTGGCCACTTTGGCATCCAAAGGTGGAATGAATCCAGGCTGTATCTGATAGGTATTAAGGCTGGAAAGAAGTGTGGCACCTTGTTAAGACAGAGCTTGTCATTTTTCCCCTTGCAGTAGGACACTTTGCACTTGCACACCGATTTGTTGTATCAATATGTACAATAGTGCATACTTACCAATAACAAATACTTAAAAATACATAAAGATAGCACATTACATCCTGAAATCCTTCCTTTGGGGTCTTCACATTTGATAAAAAAGTTTTTTAAGAACCTGAGAATGCTTATTTCATAGTGCATGATTGATATTAGAATGACACTGCTTTCTCAAACCAGCATTGGCTCAAACCTTTTCCAAGCTACAGAGCTAGTAACACCAGTAGTGAGCTTTGCTCTCGCCTCTCCTTGGATCTGCAAGAACCTGAAATAACCCAAGCTGGTCAAAAATGCTTTTTTAAATTCATTGTCCCATTCTTTATTAAGACAAGCTCTTTGATATGATCAGCACCTTGTGAAGATATAAATGCAGATAGGTCACAGTAGGTGTGATTCTGGGGGAGAATTAGTGCAGCATCACATCTGACCTACAGCACAGAGAATGCTCTTACACCCAACCTGATCTTAGGCATCAACAACAATTCCTCTCTTGGTTTTTGCTCTTTGCTAAAAAAGCATCTCCCCTCTTGTGGGTACATTTCATCTCATGTTTTCCTTTTCCACTCTTGGGTTGTGTAATAAGTCATGGCAAGGACATCTAATCATCTCTAGAACGTGACAACATTTGGTTCAGATTCCCTTATCAACTTCACCTTTCCTTCTGCCTCTGCCTCATCCTTAAAGAAGACCAGGCGGTGAGCCTTAGAGATCAGTCACACGTCGACCACTTCTTCAAACACTTCACGTGGGAAACTGTTCAGAGGCATGATTGCTGGGCTGCAGACCTGGAAAATAACTGTCATCGAGACCTTTACATCTGTCAAAGGAATTTCAGCCCAGTGACATCGCTTTGCCTCTACTTCTTTTTTAAAAAGAAATAAAACACTTCAGCAAGCCTTTGGATTCTTTATGACTTGAAACTGCTATTGTGGGAGGAGCTCTACTTCACAGAAAGATTTTTACCAAGAATTAGTTATACACCTTTGAAATGAAAAAGATCTTAATTTTATTGTGTGTTGCAATTAAGATGAAACTGTGGCCTTTGTTTCCTTTGCTCCCATGGATTTGTGGAAAACCCCTTGCTCCTGCAGCTCTAGAAGGGTCGATCACACCTGGCTCCAAGCTGGTGGGGCTGCAACACAGGGCAGGACAGACTCCCCCTGCCTGGCTGCCCCACAGCCCCTGGCCAGCCCTTCCTCTGTCCCTGGCAGGGCTCAGCCACTTCGAGGCTGACACAGCAGCTCTGCAGAGGGCACAGTCTGTCCTGTGATCATATTAACTTCTATGAGGTTTTATCCTTCCTTGGTAGAATGTTTAGTAAGTCTAAATCAAAACATAAACCCTGAATTAAGGTTCCATTTTGACCTTAATATCCTCCTCTCTGTATCAACCTTTGCATGCCAATTAATGGTAACACTTTGAATTCACATGGTATCCTTTTCCTGGAGATCACACAGAACTTGAAATAATTATCCACCAGCAAGAACTGCAACTATTTAACATGTCTCTTAGTCTAATTTACATATGATTTTCCCAGCACATTAAGTATTGCTGTGATATTTTTGCCTCCATTTAGACTGGAACAGTAACCAGGGTCAGCTGGAGAGGGTCAACTCCATCAGACTCCCTGTGTGCTGCATCCTGGCAAGAAGAGTTGGTTCTGAATATTGTTCTAGCTCTTCAAGCAGCCAGTGCATACCAGAGGGATCTAAAAAAATAGATTTTCACTTTTCTTTTCTCTCTTTCCTTTATTTCCTTTCTTTCTTTTGCTTCTTTTCTCTCTCCTTCCTTCCTTCCCTCCAAAAAACGCAGGGATGTGCCATATCTGTGACTAAAAGGTATCCAACAGAGTACTGTCTCACCCTGCCAAACATTTAATCTGAAAGATTCATCTTAATATCTGTCAAGTTCTCATACAATATTCCTTTAAAGTCTGCATGATGAGGTATGGCTTTTTTGGGGAAGGTCACCCTAGGCTGATGGAGTTATGGTCAGACCGTGGTGAAGAAAGGTAGGGGTTCAGTCAGCTATGGAGGAAAGCCCATGAATTCTGTACTGAGCACAAGGGAAGGGTATTAGGGAAGTTGATCCTTATAATGGAAGAAAAAGTCAGTGGCTCATAGTCAGCTCAGCCTGTGGCTCAGAGGGAATCAGCCCCTCTGTTTCTGCCGAAGATGAGGAGATAGCAGCTTATTTGAAAGAGACTTTGAATTGGCTTTAGTCAAGTAACACAGAGCACTGATAAGTTATCATCCATTTCTAATCAGACACCATTTCTCTAACATCCCAGCTAGACACACTGGGGCAGTGGTCATACGCCTGTAGCTGGAAGCAGCCACTGGAGCAGGCAGAAGTTTTGTTTAAAAATAGGTCAGTGAGCAGTTAAAAATCTATCCCCCCCCAATAAATAAATTAATATTTTCACATCACAGGAAAGAAAATACATTCCCAAAGGGGACGTGCTTAGTTTGTGTACATGGCCATGCAGCAGCCTTTCTAATTATCACCTAGTCAAAGAGGATGTTTTCTGTTTCATACATATGGCTGCATGTCACTCATTCCTGGCTGCGTTCTCACCCCTGTAATTTCAGCGCTCATCTGTAACGCTGGAATGCGTGCCCAAAGAAGAGAGAGCATGAAAAACAGATTTGCAAGAAAAAAAAGAAAGAAAATCCCCTCCTCCCTGAAATCTAGAGGAACATCCCCCCTCACATCGTTAAGGAACACTTCAAAAAGATGGGTGTAGTAAGAAATTAAAAGCATGCTTTGGCTCCGTGTTTAGGAAGCGCGAGCTCAAGTAGCAGCAGGTAGCTTGCCTGTTCTGCTTTTGGTTTCCCAAGTTGTATTCCCAAACATATGCCAGGAGCACGCACACCAAGCAGAAGAATATCAGCACAGATGGATCCCATCCCCTTCGTACAACACTGTGACCACAGGCAGGTGTGTCTTACAGGGACCCTGTCTTTAGTAATGGAGTATTTTCATTAATTTCCTCCTTTTTTATCCTTTCTTTTTCTCCACTTTTTCCTCTTTTAATCCAAACACTGCCAGAATAGCAAATATATTTCATCATCAGTGGAATGACATATTTGTTGATGTAAAAATAGATCAACGTTGATGTAAAAATAGTCTCACAGACACCTCTAGCATAAGTTATTCAGAAGCTCCTTTGCTTCTTTATTTCACAGCAAATATCTGAGGGGCTCTCGTCTCTTTGCATGATGCAGCTTTTGCCAGGCATCTTCAGGAAAGAAAAAATGCCTTGTATACACAGTGTTGTAAAATAAAGATGTCATGTTTAGAAGCACAGAGTCATTGAAATCCGAGATCATCTCTTTCTGGTTTTCATTAACATAAGCTGCACATACTTGCTCACCATGACACATTACAAAGTCCCAGTCCCCTCATCATTCAGACAACATCTCAGCCTGAAAATCAGTGGTTAAAGAGTGCTGCAGGGTCTGCCCCCTTCATAGACCTGATTTTCCCACCACAGTGCTCAGAGGTGGGGAGAGCAGGTGTCTGCTCAGCATCCCTGAGTGCCCACCTACTTCCTTGTGCAGAGGGAAGGTGGAGTTGCACCAGCACCAACAAACCCCGGCACCTGAGCACCCCAGCCACTCAGAAGACTTGTGGTACTTGTATTTTACAGGTGGAGAATTTGAGGCACTGGGCAATGATGGTTCAGACTCACAATAGGGAACAAAATTCAGAGACAACTAGGGACTTTTCTAGATTTTTCCTAGCCTCACACAAAACCCTCCTCTTCTTTGGGGGAGTGGACTGAGATCTGCACTACCTTAGCTTCTAACTCATTCCTCTATCAGCAACTTGCTTTTCTTCCTGTCCGTTTAGGAGAGAAAGAACACCAGGCACACAGGTCCAGTCCATCCCAGACAGTCTGGATGGGCTCATTCCTGAGCATTTGTTCATCTTTTCCCCAGGCTTGTTTGCAACATGTCATTGATGGTGATCAAAGTCTGCTGAACCGAAGGCAATGCAAGCAGAGAAGCAGTCTTCACGTTGTCCCTCTGAAGTGCCTCCTAGAAAGCCTGGAAAAGGAACGTGAACAGTTTGCTAAGGACAATATAAGGACACAGCTACCTTTTTGGTAGCCTCTCTGGAGACCTCTAACAAGGTCACTTGTTCCTTCCACGACCACAAATCATCTGAGTGCCTCCAGTCTACAGCACGGGACATGTCTTAATTAAATCCAAGGCACAGCCTGGCTATCCGGCAGCGAGGCTTCGGCTGCGGTTTGCTGGGGCTGAGCTCCATCCCCGCTGGAGGAAGGAGCTGCTTGGAGCCCCAGGAGGATGGGCTGTCCCTCTGGACCCAGGATGCTCCGGCTTCTATCAGACAGGCTCCTTTAAATCTGCAGCCTTACTTTCAATTTATTCTTGAGAAACAGCAGGCCCTTTTCAAAAAAAAAACCAACAAAAAAAAAGAAGAAAATAATTAAAAAAAGCAAAGAAAGCAAAGAAAGCTTTCAATTCAAAGCACATAGTTGTGAAAAAGCTCTGAACCAGGGTGATGGAAAGCAGCTCAAGGCATATATTCTACCCTGGCCTGTACTTAATTATGTGTTTGGAATTGAAAACAAACATTTTTGAGATGGCTACTGAGACGCACTCCGCGAATGAATCCAAGATGGTGGCAGATGTTACGGCTTCTGTGATAAATGATTTCAAAGGCTCCGAGGCCCATCGCCTTTTCAAGTGACAGCACTCGGGTCTCTCCAGCCTCTCTCCAGCTCTCCGGCGGTTTCCTCGCTTGGCTGTTTTCGGGATGCCTTCCCACCCCGTGTTTCACAATATTGCCACATCATTCGGGCAGGATGAAACCGAGCCGTTTCTGTGACATTCGTGCAGAAGGATGGCCACTGTGATCTTAAAGAATGTGGCACCCGCAAGCAGACACATGGCTTTGATATTTCTTTATTTTATTCAGAGCTCTCTAATTTAGAAAGCCATGTGTCACCAGGAGAAACCAAATGCTTGCTTGCAGTGATCGCAGCCTCCTGCCTCTGCCTGCTCCTCTCTCCCTCGCAGCAGTTAATGACTCCAGAAGTTGCTCAGCAAAATCCCATCCTGGCATTAAGAAATGTTCACTGGCTGTTAGCTGAGGGGGTAAACTGGAGAGACCACTGCCCTGGCACCAGCCTTGAGGAACACCAAGGTCCATAAAAGATTTGTAAGCTCATAAATCGTAACCAAGAGTAAATTGTTGGCTTTGCCTTAGGATAATGGCATCATTGGTGCAGTGGGAAGAATCAATGTGTTCAAATACAACAGAAGAGTTTTGAGACATCAAAGTGATCCTGATCCACTCTTGGAACTTTAGTAGAAAACACTTGACTGTCAGTGCCAGAAAAATATCTATGCTATCCTGCAATCAAGGTGGTAAGAGAAGATAAATTAACAATCAAATTGTGTTCCATTCCCCATCAAAAACAGTTTTGTGAAGATCAAATTTGGAAAGGATAGAGGAAAGATAAAATGATTATATCATTATTTATTAGGCTACTAAATAGGCTTTTGGTGATCCTTTTTCACTGACAAAACTTAGCATCTCTTGGGCTGGGAAGAGTCATGAAATATGCTGTAACCTCACCCTGTTAGTTCTGCTTGACCTCCTACTTGACTCTGTTACACCTCGCCTGTGATGGAGACCATGACCTGCTCTCAGGTTTCCCACTTAGGAGTGTTGAAGTGTTAGTCCCATAATCCAGTTTGTAAGTGGACTGTAAGATGGGTGCATGAGGCACAGGCAAATTCCTGTTGCAAAAGATAAGTCTCCAGCAGTCACAGGCATGCGGATCAAATGGTGCAGGCTGGGGTCAAGGCTCCAGATAAGCAGAAGGCAAGTTCCAGGATTGTCCTGCTGTCTCCTCCTGAGGAGAGCCTGGAAGCTCATTTTCCTTGCTATTGCATCTTGTAGCAGCACAGAGATTTCTCTGAATATCAGCTCAGTCTTGGAGTTTTTAACACCAGTTCCTGTGACAGCAATGTTATGATTCTTGGCACAAACGGGCATTTTCTGTGTCAAACTCTTTGTGGTTTGGATGGAGAACCCAAATGAAATCTATGGACTAATTATCAGGGCTTCTTAGGAAATCTAAGAAGCATTGATCCCAGCATAGCCATCAAAACAAGATGAAACTTAACTTCTTTGGGTTTGTATGCTATTAACTATTCAGTACCACCATTATTCACTGTTAAAAACAAAGCAAAAGAAAACACGTGGAGCTCTTGCACACCATGCTATCCTCTGCTGTTCTGACAGGAACAGACTTCTGGAGGATCTGAAGGTCAGAGTTACACCCCTCTGCTGCTTCAACAAAGTGTGCTGAGTGCCCCAATCAGAAAGTCATCTATGGTCAGCTAATAAAAACCAAAACTTGTGGAAAGGAGCTGGAAATCACATCCAATTCCAGCTGTCAGAGCCAGAGTTAGGGCTGCAAAGCTGTTTTCTCCCTCCAGAGAGACGTGACAGTCTGTCCTTCTGTGGGACTTCTCTGGGCAAAATGAGATGGACACACGGTGGCTGCTGTCACATTGCACCTGATGATCCTTCTGCTTAGATGATCCTCTTACTCTGACCTCTTGGGGAGAAGTAATGAGAGTACTTGTCCCACAGTGGGAAGGGATTCAAGGCATTTGAAGCTGGGCATCCCACCCTGGCAGCCCGTTCTGTGTTCCTGGGGGATATTTTGCTGCTGTGCTGCTGCACAGGGGAGCAAACCATGCGAGGCAGGACAGCTTCTTACCTTACAAAGACTTCGAGTGAAAAAACTAAACCCCCAAATTATCCTGACAATAGGGATCAGAAGCCATACCTTCTCAAATCTAATGTACTTTCAAGCTGTCAGAAACAATTCCTCTTTTTAAAGTAGGGACTCACCTTTAAGATAGAGCTGAGATCCCGTGGCCAGTGCTGTGTGGAAAGATGGTCCTGCCAGCCTGAAAAATTCACAAAGAACTGCTTTTCTTGTTCAGCACACCTTGCCAATTTACCACTAGAAATAATTTCCCCTCATTTTGACCTCTGTGAAACATCAATTCTCGGTGTTTTCTTCTTCCTCTGGGAGAAACCCCTTTTTGTAGCAGCTTACCTCCAGCCCATGGCTGCAGCACAGGGTAGTCCCTTGAAGCTGGAGACACAGTCTGACCACGTCTGTAACTGTTAAGGTCTCTTAAACTCCAAAGCAGAGTGGCCACAGATAGGCTGCCCATTGGGAACAGCCTACCCACACTACTGGGCTCATGTGTGAGCCGTGACCAGGAACTCACACTGGTTGGATCACTTGGAGCATCCTATGGTTGTCTTTGATGTGAGGTACACTTAACTTGTTTGCAACCTTCTCTTTGATGTGAGGTGAACTTAACTTGTTTGCAACCAATCTATTTGCTGCTTTTATTCACCTCTATGAGACAGTAAGGGAGCAAAGCAAAGACCTGTCAAGCAGCTAGGCTAGTGGGCAATCTAGAATTTTGATATATTTATCCTAAGTGAGAGAAGAGACCTTAGATTATATCCAGTTGTGTTGGTTTTATTCTTGAATTTGCAAGCACCATGGAAAAATGAACCATAAACTGTATCTGCCAGAGGTGTATTTTAAATGGTCTTTTGAAGGTGGTGACTCTTCCAGACTACTTAGGTTTCACACTGGAAGCAGAGTGGGAAGGATAGGANCTATGTTCATGAACTACTGGACTGATCAAAGGGTATTAGACAGCCAGGCTGAAAAGGAGCATGCTTCTTTCTCGATCAGTCCTCTTCTTGAACATCTACTTTCCAAGTCACCTCCCTTCACAAGGAGTGCAGTTCTTTCTAGACTATTGCAAGAAAGACTACCCTACTATTGCTTAACGTTAGGGTTAGTTTGGTTAAGCCAAGCTTGGTGTAGATGACTTGGACAACAGGCAGAATAGCAGGACAGTGAGGAAATAGTGGTTTCCTCTTGGAACTCTTGCAGGAAAACAGAGTAACATCATTTATTTTAATGCCACCTTACTCCAGTGCAGTAGAAAAGAGAGTTTGGCCATGCTGACCTTTTAGTTTGTTTTTTTCTTTCCAATCTGGAGAGGCACAAGCTCCTTCCTTACAAGAAAATAATGACCTCCAAGGTCAGGTTTTGTTGTTCTGAACGGAGTTTCCTTCTTTCAAGCATGCACAATTTCCAAACCCTTATCAGAGCACCAGCCAAGGAGTGTCTAGCCCACTATCTGCACCTNATTTCCTTGCCTGCAGAACTGGAATCCAGTCTGCAGAACTCTTGCAGGAAAACAGTAACATCATTTATTTTAATGCCACCTTACTCCAGTGCAGTAGAAAAGAGAGTTTGGCCACGCTGACCTTTTAGTTTGTTTTTTTCTTTCCAATCTGGAGAGGCACAAGCTCCTTCCTTACAAGAAAATAATGACCTCCAAGGTCAGGTTTTGTTGTTCTGAACGGAGTTTCCTTCTTTCAAGCATGCACAATTTCCAAACCCTTATCAGAGCACCAGCCAAGGAGTGTCTAGCCCACTATCTGCACCTTCCAAAAGAAACAATGAGACCCCACGGGCAGACAGTGTGGCGAGCGCAGAGCCCCCCGACACCACTACACCCTGAATGGCAGCAGGGCTGGGAAGGAGGGGCAATCATCGCCCTGTTGGGACATCACAACCCCCGGGTAGGCCACAGCAGACAGGAAGGGTGTGGACAGGATCTGAGTGCAGCTGCTGCTCTGCTAACAGCATCTGTTCCCCCCCAGCTTTGATCTGCGGGCACGCGGCATTCTGTGCCATGAGATAACCACGCTCTTGGAGTGGGGTTTGTTTGCCTTACGCATATCTCCCTAATGAGCTGTGTGCCCAGGCAGCCCTACACTCCAAATCCAGGAGCAACAAGACCAAGCCTTTCTGGGAGGGTTGCTGCAGGTCCTTGCAACCTTTCCACAAGTCCGGGAAAGATGACATCATGTGAGGATTGCTGGCCAGCCCCTGATTTCTCACAGACCAGCATAATCAGAGTCCTCACTACTGCTCATGCAGGACTGGCCAGACTCCTCCTCTTGTGCTTGCCTCTGCTGTTGAATCCCTCGGAGCAGGGCACCCAATTTAACATAATTAACTCTTGCAAAGGAAATTATTGTAGCTGGCTTCTTGGCATGGCCCAAGCACTTTGTACGCCCTAGCTGGAGCCCTTAGGTTTGGAAACGAGCAGGGGATTCCAAGTTCCCAATTAAGAGAGACCAGAAACACTGCCTCGCTGGGAATAGACTTGGAGTTGTGCCCGTGGGCCCAATCCAACTCCCACTGAAGCCAACAGGAGGCTGTTCAGAAACTTCAAGGGGTGTTTGTGAGCTCCCTGACAGATGAGGAGTGAAACTGAGTAAGTGTCATGGTCTGGGATGTTTAAAAAGCCTCCGAAGTCTCTCACCTTCCCAGTAGTCCAGAGGTTCACACCGAGGAGAAGGGAAGGCAGCAGAAGGTAGCTGCTTCAGTTAGCATACCATTGTACAGGGGGATAGCTGCATTTACACAGGACATTTTAGAGGAGTTGGAGTCCTCCTGCATGTTTTACTTCTCAAGGAGTAAACCTAAGGCAATGTCAAACTACCTGCAGATAATTTGCTGGTAGAAATAGAAGGAAAAAAAAAGCAGGTCAGAATTTATTGACAAAGCATACCTAGCTCAGCTGAGATGTTACCTGCAGCCAAAGGACTCTGGGCTCTGCCTGTCCTCTTCACAAGCCCATCCCAACCCATGAACTCTCTGGAGTGTCCCTACAGAGAGTAACTGGGTGCAGAAATCCATCTGGAATTGTCTTCTTCCTCCAGTCAGCAAGCACTGATACGCAGGGCATGAATACACAGGGTATGTGGGCTGGGGGTAAACACTGGTAGATGGGGACCACTGTACTCCTTGTGATGATATCCAAGCATGTCACAGTATGTCATGACAATGTCCTGTTTAATTGCTCTCCTGGGAGTAATTGCTGAAGTCACCAGTGTGTAGAAGTGTTTGCTGAAAGCCTGGCTGCATCGAAAAGAAAGACTTTTCAGAAGAGAAAAATGAGTCAGGTGGACACCGAGGGCCTTGACTGTGTTGCTTTTTGCAAATCATTTGCATCTCTGGGATTTTTAACAAGATTTTCATTAAGGAGAACAAACCAGTACAGTAATTTGCAGCTGCCCAAACCCATTTGGCCAAATCTGCTTAGAGAATTGTGTGGTGGATGCCTGTTTGTAAGCTACAGTGGGCCAAGTCCTTCAGTTGCTACCTTTCATCAACTTCATGACAGTTTTCCAGAGTTAAAAATGAATTAAGACCTTAGGATATGGCTCAATATAATTAACACTCTGCCATTACTTAGTGGGGTATGGTCACTAATAACTAAATAGATGATACTCTGTCCGTGTTCACAAGTTTGTGGTTCTTCCCAGTGAAATGCTGCAGGCAAATATTTGTTTCTGTCTGCATCAGGGATTATGCTATTACTTTTTTGACTGTGAACTTTCAGATTTCCTTCAAGCCTCTCTCATTTGTTTAGTGAACTGTAATACTGCTGTGGCTTATTAGATTTTGCACCATCACAGACAGTCATTGTGGGTGTTCCAAACTACTGTTCCTACATTGGGCTTTACTCACATTCATTGCACTCGAGGAAAAAGTCCTTATCAAAGAAAATTAACAGAAAGACACAAGGCTATCAGGACCCAAATCACTCTTGCAACCACCAAATGCATCCACTCTGCACTGGGCAGCTGTGGTGGGCTTCTAAACCTGGGCCACAGGGAGTACCCACAAGGCTCAGCCAAAAGCTCCACAGCACATTTCCCTTCAGCTTCAAAGAGGTTTGGATCTGGCCCTGCAGGCACTTATTTCAGAAATACAAGATTGTGGGAAAGGGAAGAAAAAGCATTGAAATAACTTTTGGTCTCATTTTGTTTTGCCATTTTTTTTAAGTTCCTTTCATCTCTGACCAGCCCAGTGCATTTTCAAAAGATTATTCCTACAATATGTGGACTGAAGTGGATATCAATAAGTTTACAATAGCCATATTTCTCTGATTTATAACCACAGTATTAAAAAAAAAAATCACTAGATAAGCATTTAGAAAAAAAATAAGTTCTATATGATATATAAGTTGTATAAAAGTTTATAGCAAACATCTCAGCACAAACACTGACTAAAGTAACTGCAGATATTATAAAAACCTCTGGGTTCTCAGAGAGCAGTTGGAGTTCATACATTATGATCACAGCAGAAGATCAGTTTCTAAATCTGCCTAGTGGAACGTGACTGGCTCCTTTACACCAAAAAGGAGAGAACAAAGATAGAGCTGCTGCGTGTTAACTACACATATTTCACTGTGTACTGTGTCTGACTTGCTCCTTCTTCTCTGTTGGATGAACTCCCTAGAGCCCCTGTCCTTCTAGGCTCTCTTACCCTACCTCTGTCTTCCATCCATACCAGGATCATCCCTTGCAGTCTGCTGAGCCCTCTGATCCCTGTCATTTGCCCAGCATCCAGCCAGGACGTTGTTTCTATTCCCACCCTGCTAAGATTTGTACGACAGCAGAGGAAGGCAGGAACAAGGGATGTCCCTGAGAAATATTGGAGATATATGATGGTCTCCCAGCAGGCACTGTAGCTGGGAAAGGACAGGGAACAGTGTTCAGGTTCCACTTTAAAAACTGCATTTTTTTCAGCATCTTGGAAGATGGAAATAAGGGAAGCTTAATTAGACCCAGGATGTTTTGGACTTTATCAGGAATAAACATAAGCTCCTGCACACATTTAACCCAGTGTGTGGAATTCCCAAGTCTCAGAAAAATACTATTTTTTTTTTTGTATTTCCAGAGGCATGCTATTTATTTGACTTCTTTTGACTTATTAAGTATTTGTGGAAACTTCATTTTATGCAGGAAATAGCTATAATCACCAGCAAATGTGATTTTAATAACTAAGATACTGGGAGCCATTTTTGGTTGGCACTAAACCTCACCCACAGTAAAACTCTGTGATAGAATAGTCTCTTTTCTTATCTGGAGTTGAAAGTCAGGACAAATCCAGCTGATTAAGAAAATCTTCAAGCAAGATACCATATATCCTCTCTAAAATTAAATTCTGGATGAAGATTCATTTACTTCTGCTAGACACAATCAAAATTCAACTATTGGCAGCACGAAACAAAGTCCATAGAATATGTCAGTTCTGAAAATAATACATTCCCTATCCTATGGGATATCCCATGGTCTTGTGGATAGAGAGGTGTCAGGATGAAGGTTGGACTTGATGATCCTAGAGGTCCTTTCCAACCATCATGATTCTATGATTCTCTATCTGACAGGCAGAAGACTATAAAGCACAACTTGAAAAAGAAATCAGTGGCTCTACACAAATGGTTTATTAACAACTGATTTCAATTTTATAGCTTAAATACCAGTGAGATGTTTCTGACATTTTTGGTCTTCCAGCCTGAGGAGGGTTCATGTGAAAATACATATTCATGCACAGGTTAGGGCAGCCACTGACCCTACTTCCATCAAAATAAATGGAGAGAGCCCCATCATTGGGGTATTAATCTTTAAATAGGATAAGGGAAATGTTATGGAAAAGACTCAAGAAGTGTTATAAGAGCAGCCTTGGTGGATTTGTTTCTCACCCATCCCCACTGCCCGCAGGACACATGACCTCAGGCTCCCTACCCAGACATTCAGACACACAGTAAAAAGTAGCACTGGTCCTGGGAATCATAAGGGGGGAAAAGGACACATCCATAAACAGGGACAAACATCTTTCTCTAAGCAAAGCTGTCAGATCCATTTAAGCAGAGACCTGCTCAATCTTTTCCTCCGGGGGCCACTTTTTCCTGTCTGGGAACGTCTGTGCCATTGCCTGTCTGTTCCCGAGCGACCATCACTGAGAGGTTTAGATAAGGCAAGAAATCACACTCAACAGTCTTATAATCCCAGGCTCCAGGACAAAAATGGGAAGGCTGTACTTTTGCTACCAGTCTTTCAGGGGAATAAAACAAACAACAAATCCCAAGCACGTATCAGCTGAACAAAGGTTACATTGTCTGCTGGGGAACACTGATCCTTAGCGATTGTCCTCCTTTGTATTTGTGTAACAGAAGTGCTTTTAGGTGGTCTAGCTCAAGTATTAGTATGGGGGTGGCTGTTACAAGCTCTAGCAATGTAGCTGACTCTAGAATAAATTAGATCAGGCAAAGAAAAAAAGAGAAGTTTTATTACCTGTGTTGAGCTCATGTCCTGTATTCGAATACAAGGCAGAACAAAGTGACTGGAGATTGCAGATACTATTAATAATATCTTCTGGGGCTTAGAATTTGGTGGTTTGCTTTTTTAAGCAAGGAAAAAAGTGTTATTTCCAATCATCTATGAATACATATACAGTGACATTCACCAAACATCTACATATGCAATGATATCTATTGAAGATAAATATTGCCTATGCCTGAGCACCTCTCTTCTGAAGTACTTCAGATGTACATTCTGATGTCCTTCAGAGCTGCACGTGCCTTTTGTGTGCAGTGGAGGTTTTCAAGAGAGCTGTGTACCAAGTGGCTGTGCTTGAGTTGCTGTAGGGAGCATCTTGAAATCACTGCTTCTTTTAGAGCTTAGAAGGATGCCAGATCCCTTGGTCCAAATCACCTCTGACGTGCAGAAGTGCTGTATGGATCAAATATGATTGTTAATTCTTATTTGCACTGGGAAGGGGCCCAGAAACCTTAATCACTTATGGTGTCTGTTTCTCAAAGACCTTCTCAAACAGTTGCAATGAGAAAACAGCCCATGCTTCACAGCTCTTGAAAGACAGGACTCTGCTTTCTGGTTTAGAATATGTAGCAGCTGTTGATAAAGGAGTGCAGTGCAAAGATGCTGATGTTCAGAATTATGGGCCGTGCCTTTAGCTGGTATATATTGGCACAGCTCCAGGGACATCACATTACGTGCCAGGCCTTCAACTGGTATATACTGGTCCAGGTCCAGTGACTTCACAGAGTGATGCTAATTTGCACCAAACTTATCTGGCTTTCTATTCATAATTATTGCCAGAAACTATACATGGTTATAAAGAAGAATTATTGTTTGAAAGCTTGAATGAGAGGCAGACAAGATGCTTTCTGTCTCCCAGGAGAAGATGCATGCTCTTTTTTCCTTTTTCATCATTCAGGAAGATTGCCAAATAAGGGCTCAGGCCAGCACAGGCTGAAGTCAGTAGAAAGTTCCCTTATAATACCCTGGGATTTTTGCTCTTGGATCTGACAACGCTTCCGTAGTGGAATGTGTTTGGCTTGGTGTGGATTCAGATCAACAGAGTACTTTTGATAGATATATAAGATGACATTGGGAACATCTATCAGAGGCAGTTAATTTTTGCTCTTTGAATGAGATCACGCTGGACATTAAATCAAAATCTGAGCCAGTGTCTGAGCCCTGCTTGCCCTCTTTAAACTGTTAGAAGCCTAACTTTAACATGAGGTGTTAAACCTGGAGGAGATTGTCTCACCTCCAAAGTGTGCTGTGAAAGGAAGAAAAGCTATGGGAGGCACGAGGGGGCTTGGGCTGCGAGTTAGGATTTCCTTTCCTCCACATGGCTTCTTTTCAGAAGCAGCAGGACGACCACCAGCACCTCAGGAGGTTTTCAAGAGAGGCATTTCAGCCTAGAGCTCTCATCTATGTGTGGTGTGCACTTCCGAAGGCAGCATGTACTAGGTCTGTTAGCATGAAGAATCAGTGTCATATTCAAGTAGATTTCTCTGTGCTCTGCTGGGAAGCTGGAACCATTAGTAGTGGACAGGTACGACGTGTTTCTAGCCATGCTTTAACAGCCAGCACTAGCTGGCAGTCCCCAAGTGCTGGCTGGCTTCACACCCAAGTGAGCTCTTGACAAATTTATGGAAGATGTTGTATGACATGGTGCCAAGAGGAGTAGCAAGACAAACTTTACTTAGGATGTCCTTTCCTGTCCTGTATTCCTGGCTACCTGTGCTCTGGCCCTGTTACCAAATGACAATGATTCTTTGAATGCTGTTTTTGACTGGTTGAACGAGCTAGTGTGTGGCTGTTAGAACAGCAAAGAACATTAAAGACTGACTGAAAATACTTGCTGTTTGGTAAAATACAAAGGATATGATTGCACTGCTAAAAAAACCCTGACTTTAACACTTGTTTAGTGGAAAAAAAGGTGAAACTTAATCTTTCCATAGCATACAACTGAATCAGAGGTTTAAGTTTCCTCTGAATCAGTGGAGCTGAGCAATGTGCATAGTTGACCACCACTAAGTAGGCCAAATTTCCAAGTTAACTTAATCTAGCATGGCTTCATATAAATCAAGAGAGGATTGTGATTCTATGCTTGGCCAAAAACCACTGCTCTTTTAGCTTTCAGACTTGTCTACTGAAAATAGAGTCAGAAATCACCATCAGTAGGGCAGTAGGTAGTGCTGTCTGATTAAAGAAAAAGTGCATTCAGGTTAAAGAAGATCTTTGATCTATTACTACTCAATTTGTCAACGTGTTTCTCTAGGAGTCCTTTCCACTGCACTTCTATAAAGTCCATCTGATTTGCTCAGTCAGCTCCAGTTTGGTTTCATATTTCAGCCTGATTTAGCTGTCTTCAAAATTTACTAGAGAAAAGATCTCAATTTCCATTAAAAATGTTATACTCAAGCCAAAACAATGTTTTGAACATGGTTGCTTGCCATTTTAAGCTGTTTTTTTGTTGTTTTTTTCTTTTTTTTTAGAATTATCTCAATCCTTTTTAAAAAAAAAAAAGAAAAGAAAAGGTTCACAGTACTTCCTGGAGAGTTTTAGTTGACCTATGAACTGAAGAAATATAGAACTTGATCTGATAAATCCTGTTTCCCAGTATGGTATGAAATCTATCCCATTGTAAGTCTATTACCAAAGCTGGATTCATGTGAATGTTTCTCTCTGTCAGTCTCAGATTCTTTTAATAATTTTCCTGAAATGTTTTTAACTTTGTCTTTGGTCTTCAAAATACTCATTACTATCACTCCCTTTTCTGAAGGATATGCTGCTTGGATATCCCAGTCTCACACTGTGCTGATCAATAAGGTACTTTCTAAATGACAAAACTAAAATGCAGTAGTAGATTTAGTATTTTTGATTGAACAAAGTCAAGGCCCTGCACGTGGGATAAAATAACCAAAGACCCAGTACAGGCTGGGATCTGTGTATCTGGGGAGGGGTCTTGCTGAGAGGGAGCTGGGGACAACAAGCTGAACTCAAGTGTATTGCTGCAACAAAGGCAAATTGGATCCTGGGCTGCATCCACGGGGGCTTTCCAGCAGAGATAGAAACATCATCATCCCACTCTACTCAGCACTTGTCAGGTCATACCTGGAGCACTTCTGGTCCCCACAATTTGAGAAGGGCACAGACAGGCTGAAGGCCATCCAAAGGAAGGCCATGAAGAGGAACAGAAGGATGGAGAACCTGCTGTATGAGGAAAGACTGAAGGAGTTAGGTCTTTTCTTCCTCAAGAAGTCTCAGGGAGGAACTTATCACAGTATTCCAGCACTTAAGGGTCTGATACAAATAGGATAGATGCTCTCTCTTCACAAAGGGCCACATGGAAAAGGCAAGGGGCAATGGGTACAGGATGCACTGGCAGAGGTTTCATCTCAGTATAAGTAAGAAATTTTTACTGAGAACTATCAATCCCTGGACCAACCTGCCTGGGGACATGGTAGAGTTCTCATCCCAGGAGGTTTTCAAGATGTGACTGGACAGAGTGCTACATCATCTCATCTAGGCTAACTTTCCCATGAAAGGCTGGAACAGATCATCTTTAGAGGTCCCTTCTAACCTGGGAAGGTCTTTGAGCCTATGATTTTGCCTCAGATTAAACTATGTCTAGGTGAATAGGAACAGATAGCTATTGATACATCTTCTGGTTTCTAAATACATCTCCATGTATAAAAATTCTCTAAAAGACACATTAACTGCATTTGCTTAAACTTACTCTTTGTATGCAGTGAAATGATAAGGTTTCATAAGCAGATAGAAATAAAAAGCCACAATTATGTATTTCCTATTGTCAAGGTGGTTATCCATTAAATGACCTTTCTCTTTCTAATTGATGTTTTTGCAGCATACCATGCAAACCAAGATTTTTCTCTCTGCTGGTTTTTAATATCTGGGAAACAGATACCAAAGGTATTTTTCAGTCAAATCAGGATTCATTTGGGTTATGTATAAAAAAAAATATCCAGATGATGCTGTGAGGCAAATTATGTTAATTGTAGAAGCAGTCCCAAGTGTTTTGCTTGGTGATGACTCTCAAGAGACATCTACAGGATCCTTGTTCTAACAGGGCTGATGTTAATTAGGGTGGCACTGCAGAAGACAGTAAACCCTTAACACATTTACCTTGGTAGGTGATTGCAGTGACTGCTTTTCCTTAAAGCACATGAGTTGGAGCTTCCCAGCAATACCTAAAGTAATTGAATTGTATTGCAAGTTACACAGCTACTCTTCCAATGGAAAGATGTAGAGTGTACTGGTTGTGGTTATTCCCAGGGAAAGCGTGCAGGAGCTGGGGACAAGAACCCAAATCACAGCTCTGGAGCTGAATGACGAAAGCACACAAGGGCTGCCTGTTGCCCCTGTGGTGCTGGTGTCTCCAGTGAGTCTGTAGACAACAGCAGCCCCCGTGCCAAGCTTCCCGGGAAGCTAAAGAGCGAGCCTCATCCATAGATGTCACAGGCTCAGGTTACCTGCATTCATAAAAATAAGCGTGGGTACAATTAACTTCTCAGCTATGCTTCATTAAAAGCCAAACAATCCCACATTGCAGGTCGCTTTCCCTCCTTCCCACACTGGTTTTGTGTCATTCTAGCTTTCAGAAGCTACACGTTACTAGCATTACAGATGCTGAGATTGGCATCTGAAATTACAAAGCAGTTTACTGGTTTGGGGGGTTCCTGCTTCAGCCAGACATGTTGCTGGGTTCCTGTAAGCCCCCTCCCCAAATTTCAGTGCACAGTACCTCTCATTTCATAAACTCTCATTGTTTAGGGCTTTTTGTTTTCTATTCTTTAATTCCATGTCCAGAAGGGTGGTTATACACTGATTTCTCTTCTTTCTTCTTTTTTTCTTTTTCACCAAAGCACAGAGAGCTAACTCTCTGAGAGATAAACTGCAGATTATTTCATCATAGAGAATTTTTGTGGGATTCATCCAGCGTTAATCAAGTTTCCAAGGAAAAGGTTTCCAAGGAAAAGATCTCCCTCCACCCATTTTAATTGTCACACTCCCTTATACCATCCTTTTTTCAGTTATTCATTTTCTTCTTCTAGAGGGTACAAATTAAGGCTGCAAGAGCAGGCTCATAAGCCTGATTAACTTTAAGCATGTCCTTTGCATACAATTTCTGTCAGCAAAATTAAGCATTTACACTTATATCAGAGGGAGGAAGCTATAAATTATAGCCTGCCAATGAAGTGATTCATGTAGAAATAGAAATGCAAGGAGTAACTAAATGATAAAAAGCTGACCTTTTTTTTGTAGACAACAGACTTGGCTCCACACATATATCCTGACTTCAGTCAGGAGCACAAAATAAAGCTGGAGGCCTGAAAAAAACAGGAAGGTTTGAATAAAAAATTAGAATGGGAAGTAGCTTTAGGAAAAAAAAAAATCCCCCCAAAACAAAGGGTAGTCAATTCCAAAACCTAAAACCAGACAAGCACCAGGCTACCCTCCCAAATGTCCCAAACTCTGGAAAGTCAAGGTCTTTGTTGTACGATGTATTTTTAAGTCTCATATGATGACAGTTTCCAGACCCCCGGAATGTTCCTTAATAAAAATGAGTTCCTTTCAGACTTGAAAGCATATCACAAAACTGTAAAGTTCTTTTGCATCTAATATTGCATTAGCTGGGACAAGGATATTTGTGTCAGTGACTGTAACAGGGTGACCTCAGGCTGTAGCTGCGTGGAAACCAGACTCGGGCAATCTTATTGCAAGTGAGGAAAATGTGGCAACATCTGCACTGCAAAGATTCCATTCTTCTTACCAGGCTCTGGTGAGAGAGGGAACTCCTGGCCACAACTGTGGGCTGCACATCTGGATGCAGCTGCACCTGAAGCAATTCCTTCTCCTGCAATAGGGCCGGTGCTTTGTGATGATGTGCTCCACGTGCACTCTAGAGCAGGAGTCTGGAAGGCACATGGAGATATTTTTTCCTAGCAGTGGCAGCATTCAGAGTCACTCTGCTTGGACATTCTGGTCCTGGTGGTCCCATAGGAGAGGGCAGAAAAGCCAGGCTAACCATTGCTGATGGTCCTTGCAGTGCTAACACCATACTGTCAAGAACTCTGAAGAGTCTGGACAAAAACCAGGCTAGAAAAACTTCAGTGACAGCAACTGTAATGGCAATTCTGTTTTGTGGAAAACAAACCCAAACAAAAAAACCCAAACAAACAAACAAACAAGAAAATAAAAAGAAAACCCAAAAATCACCCAACTGTTAAATGGAGATTTCTACTTTCTAGAACTTAATGCAGCTGCCCAGTGGGTGCTAGGACCAGGATGTCCTAAAGGGGGCAAAAAAAGGGGCAAAAAAAGGAGCCCAAAAAAAGGGGTAAAAAAAAAAGGGGTCAAAAAAAAAGGGAGTAAAAAAAGGGGGGGGTCCAAAAAAGAGGGATAAAAAAAGAGGTCAAGAAAAATAAATTAGGGGTCAAAAATATAAATTAGGGGGTCAAAAAAATAAAATAGGGGGTCAAAAATATAAAGGTCTGAAAAGAGAAAATATTCAAACCAAGAAATCCTTGCTGACCAATTCCTTAGAGCCAGATTTTCCTAAACTTGAGAGGTTCCTGCTTCCCTCAGAAAGCTGTGGAGACTCTCACTGTGAGAACAGTGATTTCTGCTCTCAGACCACAGCTCTCCCCCTGTACACTGCTCAACGTTAAGCAACAGGAAACTATCCAAGCATTTAGAGGAAGGAAGAATCCATGGGAAAACCTTGAATATTAACGATACTGATTGAAATGCTACTTAGAAAAGAAAAAATCCCAAGCTGTGGAGTTTTCTTGGTGGCATGCACAGCGTCTGAGACACTTGCAGACCTCCGGTCACCCTTCTGTCTGAGAGCCAGCCCAGGTAGGAATGTGACAGCCTGCCAGCCCCAGCTCTTAGGCAGTGTTTCTTGCTCTCCAGATGACTCCTGCTGCAGCACTTGAACTATTTAGTCTCTAAACTTACTCAACCTCCTGAAGCACAAAGTAAGAGATAACGAGCCTCACTTTATCTGTTCAGTATTTGTAGCTCCTTCATGCATCAAACACAGTCCTGTGCTACTTGTTGTTGGTGTTTGTTCATGTAGGAATGTCTTGTTCTTCTGTCTTAGCAGCTTTCTGTATCAAACACAGCAGCCCAGGCATAGGAAAAAATGTGAAGGATTTGAACATTCAACTTCATATGACACCCAAAGAACACAATGCAGCACCTTGCATGGCATGGTCAAAAAATACTGTCACTACAGCTAAAATGGAGCAAAATAGCTTTATACATCAAACCACCTAATTAATATGGGGTGGTGAGATGGTTAGACAGCTATTGTTCCATGGCTTTTGATGGCAGCTTTTCTAGAGCTGCAGTTTTAAGAGAGATCTTTTGCATAGATAGATCTATATTCCATCTCTGCAATAACAATGCAAACCCATTCAAGGAAGCTTTTGGTCCAGGATCACCATGTGGACATATAAGGCAAGAAGTAACAGCTCCCATAGCTGTCACAAATTAAATTAGTTCACTTTCTGTCCAAGGTTTGTGTGTTTAATTCAACGGCCTGTTGGTTTCCTCAATTCAATCTCTGAGTTCATGTCAGGATGGTCTAGGAAAAGACATTTTCACTTAGCATCTCTGTATCACTTTCCTCTTTTGGTGCAGCCTAATAAGATCTATCCTGATGTTTGCTCCTAAAAATAGAGCAGTTTCCAAGCTCAGAATTACCATTCTGTGCTATAACTGTTACCTCATACATAAAATGCTGGCAAATGCTTATGTTCTGTGAGTGAATTTGAACTCCAGAGAAAAAAAGTAGTGCCAAGGAGATGAAAAACTTAAACAGGAAGCAATGAAAATAGCTCAGCAATCTGAACAGTCAACTCTATCTCACTAACAGGCAAAGTACGTGCCTGCAGGTTTATTATCTAAACTTCTGCATAATTCTTTTAATCATAAATTGTGGTAATAAAATGATTACTATGAGCAATATTCTATCATAAAACTCCAATACGTCTCTGGGCTGCTGACAGCTTTTTTATTCTATCATAAAACTCCAATACGTCTCTGGGCTGCTGACAGCTTTTTGATGAGAAAAGGTTATCAGGAAAGGGCTGTATCACATTTAAAGGCAGTTTAAAATCTCAGATGAGGCAATGCTGCTGCATGTATACTGAAAGCCCACATACTTTCTTCTTGTACACCTTCTCCAGGCTGTCAACACTGTGAAGAAATTTAGCTGTCTGAAGCCAGTCGGACAACAGAGGCAAAGCAATTTAGACAAAGGAAAAGTATTTTAAAAACCAAAAGAAAATGTATGCTTAAAATTCTGAATGGGACAATAAGGAACTGGAGCCTTCTGCCCATGGGGAATGAAGGGGAAAGCAGGGAAGGAAAGGCTACAGAACGAGCTCTGTCAGAGATGCTGTTGGACATCAGAGGTGGCTCTGCTTCTGGGGTGTCTATACAGCAATTATTGGCCTGTGTGCTAAATCTGACAGCCTGTATCATAATGTCAAACAAAGGTCAAGAAAAATGAAAAGTCTTTTTGCCAATCTTATCTGTAAACATCCTATGGGCATAAAATTATTCAGAATATTCACTGTGCATTTGTGGCATAGTTGCTAAGCTATGTATTGCAGATCCTAGAGCAAATCTAATATTTCATTGCGTGCAAACTTAACCAACAGAATTTACAATTGCTCTTGTGTTAGCAGAATGAAGGACTGATTTTCTATGAGCTGGAAGATGGCTTCTCTAATCCTTATTGCCTTGAAAGGCTGTATTGTTGTTTTCATCACTTGACCCATTACTCTTTTCATCATTTAATTCAATTATAAACTCTCTTGCTGATGCCGCTCGCATGGATATTTTCCCATCCTTTTTTATATGAACTCCTGTTCACCTACTGCTTTTTCAATTTCCTAATCTGCCTTGCTATTAACATCACTGCTGGAAGTTAGAAGCTGACACACAAATCCATTTAAAGTAAGGTCTGGGTTCAGTTTTTGATCTAATACACATTTAACTAAGAAAGGCTTGACAAAATTGTACCCTTTCCTCTCCTTTAAGCAACTGCAGGAAGAATGAATACTTGTCTGTTCTCCCATCACGAGTAGGAGGTGACCTGGGCTGCATTTACATGGAGTAGATGGGGTTTTGGAGGTGTGTGGTAGGACAGTTCTGCATAACAAGAAATCACTTTTCTCCTTCTTTCAGGAAACATGGAATAATTTTTGCAGAGTGAAACCAGCTCAGCATATTTCCACTGATATGTCGTGGAGAACGTTTGCAACATTATATGAAGCCCGTTCAATTTGTTATGTTCCTAAGCTCCCCAAAAGAAGAGACAAATCTACCCCCAAAGCTTTAACTGGTACTCTTTCCACACCACCAGAACTTTCTTAAAGCTGGTATTTGTCAGTGCAGCATAAGGTCTGGCTCCTTGGAGAGCTCTGAGCATACACATCAGCAGGAAGAGGGCAAATGAGGGAATATATTTGGGTTTTGTTTGTCCCAGTGCTGATGACATGCATGCTCTGTGGGCTCAGTGCTCCCTACCACTTTCTCAAGAAGGGAAAAAGATTGTGAATGAAAGTGGTTTGTCCATTACAGGATCAACTTGCTAACTTCCAGGCTAAGCAGGTGTGAAGTCTGATCTGTGTTTATTGCACTGTGTTGCTGGAGGGGAACTCTACGCTGAGTTTCAAATACCTATAGCTAAGAAATTTCCATTTCAGAGCTGGCAGGCATGGATGGATACATATAAATAATCCTCTGTACTTAGAACTGTTAGATGTAGTGCATCTGCATGGCCACCATTTGTACCAGTAGAACATTTCTTCCCTTGAAACTTTTTAAATATCTTCATTGGCTGCATATCCCTCTTGTCAATTCCTTGAATGAAAAACTAACAGGTATTTTTCTTGTAACATACAATTACTTTTCAACTCCAAGTGTAGTATTAGTCTGGAGAAAGGAGTTTAGTCTTGATTAATGGTAAGAAACAATAACTGACAGGTATAGGTTGCAGAAGGAATAAAAGGAAAGCCAGGAAATTTCACACCATAATCCATAACCTCAGCCTACCATATGCTCTGCAGAGTGTTAATGTGCAAAGTGCAGGAGAAAAAGCACTACTGATATTTCTTCCCTGCTCCTGTCCCGTTGTTTCCCTGTCCTTCCCTGTGGTTATTTTGTTGGTCACATTAGAGCCTGGATGGCTCTAATGTCATCACACATCTACATTCAGTATTTTCTACATCATTCAAGCCAAGTGACCGATAGGAAAGGCATCAGTTGTGAGAGGTTTTCCAGCAGTGGGTTTCTACCCATCCTCCATTCCATGTACACACCAGTTCAGCCGTATTTCCAGAGGTCCCCACATCTGGTAGGTCCCATTTACAGGTGTCAGTGAAACAGGAGTAATGCTTGTGTGCAGACTTTGCTCTCCACCTTCTATTCCTAAGGCTTGCAGGCAGACTCTTAATGCTTCCAACATTTGGTTCAGGTATTTTAGGATGGGGCTAGGTGTTGGTTTAATGTAACAGCCAGCCTCCCAGTTTGGTATGACTGACTGAAAAGCTGACAGGTTGAGGAACTGATTGCAACCCACCTCTCTCTTTCTTATCTGAGTGGAAAAGGAGCACATTTAGAAAAATCCAGTGACATTCTGCTGTGTAAGTTCAGATATAACAGGCTGGAAAAGCACATGCATTCTATTTCACAGGGCTCCCTGAGGAGCTTTATACACATTAAAAATGAATTAATGAAAAGCTAACTGGTTTTAGTCATAAAAATATAGTTGTGTAAAATACTGCTTATACTGTAGAGATCACTAGATCAACATTATATCACCATCTCTATAAGCTTCCTATGTCCCCAGGGCAACATTTGACTCCAGTTCCATTCATCCTGGTCTCTTTCTGTATTAAGCTACTGAAAAATGGATCCCCTCACCCCATGCTATTTATCTTCCAAACCTCCTCCACTGCCACAGGTGTGCTCTGTCAAATAAACGCCAGGACAGAGGGGGAAGAAGGGGGGAGCACCCTCCTCAGCTGTGTTTAGACTCCAGCCTGTTGTTAACCTTATGAAAGGAAATTCTTCAGTTTGAGTGCTGAGGGCTTTGAAAACCAATTGCTTCGGCTAAATCGCAGAAGAGGAGTTGGCCCAGCAGTAGCAGGAGGGAAAGAGCTCCCTTTCATGCAGACAGTCTCAAAAGACAGTAAGGAAGTGAGGCTGAAGTGAGGCTTACTGGATCAGATCAGAGGTCTGTGTTGCCCAGGATCTTGCCTCTGACAGAGGGCAGGAGGTGTGTGGGGAAAGTGTAAGAGCAAAACAACTACAAGTGGTGCATCCCCTTTTCCTCGCTTCCTGTGCTTTGTTGCTCTCAAAGCCAAAGGGGCATTTTTTACATTTAATACTCCTTGACAGAGTTTTCTGCAGTAACTTTGTCCTTTTAACTTTCCCAGTAACTTTTGAACCTATATAAACTTTGCCCACAACATCCTGTGGCAAGGAAATCCATGGCTCAGCGATGTGTAATGTGAAACAATATTTTCCTTTGTTTCAAAAGCTCTGCCTTCTCTTGATACCTCCTGGTCCCTGCACTGGAAGAGCCTCCCAACTGTCAAACACAGCCCCGTGTCCTTCATGACCTCTGTTGCAAGGCCATTAGTCACCTTTCCCAGGTATGAGGTATCTTTCTGTGTCTCTATCTTTTCTGAGATAAAAAGGCTTGGTAGAACAGTACTGAACACGGAGACAATGATTTTATTTATCTTCTATTAAAAAATTAAAACAAAGATTTCATCCCTGAGTGGTATCAGGATCTCAGAGGCTTTCCCATCAGGTGTGGAGTTTGGGGTGTGTGGGGAAGTTTGTATTTCCCTGTGTTGAATTCCACCTGACAGTTATTATGATGTCTTCCTGCAGTTTCATATCATTTCAGCATCTATTTCTTCTTGTGCAAAGAAGGATCTTAGGGTAGAAATATTCCTAAGCTGCTACAGTGGAAACATAAGTTTTCAGTTCTTCTTAAAGAGAATGTAATATTTCTCTTTAGGACTAGATCATTTCTTGTCATACAGATTCTCTGGCAAGCTGACTCTTCCTAACATGTTCAAAAAAGGATTTATTATTCATGTTCGTGTCTTTTGCAAGTAGTTTCTTGAAATTCCCCTTTTTGGGGCTGGGGAATGGTATTCTTCCTTTTCACCTTACAGAGCTTAGGATCTTTGCTATTCTCCTGCATTGGACAAAGCCTCAGCATACTGAGGGTTGCCTTTTTTTCTGTCTTTTGCTCTCCTCACAGCTTTCTTCTGGTTTTTCATGGTCTTTGTGGTAGGTATTTGCTCTGTACCTCTAACATACTATCTTTAAACTATCTGCATGCTGTCTGTAAAGAATTTACTCTTCAAAAGTGTAAAGTTTCCTTTTTTATGTAATCCTACTTGGTTTTAAACACATTTTTACATAATTTCCTTTTTTGAAATTAGGTGGAATTGTATAAAAATTGAGTGCTCTTATTGGTCCTGCTAGGGTGTTGGATCTGAGCCTATTTTGGTCCTTGGCATAGAGGGCCTGTTCCACAGCAGCATTTATCAAACAAGTCCAGCATTGCTCAGGGCAAAGCAAAGAACTGCTTGCTCCATCTAAAGTTCCCTGAGTACTTGGTCCAGAAGGAAGTCATTAAGAAGAACCAAACCTTAATTTTGCCATCATGCCCCAGCACAGCACTAACCACTCCACCAACGGGTGTTTGCAGCCTCCTGCCACAGCTGTGTTCTCATCTCCACCAGCACATCACAGCACCAGCACTGGTGTATTCCAATGGATCACTGGGTCATGGAGGTGTTGTACAGGTGACAGGATGGACAGGCCCATTAAACATTGCTAAAAGAAATGCAAATGACAAGAGGACAGGAATATTTCTAAGCAGCTTAGAAGAGTCAATGAATTCTCAAGGCCTGAAACAGGCAGACTTTGAGCAACTTAGAAATGTAGGGTTAGTATTGGAAATAACACTAAAGAAGTTCAAATTTATATGAAGGTCTTGCCTGCTGTAAGTACCTAATCTCTAGGCAGCTTTGAATCTATCCCCCAAGAGACTGTTTCCATATCTTTGTGCTGTATTGCTCTGCAAAGAGATGGAAGCAGAAAACTATTCATCAAGGTTGGCTTGTTCCTGGAGTGGGTCCCAAAGGGTCTGATATTCTGTGATACAACTGTAATAATTCATGCAGAAGCCAGGCTAGCTACAGCAGCTGGTGAAGGTATGGATGGGGGAATGGAATGAAAGGGTATTTAAATAAATGGTACCACAAAAGGAGGGATAAACATAAATAAGTCTCTTGTCTTTCTAATCTTGAAACATTCATGCCCTTGTTCCGAATGAAAAAGATGCCCAAGACAAGTAGGGTATTGTACTGAAAAATATTGGCTGCCTGATGGCTTTGGAAAAAAATATGCCATGTTCACAAATACCTCCTCTGACCTGTTTATTAAAAAGGACAATAAATGACTGAGCAGTGAATATTCAGGGCCTGGGAGATTTTATCAGGCATAATGTTTCTGAAAAAAAATGTATGATACTGTTGGCTGTGGGAAGAACTACAAGTTCAGATCTTTCTCGGGTCAGCTGATTCTGTTCCCTTTCTAATTCCATGTACAGTTGCTGTTTAACATTTTGCCAGTCTTCTGGGAAAGTCTATCAAACAAAGGTTTTGAACGTGACTTGCACAGATTGCTGCCTGCCTTTCACAGCCTGGACAGTTTATGAAGTCCTTCACGGATGACCGTGTTTTGTTTTATTTTTTAATGTATTCCATAAAGGAAGAATTCTGAACTAAGCCACTGTGATTGCACTTAATCAACTTGCAAACAACACACAGAAAAGGATTCGTTCTATTACTATAGTAGATTCTGCTATTTAAGGATAGTGTCATTATGAATAGAGCTTATTGAAGCCAAAACGCCTGAATTTATTTATAGATCTCATGTACAAACCAAAGGAGCCAAGGAATTTGAAAACAGCCAATGTGATTGCCTTTCCTGGAAGCTAGCTGCAGCAGGGACAGGTCACCAAAGGCTCAGTGTTTACCTGGATCTGCTGCTGCTGAGGTCTGCAGGAAATCCCTCATTTACCTCCCAGGAAACAGAATTATGCCAATGTTTAGCTCTTCTGAAAAGATGCACTGCTGAAAAATACAGAAGAGTGCAGCTAATATGATTCAGGTGCTTTAGCAGCATTAGGAAGCTGTGTTTTAAAATGCTAAGCATTTTGCCTTTGGAACTATAGAAAAGTTTTAGAAGCTTTTATCAGGAGTTCAGGGAGGTTCATTTTGTACCCCGAATAAATACAAATAAAGAACCCCTCAGTAACCTGTGGTCCCATGCCATAATACTTAAAGGTACTTCTCAAAAAAACCCCAAAAGATAAAGAAAAGATGTTATTATGATTCTTTTTATCTGCCTGGGAAGAGTAACAGCTTTAACAAGTTACAAAGAGAAGTTTTTCAGGCTATGTTTAATCACGTGGGGGAAAGATGAGCCAGTTAGTGGTTTCAAATACTTTATACCACTGTGGTAATTTCTGCTGCCAGCATACCACTAACATCTGTCCTGTTTTGAAGGAAGGAATGCTACAGACACTGTAGATGCTACCATATATTCATGGCTTACGTATCAAGGTATTGTCATTCTACTGATGTCAGTCAAGAAAAGCCCCACGGGAGTCCCTGGAGTTACCCCAGCAGAGGAGAAGAGTTAGATCAAATTCAAGACTTGTATCATCATTAAAGAAGTATTGGTTTTCTTCTAAATGTGTAACTCATTAATCCCTTGAAAACAACTAATACCCCACTAATTCCACCTCTTTCATAATCAGGGAGTTAGACATTTCCTGGCCCTGGGCTAAGCCATGTATCATGTGAAGTTATTGAAAGAATGGCACAGATTGGCTTCTGATAACTTTTAGTATTTTAATTGTTATTATTTACTTATGGTAATGAGTGCACACAGTCTGCTGGTCACTGTCCCAGAGATCTCACTAAAAGGGCTTTCTCCCTTATCCCACTGGCTTCCAAGAGCCATGGATTGAAGCCAAGCAGAGCTGCAAGACATTTTCACTTGAGGATCAAATCCTAGCATGGAATCTATTTCAAGCTAAGCTGACTAGGAATTTGGCTCACTTGTACTTTGGCTCACGGTGGTGTTGCCCATCGGGTTCATGATGACAAGTGAGCAGGAGATTTCACCACTGCGTCATCAGAATGTTTCAGATTGCTCCAGGTGCAGCATGAAGCCAACCTTTTTGTAGCAACCCTGAGATTTGATACACAATGAAATCACTGTCTCTTGCTCTCCTAACAGCATGCTTGAATAGGCTGTGGTGAAACCTCTCCAGGGAGACAACGGAAGCCCTATCACTTCAGTCATTTAGATCTGGATAGTAGGAAACACTTAGGAATATACTGGAGGGAGCAATTCTTCTTGGCAGGGGCCATGTTAAGTGATGTAAGAGAGGGCTTTTCAACTCTTATTTCTATGCCTTTGAGGATATAGTGTTGCGATTTGGCAGTTTTAAGCAGAGGCCTGAGCCTCAGAAGGAAAGATACAAAAGAGGAGATAATAAAATAACTGATTTCCTTGCATGCTTTCCCTGGATTCAAGGAGTCTTCGGAAGTGAGATGCTGGGCTAGGGGCAAACACTGATGGAGTTATGAGGAGCTGAGGAACAAAGTGGTCACTGGTGTCCCATTGGGTCTGCTTTTCCTATTATTAGCTTCATATTTTCTGTCACACCACTGTGCACAGATGCTTTCCTTGAATAAGGTTTCAAATAGGAAGGTTTTAAATCCATGTCCAAGATTTTTAAGTGCTCTGACATCTACAAGAAACTGGCAGATAATCATAGCTTTGTAGATTCAAAATGGGAATAGTGCAATTAAAAAAAAATGGAAACAAAATATTTATTACTAATCAGATGGTGGCCAGTGATAGATATACAGTGCTGCAATCATGTTTGTGCTAGTTCTTGCTAATCTTCTATCAGTCTTTTTTTTCAGTCTTCTTTTTTCCTCTTCAGCAAGTTTTTCATTAAGTAGATGGACCTCTGCCAGATTCAGCTTTCATTCATATCATTGTAAATCATGGCTGAAACCTGTGCTATTGTTCCTGCTTTCTCCACATATAACTTAGATGAGCTTTTAGGCTGTTGCCTTAGGGCTCAGTATAGCTTAATACCTTTTGGGAAAACATTTGAAAAGTGACAGAACAGTTTTGAGGCATCTTTTCCTCTTTCTTTTCTTTCTTTCTTTCTTTCTTTCTTTCTTTCTTTCTTTCTTTCTTTCTTTCTTTCTTTCTTTCTTTCTTTCTTTCTTTCTCTCTTTCTCTCTTTCTCTCTTTCTCTCTTTCTTTTCTTTTCTTTTCTTTTCTTTCTTTCTTTCTTTCTTTCTTTCTTTCTTTCTTTCTTTCTTTCTTTCTTTCTTTCTTTCTTTCTTTCTTTCTTTCTTTCTTTCTTTCTTTCTTTCTTTCTTTCTTTCTCCTTCTTTTCTTTTCCTTTCTTTTCCTTTCTTTTCTTTTCTTTCTCCCCTTTCCCTCTTTCTTTCTTTGTTACTGCCCCCAGCCCGTGTCACCATGATGAGCTACAGAGGTACTTTGGAACATCTCCCAGCATTCCAGCATCATTGTGGTAACAATCTGAATACCTGAAGTTCAGAGTTGCTACAGTGGCATTCCTACTTCTTCTGCCATCTGTTTGGTCTCTCACCTGCAATCCTGTTTCCATGCTAAAATCCTCTCATGTCAAAAATTATACAGTGTTAAGCTTCATAAAGGCATGAAATGCAAGACTTCAGTAATAGAAGCATACTTATATAACAGTATCTGCACTAGGATGTTCTTGTTGCCTTAGGTGGAGTTCACACAGTGTGTTTTGTATCCCATCTTTAAGGAATAAATTATTTAACTGTTACCTTTTTGGTTGACTCAGAGTCTGAAATGAGTGCTTTTCAAGTATCCTGAATATCATTTTTAAATGCCCCAGCCTTTTGACAGCTGGGCAACTGTTTGATAAGATTAGGTTACATTAAAACAAGAAGTCAGGAGTATGGTCAACGGAGTGCTAGGCCATTCAGTAAGTTATAGAGGCAGATGTGCTTTGGAAATACCTAAGCAGTTACACAGAGTAGATATGGTAGATGACAAAAAAACCCAAACCCCTGGCAGCAACTAGCTTCCAATCCTAATTAGGTCACAAGTGATTCATTCCAAATTCCCAATTCAATATGTTGTAAACCCACCAAGTAATTGCTATAGATGGCAATTTCTGCTCAGCAGCTGCTGAAGATGGCAGTTACTGGATGAGGAACAGTGATGTTGTCTAGTGTCCCAGATGGGTTTGTAAAGGCAAAGGACCTCCAGCATGTGCAAGTGCTCAGTATTCAGCCCAGCAAAAATTTGCACTATTTATCAGGCAACTTGCTAACAGGTTGCCCAGAATATTCTGTTCCTAAGAAATTCTTTCTCTTTCCTTTCCTCTCTTCAGATCATCCTGCCACAACCTAGCTCCACAGGGCACTTCAAAATAGTTGCTAAAAATATTGCCTATGCTGTAGGTGAGTTTTCAACTGGTTCTTGTTGCTTAGTCACAAGCCTCAAGTCTTATCTCAAAAAGCATGATTTATCCCAGTTCTCTGTGCATCTTGTCAGCAGATTACACTGTCCCTTAGTTGCATCATCCTTACACAAGCCTAATATTTCTTATGACAGGAGATCACACAGTGAGTTTATGCATTCCTTTAGGACTAATTATTTAAAGTTGTCTTCCAGCATTATTTTGTGTGTACAGTCTGGGGCCAAAGGACATAGCCCTCCTTAGTGTTTAAGAGATGTTAGATAAAGAGAAATTGAAAAAAAACCTGCTGTGTTGATTGCTGTAATTGCTGACACATTCCTGTGGTAGACTTGATCATTAGAACAGCTCACTTAAAACAATATTTTCTTTATAGAAAGGAAGTTGGTAATCGAGTTGTTATGCTTCTCTGCTTTGCATTTTCAGTTTAAATATTCAGCTGGCATTCAGTGTATGGTTGTTGGTTACCAGAGCATGTTGATTCAAATTTTCATTAGCCAACAGCAAGCTGATTTTGTTGACTGTTGTTTAAGCACTTGATTGCTTGTATGGGCCTTTTGGATTTTCGTTGTGCATGTGGGCCATTTGAAAATGCTGTCATCTCTAACTGCTGTGTGATGAAAATGCCTGTGACACAGATCTGAATCTGGTCAAGTCTATCCCCAAACCACAGTGACCAAAATGAACTGGTTGGAGAAATCATGCAAGGAAATACATTATGTAAAGTACAAATCTAGCTCTGAAATGTATGAGACTAAGTGGAGTCTTGCCAAAACAACCTATTTCACTGGCTGGGGATGAGCTAAATCTGTATTAATGATGAGTTTCAAGTGTTTGTGGCTGGGGTATGAAGTGATAGAGGGAAACAGTAGTCCTACACAAGTCCTACTTCTTCCCTCTAAGCTGATAATGCCGACTTGTTCCCACTGCAGTCTTGTCACTCCTCATCACTCAGTGCCTTCCTGCTAGCCCAGCCATTTCCACTCTCTGCTGCAAAATGCCATCATCTCACTGTTGCCCTCACTGCCCAGAAGCGTGTAAGCCCCACCTGAATCCCTGGTTCCTCTCTCTGAGCTACTCTCCCTGTTCAGCCTGCAGATTGCCCTTGCCCACACCACCCTTCCTCAGCTTTTCCAGATTAATCAGAAAACAACACAATGCACTCAGAGGAGTTTACTGACAGGAATGGAACAAAGAGAAAAGGGAAAAGATCACCCATCTTCTTTCTTTCTAACAGAAAGGGTTCTTCTCAAAAAAAGTGTACTGCTAGTTACCACCTTCAGTGAAACCTCTGTGAAAAAGATTGGACTTAATAGTTTGGGGATTCATCTGATCTCTCTTCAGGTTTGGTGTCTTGCCCACATTCGCCACCTCTGCTCCTTTGGAAGGAGTGATACTGGCACCTCAGGAAAGTAATTCTGTGCACTGAAAGCTCTGCTTAAAGACTTGTATCTCTCCACTGCAAATAGAAGTCGTCTAGACAATTAACTTTGGTAAGGTGCTAAACGTTTATGTCTCGGGTTAGGTCAGCTGAATCTTGCATCAAAAGAATAACTGTGGTAGCTCTTACAAAGTGTGTGGGATGGGGGGTGGGGTGAGGTGTTGTATTTCCAAGCAAGAATTTACAGAACTATTTACTATGCAATTATGATTCTTCAACGTGCACTGAAAAGTTAGGAAGTCACCCTGAATGAAGTCCTACTGGGTGAGTTAAACCTACGGTGCCTCACTTAGGAAGAGCTGCTATCTTTTTTATTGTGGAAATAGCAAATGAATACCTTAAAACTCTGGTGGAAAATCCCCAAATACTGAATGAAGATATAAGCTGCCTGGGCATGTCAGTTAAAAATTTAAATCTTACAAACTTCATTTAAAAGACAATTTCAATCACAAAATTAATAAGGTCAACAAGTCCCCTATTAAAACAGAAGTGTGCTCATAGAAGTCATCTAGTCCACGTACTAGAACTTTTGTCACTAGTGACTCCCTGTGTTCCCTGGGCTTTGTGAATGAAATGCAGATCCCTGCAATGAAACACTGAGCTCACAGTATACCCAGATTTTGTAATGAGGTCTGTTGTCTTAGTATTGCTTGAGAACAGTTTGTAAACAGTATTCAAAGTCCCAGTCTGAGAGCTGATGGGATAGAATTCTGCCATTAACACAGAAATAGTAGTAAGCTAAGTCTGGATTCATCACTTAACTTCCTTTGCTGGTCAACAGCAAAAAAAAGTACACAGGGAGACTCATCTCATCCTTGAAAGGCACATAAAATAAACAACTGGAAAAGCCTTTCTACAGAGAATATGAGTGTACCTCCTTAGGGAGAGATGAAGGAAATTTTTGTGAGTCTAATGTCGGGCAAGATGAGCAGAAGACTCCTCTTTTCAGGATAGTAGAACATAACTCTTGCAAAGCAAACATCTGAGCAGGCAGCTGGAAGTTGTCATGCAGGAATACCACGTCCTTGTCTTTATTTCAAGTGTTAGGATGTGAAATTATTTCTAAGATGCCTAATACAAGAGGATTAAAAAAAATCAGCTCATATTTGCAGATGTTACCATTTCTATAAACTCACACCTCTGCTTGTTTCACCTGTTGTTGTTTGAGAACTGGTTTTATTTCTGTTTTCTTAGAAATTCTTCCACTGTTGAATGCTAAACTACACTGGCAGCTCAGGAAGAATGATGGCAAAAAAATTGACAACATAGATTTCTTGAAGCTCCAGTTTTCTTTTAGAGACTGTTAAAAGACTATTGGATTGGTTTTCAACCCAGGCTTCACAACAGTAATCCAGTAACAGAACTGTTTGAGATTTAATTGTTAAATGGAGCAATTACTGCAGAGTGTGAATGTCTCAAGTTCAATCTCCAAGTATTCTTTGAGCTTGAAATGTATTAAACCAACAAATGGCCTCACAATTTAATGTAAGCAAGCCCTTTACCAGAAAAAAAAAATTCTGTACTCACCATAAGGGAAAGAAAATGGGAAGTATGGGGTCGGCTGTCCCTCCTCTATGCCTCAGATATTGTTTATTCTGCAATGCATTATTTGTTTTAGCTTGGTATTTCTTTTTCAAATGTCTTTACTAGACTAGAGTGCTACAATTTTAAGCCTCACAGGGCAACATTAGCAAGTTATGAATAACCAGGGAGTGGGATTTCAATGTAATTCAGGAATGAGAACTAAGCAGAGAGAAGAATATTCAACCTTTTCATGGAAGGATTGAGTATTCTTTTCAAAGTCATATATCAAAAAGCCACATACAATGGAAACATTCTCTTTCCCTAGAACATAAAAGAAGAGGGAACTGCCTGTTATGTGTTCTGAAATGATCCCTTTTCATTACAACTTCAGAATTTTTCTCTCTGGGGATGGCTGACTTCAAACCATGAAGAAAGGGAGAAACGACATCATACTATTTCCATTAAAAGCAGCCATGCGTAACCTATATTTTTTCCTTTCCTCTTTTATTTTTTTTTTCCCATTTCACAATAATATTTGCATTCCAAAAAACTTTTTATCTTTTTGTTGTTGTTGTTGTTGTTAATGCACTGAGGTTAAGCAAATGAGGTTGCTGCTGACAATGTTCATACCATTTGCGTTCGCCTTGTTTTAAGCCAGCAGCAGAGACACTGCTAAGGCTGTGTGAAATTCATTAGAAAACAAAACATTCCATCGTTCTTCATTTGGCCTGATCCTTCTTGTTTACCAGAATTAAGTTATAAGAAAACCATCTCGCACAATAGGAATACAAAATTCTCTCACTCTCGTGAATGCAGAAGCTAGAATGGACTTGCTTTTTTTTGTTGTTTAATGATCTCATGTACAGTATATTCAGAAAACACTTGTATATGAACAGTCTGAAATAAGTATAAATGACTCAGAGACACTAGAAGGAATCTGGCAAAAAATGAGTAAGTATGATAAGGCAAAAGCTTCATCTGACTTTTAATTCAGTGAAGAAAAATAAAATGAACAAGGAACAGTCGGTATGGCACAAGGAATATAAAAAGAAAGAGAAACATAGTCCTGGAGGAGAATTTTTTCAGGTCCAATGAGGCTGAAGTAAGAAGCTAACTTTGGATATTTTGATATTAGAAATCCAAGGTTACTATAAGAAGAGTTTAGAGAAAAGAGATAAAATATGAATGTGGGACATAAATAGTAATGAAAGAGAAAACAGCACATTATTCACATGTTCTTTAGGTGTTCAAAGCAGTGTGCAGACTTTATCAGCTAACTCTTGTATAATAGCTCCTGAAGGAAGGTAGATTTTTAATCCCCTTTTCACAATTGAGGAAACCAAATCAGAAATGTAAAATGGCTTGACCAGGGACCAGGAGACAACTTCAGTCTCATTCTTGTGTTTACTTCCCCAGATGATAACTCAGCACCAATCAAAATGATTTTCTATTTTCTAGAATTCAATACTAGTGATTACAGAAATGTGAGCTATCAGGAAAAAAAAAAATATAATGGCCTAAAATTATTAAAAAATAAGAAAAAAGTTATATTAAAGATCTCATATTTCTAAATAAAAGGCAATGGGATAACATTCAGATGTTAGTGTCTGGAGTCCTGACAGATGTTTATTGTCACAATCAGTATAAAGAAAATGGCACTTACAACACAGTGTGTTTGAAGAGGATATGTGATTGCTATTGTCTCGTGTTATTTGCTAGAATAACAACACAGTATAGCAGCACTAATTCATTATTGTCTTTTCTGGCATTTAGGAGCATAACACTGGATGCTGAAAGCACTTCTGTTTCTTCCTCGTGCTTCCAGAGACTAAGGCATGAATACATTATATTTTCTTATTATTTTATTCAATTTTTATTAGTTATGTATTTGTTTTTAATTATTATAATTTATTTTTTGGGGGTCATTAATTCATTCTCACATCTATACTGGTTTTCAAAATGTTTTGAAAAATATTTGTTGAATAGCTCTGTGAAGTGACCAGAACGTCCAGTATGTTCCAAGTGATGTTAGATTCTTCCTTTATAAAACTTGTGTTCTGTATTATTCGCAGCCTTTAAGTGGTTTATGATCTTCTCCCACTGCAAATCATCTGCAAAATTGATTAATATGCTTTCTTCCAATCATTCCTCAAACTACTGCACACAGAAAACCCCCAGAAGGCACCTTCTCTCAGTTAGCACTGGAGGTTTTTTGAAGGCATTTCTCTGCATTCCCATACTACAGATTATGACATCAAACAATGGAGATTAGGATCAGAGTCTGAACAAGCAGGAAGGACATATGTTCTTCGGGGGGAAGATCTCACACACACAGATATTTTCAGTAAATGGCAGATTATAAAAGCTCAGCAAAAGCCCAGGCTTTAAATTGGCTTATTGTAAATGTTGCTCATTCCTCTGCTGCTTTTAAAGCAACATTTAGTTCTTGTGAAAACAGAAAGAACATGAGACCCAGTCGGTCGTAGCAAAAGTCTGGAGGAGGCACTTCTTATTCTTCCAGAAGCTTTTGACAGATCCCCTGCACAGCATTGTCAGTTTTCACCACGTTTTCCTGAGGAACTAAGGTGATTTGGTCTCAATTCAGATTTCAGACAAGTAGGAGCCCGTTCTGATGGGTCATCTTTTTCTCTTCTGCCTCCAGAGAAAGAACAACCCAGGCATAGGCAGAGAGGCAGAAGATGACAGAAAGTTTTTCCTGAGGAAAGGCAATGCTGGCCATCATGCTTCTCTTCATACAAGTTGCATTTTCTCCTTGCACAATGAAGGATGGCAGAGGGAGAGACATTTATGGGTGCCACCTAGCCACAGTCCTCTCCTTCTGGAGAGCAATCAGAGAGGTGAAAACACAGGCTGGATTCCCCCAGAATCTGTCTGCATGCTGATATTTCACCTTTTTGTGGTCTACCAAGGCACAGAAGAAGGAAACTCATCCTAGTTCTGGAGTCCCTGCTTGATGGAAAGCCCCACTTGTTCTTGGGTACAGAGCACTGAGCTAAGAAATGTGAACATTCCTGTCACTGTGGTGGTTCTTATCTTTTCTGGGTGGTTTTGTTAAAAGCCATGGTCAAAGATATGCTTCAAGGCAGTGGCCAAGTTATGCCCTAAGTTAGGCACCAATGGTTTATTTTAATCAAAAATGAACAATATTAGTCATGATTAATAAATAATGAGCTCTAATACACGGTCCTAGTAGATACCGATATCAGAAATATCTTTTTAAATATTTAGCAGATACCTTGATTTTGGGAGCCTGTTTGCCACCTTATTATTTACTAAATCAAGCACTTTTTACTGTGTTAATGAAGCACAAGTGTGATATAGAAATTAGGGCCCATATTTTGAGAGTTAGACATATAAAACCAGCTCTTATTAATCAAAAATACTAAAATGAATCCCTTTGGTCTCCCAAAGCTGGTATCTCCTGGGCATTTTCCTCAGTGATGCATCCTTATTGAATAAAAAAAAAATTAGCTATGCAAGCTATTAGTGATTAGTGAAAATGTTTGTCTCAATATAAACCCAGTAAACTGTATGTTTAACCACTTCATTCTCTTTCTACTTGAATTCAAAGGAAACAATTGATCTGATCCAATTGTTTTTTCATACTTAGAGAAGAAAGCCATCTTAAGACAAAGAAATTACTTTAATTCTGTGGCCTGATTCTATATTGTCTGGAGATCTGAAAATATCATTCTAACATTTCCCCTGAAAGGAATTCATTCATACAGAAAACCAAAGGGAAAGGAAGTGGGAAGGTCATTGGGAAAGGCTTCTTTTTTTGTGAACCTACAAGCTCTGGCTAGAGTTGGTTTTTTGGGTTAGATGACACTTCATCATATGAAGAAACATCTTTAAGAAATTAGGAACATCCTAGTGGCTTAGTATGAGCATTCCATTTATAGTTGAATGAATTAAACAATGCGTTTTCTTGAGAGTCAAAAAGAAACTTTCCTCCCCCTGCTCTTCTGATGTTTAATTTTAAAGTTTTCCAACCACATATGGTTGGTGTGCTTAGGACTGCTGGAGCACTGAAACCCAGTATAAGAATTTAGCACTATAATTTCATGAACATTAGGAGATATAAAAGCCCATTGTTAAGAAGTATTGACTGACCCAGAAATCAGTCTCTCAGGTTGACTAGTTAAAGAGAATATGATTTAATTGATTACAGCAGCCTTCATTATGCCATGGGTTAGAAGTTAAGATGGCAGCTATTGCATAAAACCACAGAAGATAGGGTACAAAAGAGGGAGTTGAGGTAGCATATAAAAGAATGAAATACAAATTTTATTGTATACAGGTTTGCTACTGCCTGGAAGACCAGAAATACAGGGTTGTTAAGACAGAATTTTCTCCTGGAAGTAGGAAAGTCTATGTACTAGACTTACTGTTATCTAAAAAGCTTGAGAGTGTAAAAATAAAAGGAAGGTGGAAATAAGAGCTAATTCCCATGCTTCTACAAGGTAAGAGGCCAGCAGCAGGAAGGGAAAGGCACAGACATAAGACTGCTTGAGCTCACCCTGATTTGCTTATCTGATTTTCTTCTACTCCCAAGACCTTCAAAAAAATGCAGGAAAAAAAATGAAAAACTTAGACTTTTTGGTAGCTTCCTTTTCAAAATGGAATTCTTTCTCCGTAGGCTAAGCACATATTTCTGCTTCTTCAGCTGGGAAAATTCACAGAATGCTCTAGAAAAGTTTTCCTTTATAACTTTAGCATGGAGGTATCTCATGGAAGTTGATCCATGTGAATGATAACAAAGGGAAAACTTGGGGTGGGAGAACCGAACTATAGCTTAGGTCAAGGGCTGAATACAGAGTGAGACAAAAATAAATTCAAAGAATTAGCACTTGATTTGAATTCTGTGGGCAGAGGGATAGTGAGTGGAGTAAAGAGAAGAGAAATGAACCCCCTTAGCAAATAAAGGTGCCTGCCTGGAGTTTTCTGATCACTTTATAGTCTACTGTGCATAGCTTCAGGAGGACATTAAAATGAGAATTACAGTAGCTGGCAGAGGGAAAAACTGTGGCTTGCTTAAGGTGGATAGTTACAGGGATGGGATTCATCCTGGTAAAACTTCAGAGAAAGCAGTCGAAATTCAGAGGAGGAAAAAGAAATATTTTTGTCAAAGAATAATCATAGATTTGATTTATAGTTTCAGAAACGAAGCTCAGACGTGAGATACAAGTGGTGGAATTGATGTCAGTGCTGGAGCCTCCTACTGACAGACTATCCTCATCCAGAGAAATACAATTCACAGAGAAGCTGAAAGTCCTGGCAGAAAAGGATGGTATGGAGATATCAGAGAGGTACTTCTTGGATCAGAGAGGGGTCTGCAGCTGTTGTTCATGAGTATTCATAATAAGTTAATTTTTTGAGCACATAGTGAGCACATTTCTCTCTCAGTTTCACTCATATCTCCCTAGCAGCATTTTCACTCCTAGTAAAGGCTTTACATCTCCTCCCTGGCTTTCCCTTGAGGGGGTGTGCAAGGTTCTTCTTTTTTTTATCTTTCTCATGTGTGATTCATGGCTAGTGTCAGCCCTGGTCATCCTCTGCACACAGAAGAAAATTTTATATTAACCTTTAATCATCTGGTTTTCATCTTACAACACTTAACTCACAGAAGAAAAGCTCCTGAAGCACATGCCAGCTAGTCCAAAAGTATGATTTATAGTTGCACTTTGTCTAGAGAGAAACATTTGTACAAGCATGAAATGCAGGCGTACATAGTTTATAGACATCACTGACAAATACCACTAAGAGCAAGGTAGATAAATAGGACACAATGGTTTTTTCATTATTGCCACCTTGTATAGCTTGCCACATTGTATAGCTTAGACTTTGGTAGAAGACCTAATAAAATGTAGTGGCAGCTTTGCAGGACATTAATCATTTTAAAAGCTTGAAAAATTAAAGAAAATATTGGCATTCTGAAATAGCAACTTTAGAATAAATAGAATACTAAAAGCATTCCATTATTGATTAGCAAGTATTTTTGTCCCAGCCATAACAAGGCTTGTAGATTTTGCTTCTTTAGTTTTGTTTTAGAAAATATTCATATTTTTCAGATAAAACCCTTTTTAGGTGTACTTCTGCACTTAAAATTTGATTTTTCAATGAAAAGTTATGGAAAATGTTAAGTTGCTCTATCATTTCTAGATTACCCACTTATGTGAGGTGTAAAACTTTTTTGAAACTGTGTTCTCTATCCAAGTCTTGCCACACTTTGTTTTATTTTTCAGCCTAAAGATACTGGACCCATCAAAACACTCTGTTACTCTTTTTCCTGTTTCATTCTCTGCCAGTCTTGTCACTTCATGATACGCAGCTCTTCTTTCCTTCAACAGCTCCCTTCAGTATTTTATCAGTGTTTTACAACTGAAATCTGTTCATATAATTCAGTGGTCCTAAAGACTCGACTCTCCTTTTGTACTCATGTTTATCACATCCAACCCCAATTTCAACTTTTTTGACGTGATTGCCACCAGACCACATGGGAGAACACTAAATACACTTCCCAAATTCCTGTACTTAAGCATCAAAGAGCGTATCCTAGCCCTACTGGCATTGCAAGTCATATTATGTCTTTTGTAGATTGATACACATCTGCAGGGGCAAGGTCTTTCTCATATTTCTTTAAAATTGCGGCTTAAAACTTAAAAAAGATGAATTAACATTTTAATGCAAACACAAGGACATCGTTTACTTGTGAAAATGCACTGAAGTCGTCCAGAAGAGCATACTCCAAACAGAAGTATACCACATAAAACACACCCCGCTCTGTGGCTACAACTCTCTCTGTTTCTTGTATACAGATGTTAGTGAGGACAGTATGGGGAACATCTCATGTTGCACTCTGATGACTACCAAGAAATACTACTGACAGTCTCTGCTCTCTGTCTCTCCACCTCTGCATTCTGCTCAGCCTTCTGCTCTGCTGCGGGGAGTTTACGGTATAAATTACAGGGACACTAGAAACTTCTGGGGGGGTGCTTAGGGAATCCACAGAGACTTTGGGCTCTTTGCAGCAAAGAAGGTATTTGTGCACATAAATCCTGGCTCTCGGAGATGTCAGCAGGAGCTACAGGGCTGCATGAATCTGAAAGGTGGTGTCCTTACGTACATAGAAATCTGAGCATCGCAATGCCCAGATTTTCTACCCCACAGAGGAATTCAGAATCCCTGTGTGGCACTTCAGACTCCCTGCACTGCACAGCGTTAGCCTAGGGTGCAGGACACATGAGTAGCACTTTGATTTCCCCACTCTGTGGCACCCAGTGCAAGGGACAACCTAAAGTTAACACACTAACCTTACCTACAGCTGCAGCTAGAATGGACTAGAAGGAGGACATGCTTCTGCCTTGGAAAATTCATTCAGTAAAATACACTTCTTGTAGCAGAAAATTCAAGTTCCCCAATTGTTCTTTTTCTTACCAGCTTTCTGGGAAAGCAGGAGAGGCAGAGAGAGCTCCTCTCACACTGAGCTATAGCCTGTCTGTCAGCCCATCCTCATAGGAACTGAGGATTTGAAAGGAAAAAGTCAAGCTCAGGTCCTCCACGGTCTAACTGTGTAATCCAATCACTAAATTACTATTTAAAGGGCTTGATAGAAACTGAAACCAAACCCAAACCCCACTCGTGCTGGTTTTTATAGGCAGCCAATTCATAGTAGATTTTGGAGGCTGCTACAAGAACACAAGATTGAGCATCTCTAAGAACCTAGATAAAGAAAAGACAAATGTCTGGACATTGGTCAGGCTTAGATGTCAGTTGGAACTTGGCTGTCCAGCTCTGTTACAGGCAAGATAGTTTTGTTCATTCCCCATGGTAGACCTTTCAGGTGTCCATACAGTTTTGGAACATAAAGTTTCTTTAAGTTTAGGTGCCACCTGGATTAAGTTGGAACAGCATAAGGACTTTTAGGACTTTGTCATAAAGTGTACCAATAAGGAATTTTATTCTTTTTTTTTGCTGGGAACAAGAAAGGGTGAAAAGTAAGCCATGGCAATCTGTGTTCTTCATTAAAAGAACACAACATTGTTCAAGCATGGCCCTGCTCCTTCCCATTAAAGACAGTATTGACATCCAATCCAATCTGGGCAAAAATGTATGATGAAAAAAGGGATTTCAGTTAATAGATTTCCATTTAAACCCAGTGACAGCAAGACGATGAGGAGATAGAAGCATCTCCCTTAGACTAATTCAGTTAAGGTTTAGGGAAACAGAAAGGCCCTCAGAAGGCTGATACAGTCACTGGCAGGACATGGTGGCCTTCCAGGGCTGCTGCAGTGCTACCTAAAACCAGCAAACAGTTGTTAAAATTGTAGCTATTTCTCCTCCACTTTAGACTGGTACCATTTATTATTTTAGATGCCATCATTCCAAAAAGCCAAGGCAGTTCCTGTGCAATTAGAAGAAAAATATGCTTCTGACTCCAAGGAAAGCTTCCCTTCCAGCTCTCAGTTTCTCGCTCAAGCTCTGAGGCAAGTGGTAAAACTGGCTTTTGTGAAGAAGCACACATGCAATCCAGACCTCTTCGGACAAGGTGCCATCATTCACGTTGCTCTCATGTTGACAAACACTTTGGTCATGTTGCTAAGGCAATGGCACTGGAGCAGAGAGCA
>VWZY01004379.1:381689-423777 GCA_013399075.1 Chloroceryle aenea
TGGGGGGGTTGGGGGGCCCGCCATGGCCGGGCGGCGTGAGCTGCGCTTGAGGCTGCTTGCGGGTGACCGGCGGCAGCGAGAGGTCCTGTGAAAGCTGTTGAGGCGGCCTCCCCTGGCTGCCCTCCAAGCAGGGCCGCNTTTATCAGCCTCACAGAGGTCCTTTGACAGGCAGGCGTATGCCTGCCATTGCTGTTTGATCCCCCCCTACCCCTGCCAGGGTGACCCTGATGCCACTACCCTCACCCTGGCCCCGTCACAGGTGACGTTCCNGCCTTCCAGGGCTGCTGCAGTGCTACCTAAAACCAGCAAACACTTGTTAAAATTGTAGCTATTTCTCCTCCACTTTAGACTGGTACCATTTATTATTTTAGATGCCATCATTCCAAAAAGCCAAGGCAGTTCCTGTGCAATTAGAAGAAAAATATGCTTCTGACTCCAAGGAAAGCTTCCCTTCCAGCTCTCAGTTTCTCGCTCAAGCTCTGAGGCAAGTGGTAAAACTGGCTTTTGTGAAGAAGCACACATGCAATCCAGACCTCTTCGGACAAGGTGCCATCATTCACGTTGCTCTCATGTTGACAAACACTTTGGTCATGTTGCTAAGGCAATGGCACTGGAGCAGAGAGCACACCCCCCCCACCCTGAGGGCGATGGGGCAGCGGGACCAGATGGTTCCACTCATTCCCAGCAGTTGGCCATCCCTGTGCAGAACCGACTGGTAGCCACTTTCCAGCTGACCTGCCAGCTCAGAAGGCTTGTGGGTTGCTTTTCTTCAATTGCCTCTTCTTCAGCAACATATCAAAGTCCATTTTCTTCTTCTAAGCAACACATTCGGTCACTCAAAACATTTCTAGGCAGCGGGAGCAGCAGTATGAGAGATTATAGATGCACCAGGGACAGGAGCAAGAGGCAGATGGTTGCTGGTGTTGGCAGCCACAAAGCCCTCCCACAGCCTTCACCGGTGGCTTTCTGCATGACACACCTCTCCCTAAAACCCCTGGTACTTGGACAGACACACGTGNGCCCATGGGTGCCCTAAGGGGGTCCATACCCCGTGATGGGGCATGGCCGGACCCCAGCACCAGCGCTCAGGACCTGTGTCCCACATGCACAGAGCCCACCCCTCCTGAAGACACAGTAGATGATCCCCCCAGGAAGTCCCAGCTGCTTATGAACCATTTTGGGGGCTCCAGAGCAGATGTCCATGGGGTGGGCATCCCCCCCTTGGCACTGTGGCACAGACAAGACCTCACAGCAGTGGTGCAAAGAGGCTGTTTGACATCGGGTGGTGTCTGGGTTTTGTGGTTGGGCTTTGGAGACCATGTATCCTGTCTTTTGTGCATCTCAGGGAAGGAGCAGAAATTGACTCAGGGAGAAAAAAAGGACTTTTAAAGACATGTTTATTTATGGACAGGCTTTCAAGCATGCATCTTACAGCATTCTGCACAAAAATATAATTAAAACAAGCATTACACTGAATATGATTCAGAAAATAAAAATGTCTTTAAATACAGTTTAACTGCCAGCAGCTCAACATACTTCATTCCTCTGGGGATGGAGTAACAGAGACATGAATTTATGTGACTACAGAAGCCACAAGCTGTGGGTATTTTTAGGGGAAGTACAACTGGGGGACGTAACTGACCTGTGACAAGGGTTTAATAGAAGAAACACCCCTGAAGCCACCCAGCTCCTAAGGGCAGTCAGGCAGCTTCAGATGGCGGTCGGGACCTTTGGGAGGAGAATGGAGAGGGAGGCCAAGACCCACCAGCCTTGGTCCTTCAGCTGGTCTCGGGCAAGCAGTGGAGGCATGCTTTCACCCTAAGAGATCTTCAGACACTTCTGTTGTCAGGGCTGCCTGAAGGCTAGTTAACATCAGTAAACTAGTGTGAGATCCTGAATGCCTGCCATGATTTTGTACCTTTTATTTCTCCATTCCCCTTCAGGTCTGCAGCCAGGGAGGAACACAGAGCTGGCCCTGGGGGTGTCCTGCGATGCCATGCAACCACAGAGGCAGGAGGTTCTTCCTGCTGCTCTACACCACATCTTACAGTGCCTTCTATCAAACCGTGACAGTAGAAGTTTGGTTACAATCCTGAAAGCCCAGAGGTGCTTTTCTGCTTTTGTCACTGCCTTTGCCATCAGCACTAGGATGAACCAGCATGCTTGATTACAGCCACTGTTGAGCAATCAAGGATGAACACACATGTGGAGCCTGAAATAACCTCAACCTGTAGTTAGTTTTTTTTTCCCCTCCTCCTCCTTATATTTGCCAAATCAGAAGAGCACCTTTTGGAAGCTAAATACCAGTCTGGTATCATGCTTGAGAGCTGGGAAGGAGAGTATGGACTCGCCTAATGTTTTCTACCTATGGATATTTTATCACTTGTGTGGCTTTTCAAAAACTTTTGCCAGCATTCTTTCCATTAGACATACCATGACAATGGCATTTTTCATGGGATTTCAAAGGAGACTTTATTTTAGATACCTCTGGAAAATAACATTTCAGTCTAATACTCTCTGTGATTTTCCCACATTCTTCACAGAAACACAGGGAACTTTCAACATTTCTTCCTTGTTAGTTTCATATTTTCTTTTTATTATGAGATTTTTTAACAGAAGATCCTCAAATTAATTTTCACAGAACTGTTGTCATAAACCTGAAGCAAAGGTATGCAAAGGTGTTGTGAGGCACTGAGCAACCAGTTTCGTTTATAAACAAATTAAATAACACTAGATTTTTTAGTTTTTCATTGTTCTTTATTCCAAGTCTTAGTTGCTTTTTTCTTACACTGTATTTAAATTTGTTTCTAAAATTTGCATTGCTCATGGATAACTTTTCTACTTTGCATGCCTCCAAGTGGACAAATAAATGATGAAGACATCAGGAAATGAAGCTAACTCAAAGCCATGTACTAGTGTGTAATACAAGCATCAATGCTTTAAATGCAAGAGTTTTATCTTGAGCTTCATCTTCCCATTGCACCCTGAGAGAACAGGTAACAGGTAAGGAAATGAAGAGTCAGCCTTGGAGCAGGGTTTTCTCTGCTGAACTGACTGGAACCTTGCCACTGATTTTACAAGGGACCCATCTGAACCAGCATTTACCTCAACTGCACAAAGTCAGGCTCTGCTGCCTATTCCAGATTAACCCCAATTTCCTCAGGAGGGAATAGACAGTGACTAGGTCAATGCTTTTGACCCAGGCAATGCCTCTGCCAAACTCAGCTTCTGCTAACACAGGCAAACCCACAAACCTCATGAAAAATAAGAGTGTGTGTGGTTGTATGTTTGTGTACATAAATATATACCAGTGTTCAAGGCTCCAGGACACTGCTCGGGTGTTAGCTGCTTAATGAGCATGAGTGGGTTTGGAGGAGGAATGGAAACAAATAGTGCAGTACAGCTGGGAAGGTGAAAGGTGGTATGATGATGCAGAAACGTATTCAGATTGTTGTAGAGAGCAGAGATTCCCTTTCAACTTGCTACATTTGAGGAACTTCCCAGGTATTTGTATCTTTTTGTCCATTTGTCCAGTCGTTTGGTGGTCTGAACAGAGAAGACAAGGGACAAAACAGCATTTGCAAACAAAAAAAATCTCTAACATCCTTTATAAGTTTTTCAGTTATGACTTTGTTGCCTTGGAGACTCTGCCACATGTTAAGATGAACTTGGTCTCCAAAACAGATCTTTGAAACCACTATAAAACCTGCAGGTGCAAAATCTCAAACTGATGTATAAATGGCCCCTGACATCACCCGACTGCTCATTTTCAGGGACCTAAAAGCAGATTTCTGAAAATGACGTCTTGTCTCTCAAGATTAAAAAAAATATTTTTTTGTTCCTTTACTGATCACCAAATATTTCAGCTCTGGCCAAAGGCTTGGCTGTGTTTTCCCATGCGCTGGGAGGAAACGGAGCATCTCATTGCCCTACAGCTGTGACTCCCCCCACAGTGAATAGGTGATGACAGATGGGACATTGGTTTTGGAATTCACATGATTTCTGAAATCCCATGTGCTTGCTGATGGGCATGGCAGTATTTATTCTCATCATTTTACACCCAAATTTTCCCTCTGCTGGTTTGTCTTAGAACAGATACAGACAATTACTATGTGTATATGTATACATTGCTATTATGAAAAAAAACCCTCAGATATTTCCTGCTCTTTTTCCACTCCTGCCTCCCACTGTAGCCCAGCCCACCCTGGGGAAACACTCCTCATGCTGAGGGCGTGCATTGTGTGGGTACTGGCAAGTGCTCAGGGGTTACACCAGGAGGGAGGCAGCAGCTGAGTCAGAAGCACTGCGGTAGCGCTGGGCTGGGGCAGTCGGTAAAGAAACAGCAGAGAGATGACTCTTCTGCTTCTGGCTGCTAATGAGCTTTCTGGTGGCAGTGCTGTTCTCATCGGGGCTATTTGTTTTTACAGGCTGCCCTTTGTTGACTTTAGGCTTGTTTTCCCTGCCATGCAATACAAATATTCTCAGGCGTTAAGCTTTCCTTGCCCCTACTGCCTTCTTTTCATCCGGGACCATGTAGGAGCTAAATTTAAACTTGATTGATAGCGTTGAATCCAGAAAGGGTCAGGGTGCTGTTTTCCTGTTAAAAGTTCTCTGGTTTGCTTCTTCTGTTTACAGTCATGTCTCTAAAGTACTGCAGTCAGTTCTGCTTCCCAGCGAAGTCTCTCCTGCTTTCCTTGCCGCTGTGGGATAGTTGCTCTTAATTACGTGGAGCCTCATGCCTCTCTGTTTGATCCTCGATGGAAAAGAACAGCTACAGGCCTTTAAACCAGATGATGCCATGACTTACATACTGCCTCCACCCTAATAGATAGCAGGCCCCAAATTCTGCTATTGTAAACCACTAAACATGGAAATACGAAAGCAGTCCTGGTTGTATTTTCCCTTTCCTGACAGTCTTTGAGAAACATCTTCCTTGAGCGACCACATGTTCAACATAACCATATGAGATCTTTCATACAGATCTGAAGACAGCAATCTCACTGTCTGTCAATACTGGATATAAGGAAAAATGTTCTCTCTACCAGATGTCTGCACAATCTTATGCACATTATTTGCACATACTTGGAGCATGACAGCCCTTAATGATGTCAACTAATTATATGCACAGGCTTTTATTGACTTTATCTCTTTATCATTGTGTCCCTGGTAAGATTCTGAAATTCCTAGCAAGATGGAGAATTTTGGGAATGGGGAAAGAAAGGCAGGACATCTTGACTTGAGGTTTTACACATTTACACGTTATTTTTCTGGAGAGTATATGATCTTTTATTTCAGACTGACAGTTTTCTGGTTTAAAAAATAATTTCCCTAGTACTGATGAAATACACACACATGGACACACATAAAAGTGAATGAAATAAAACCACCTGAACTACTATGTGTCATGGTTTAAGGTCAGGGCAGCCAGATGGACCTGTAACAGATGCTCTCTGTTAACCTCCCTCCCCAGNAGAAAGAAGGCAGAAGCTGAAGCGCTGAGCTGAGCCTGACCCTCCTGATCCCTCAACTTTATGGCAAATATGAAATATATGGGCTGGAATCCCTCGATGACAGTGTGGGGTCACCTGCCCTGTCCCCTCCTCCTTGCAGGTGCCACCTTTCACTTTCTGCCCCCNGCCAAGTCCCCCTGATGGCAGTTACACCACTGTCACCACTGATGCTGTGGAGCAGGCACTGGGAGAGTCTCAGACCCAACCCTGCAGCAGACGGGAGCTGTGGTCAGGAGCTGGATTCTGGTACCAGGTTCAGGAACACACAGCTCAAGATTGAAGGCAGAACAGAGTCCTCCTCGGGTACTGGCCATTGAAAAAAATGATACAGAATCACAGCATCATACTGTTTGGGTTGGAAGGGAGCTCNCACCTTTCACTTTCTTCCCCCCCAGTGTGGTGCACAAGCTCCAGCAGTGTCCTTGCTCTGCACCCCAGCCCTTGGCAGTGACTCTGCCCATGGGGTGTTCTCAGTGCCAGCAGCAGCCACTGCCTGGGCAAACAGGCTGCTGACTGCAGACACTGCAGGGAGCTGGAAGAACTGAGCTGAAAAGTAAAATCACTGCACAGAATTAGTGCTGTTCTTACTCAGACTGGGACACAATTTGAAGTTGGAATTGTTTTTAAAGGTTTAAAAAGCACTTTCCATTTTTTTGCCTGTATAGTCGTATCATTTTCTCCATGGTATAACTGCAGTGGTCCTTAAAGTACACTGTCAGTCATCTGCCTACACATGTGTATGAGGTTAACTAGTCACTGCTTTTTCCTGGTATAGCCCATCAGGGTTAGATATTAGATTTTACGAGCTGTTGACAAATCTATCCTAAAAAAAAATGCATGTCCTGACTCTGACATTGCTCTCAAGTAGCTGATGCTTTCCACCCAGACACCGTATGAAAAAATTGTCTTTAATATACAGAATTTTGAGTATAAATGATTTCAAAAATATACCACTGTCAGTCTAGAACCTTGCTAGTTTGTATATATGATACTGCATTTAGAAGTTGCTGCTGCATAGCTGAAGTGTATATTCCCCTTAGAGCTGTGCAGGTTTGTACACGTGCAAACCCTCTCCCTCACGAAGAGGGAGAACACATTTAAATAAGTACACCTCTTGAACTGTGCTGTTAGAATCCTTAGGGCTTAGCTGCTCTGAAACCAATGACATTAGACTGGCTTATGTGTTAAAATTTATACTGGATAAAATAATATTTGTTGATTGGATGTGGAAAATTTGGAAACAGAAAATTGCTCTCCTGAGAAATACAAAAACAATACAACACACACACACACATCACACCCAAGCCCCTCCAGAAACCTACCAAGAAAATATGAGGAAATTAGATGAGTAAGAACTGGGGACTAGTACTTGTCCAAGACCCTGTCATCCTTTAAACTGCTTGAAGGACTTTCATCTCACACTATCAGCATAGGATGCAGGAGTGGCCATAGGAATGTCTGTACTACTTGAGAGCAAGTGTTCCTCTTACCTGGTTTTCCTTCTCCAACAGAGTCCATAAATGTATAAATAAGGACAGGACAGGAATGTATGATTCTTCCCTCTTGAAGTCCTCTGCCATGTTCAGTGTCTTTTGGGTGAGGAGAATTTCTGGGGATCTGATGCTGTTTGTCTGACATAAAATCTAAGCACATTGGAGTCCTGATACATGGAGAGGACTGGCAACCCCAAGTGGATTTATTCCCCCTATCTTAAAAACAAATCTGAAGCTGTCTATCTTGTCTGCTTGATGACTGCAGGGGGATCTGGGTGGCTAACTTAGATATTAGGCTGATTGACTCATGGTTAGCATGCTATGGTTCTAGTCATTTCAGTGACAAATAATCCAATGCTGCTTTCTCAGTCAGCTTGGAAAACCATCAATATTAGGTAAGAAACACATCTCCATGTGTGGAAGCATGTGAAATACAGGCTCTGATGAAGACAGTGGTTACTGGGGATTAGCTGCAGAAGTGATTTGACACCAATGGCTGATTTTTATCAGCTTCACTTGCTACAAATATACTTGAATTGGTGTTAGATCTGTATCAGCTGAAGTTATTTGCCCAAAATCTTCAGCATTTTCTCCATCTTCCTGCTTTCATTTAAGCTCCTGCAGCTTTTCCTCATACACCACTAGGGAGGGAGGAGGTGTGATAGGGATATTTCTTATTCTCACTTTCCTTTCTCTTACCTAACTGATCCAAGCTGGTGTGTGATCCCAAGATTGCTGTAGTCAGTAAAGGGACGTGGGGAGATGTGCAGCAGGAGTTAGTGAAGGAGGGACCATGGCTTTGGCACAGGTTTGCTCATAGACTGGGCTAAGCCAGTCGTGAAACCTCACCCTTGATTTATAAACACTAATTATCCTTTAATTAATACTTTATTCCCATTTCTTTGTTTATGCATCTCCCCGGGGGGTATAATTTATATTTTCATTGTGTTTCTTTGTAGAGAAAAGGCTAGGGACTGCATTTTCAAAGAGCACGAAAGCTTCGTAGTCCCTTCATACCCTGTTTTAAATCTGTTGGTGTTAAATGACTCACAATAACATTACCTTAAATCCTAGTAAGTGTAGTATGTCTCTGGTCAAAGCAAAACTGTCTCACTCACTAGTCTGAACTGTTTCCTTTGTGCAAATTTCATGAGTGCAGAAGGAAACCAGAGTCTAGCACTGAAACTCAGCCTTATATCTTCTCTGTTCTACATGCAGATGTGTACGTCTGGCAAGAGACTGTTGGTGTACACGTGGGATTTCAGCAAAATGCATCTGAATTTTGGTTAATGGGGTCCTACCAGGTATGCAGGCATCTTTAGGGGAACATCAGGAGGCAACTTTTCATTAATGCTTATGAGAAGCATCATGATACACATATAAAAGGTCAGTGTAGAAAACTATGGGAATGACTCTGCTATTGGTTTCAATGCTGCAGAGTTAAACCCAAGATTACTGCAGGTCCTCAGCACAACTAATCATGAACAACAGATAAAACCCCTGCTTCCTCCATCTTGGAGATGTATTGCTAGGGGTAGTTAATTCGTGGTGGTGCTTGAGATTTTGCAGTTCACACATTAAGTAAATCCCTGTATCTGTGTGCTCAGGACATGACCCAGCATCGACAGGGTGTAAATGGGGAGCATCCTGTGGATTTTTAATATGCTGCTTTGGAGCAAGCCTTTCTGGGGGGCTTTCCTACTGTAGGGGGATCTGCAGTATTTCTCTCTTCTCTTTCTCTCCCTCTTTTTCATATTCATGGAAAGAAAATGTCCAAAATGAAACTACAGCTATAAATGAAAAAAAAAGCTTTTTTCTCTTTCTTTGCTCTTGTGTCTACCAACCTTTTCAGAGCTGTCATTTTGCCACGCTTTGCTAGCCAATAACTGAACGACCAGCTTGAACTGTAACAGCAAGGCCACAGGTAAGATAAATTCTGTGCTAACTATGACAATCTGAAACAAAGTACTTGTCAAAAATACCTTTCACTGACTGAGAAGACAAGGTGTCCTCTGAGGTCTCAAAACGTTAAGAAGCTACAAGTTTGGAAATCAAAAAAGCCCTTCTCAGTCTCTTTCAGTCCACAGCAACTGCCTGAGGGACAGCCTTGTCTATTATGTGCTTTTCTCATAGGCTGTGTCTGGTAAACAGTTTGCCTTAAAAACCTGTCACTATTATCCCTGCACTTACAGAGAAGGCTGTTATTTTGAATGCACAAAATGCCCCACTGAGACAGCCATGTAATCAATACAAGACTGCCTGATGATCTGAAAAATATTCCTTGAGGATCTTTCACTACAGCTATTTCTTGAACTTGCTCCCTGTGGCAGAGCACAATTGCCTGAATTTTTCCAATAGAGAAACCTCTAGTAAAAAAAGCCCCCTGTAAAAGTAGCCTGGTGAGCTGCAGAAGGGCAAGAACCTCTGTATGGGCTTTTCTTTGTAGAAATCTTTTTCTTTTTCCATGGCACTGCTTAGTTACTCTGAAAGATGTGTGGCCATTTCTTACCCTTTGACACATGAACTTTCTGAAAACTGAAGTCCAAGCTGCACTCCTTTCCTTGCCTTACTGGCAGATAGACTGTAATTCTCTTTACTGGGTTACATGTACTACTGAGAACCCAAGAAAAAACAGTCAAAAGCACTGCAAATTCAGGCAGCAGGTTTACCATGGAGGTGTATAGGATGCTATAAAAATATAAAGTAATGCAACATCCACTGACTTTGTGAAAGCACTGCAGGTTTATCTTTGTCACTCTACCATCTTGTCCCATTGGGAAGCAAAAATATTTTCACAGTACAATTCAGTTCCTGAATTACAGCTGAAGATTAGTGATAAAATATTAATGTGTCCAATATATTATGAAGTTACAGCCCAGTCTGAGGATAGTTCACCAAGATCCTTTACATTCTCCTACATTCTGGTTTTATTTATTGTAGGTGAACAGTGTAACTGCAAAGAAGGAAGATTTCTGGAGCGTAACTTCAGAACTTTTACTTGCAAAATGTAGGAGGGTATTGTCTACCCTTCCTCTGGTGAGACCTCAGTAGTCCAGACTTCACCCAGGGAAATGAAGGACACTACCCCATGTGAATCATGTAGTAAGAAGAATGGAAGGAAGAAGGAGCTGAGGTTGGGGAAATTTGACCTATGAGAAAGGTCAGAGGAAGTGAGTTTGCTTAGTCTGGAATAGACGAGAGTGAGGGAAGCACAGTGACAGTTTTCTAACATGCAGACAGTTATAGAGAAAATTATTCTATTGCTCACTATGTCCACTAGTCTTAGGATGAGAAATAAGCAGATTAATTTTAAGTAAAGAGTGTTTAAGTTACATGTTAGGCATTTATTTTTAAAGAAATACTGAAACAGTGTCACAGGCAGCCTAGGGAGAGTAGAGGGTTTCCTCCAGTGAAGATTTTTGAAAGCAAAGAAGATAAACTTTCCATTCAGCAAATGCCATCCTACCTCTGAGCAAAGGGAGGTCATAGATAATCCCCTGTGGTACTTTCCAGTTCTATATTTCTACAACTCTAGGATCCATTCTGGAGCTAGGTAGGGTCTCCAGAAGCACCCTGCTCTTTCCAAAGCTACTCAGCAGCCTTCCCACCTCTCTGGAAAACCCATGGCATCTGCAGTGATGGATCATGGACCCTTTTTCTCCTTGGGGACTCCACAGAACCTTTCTATGCCTACTGGATTCAGAGAGAGAGTGTGCTAATAGATACTCAAGATAATCCTATTTCACCCTGGAAGGTTTTGGTATTGCCTTCTCTTCAGCCACTTACAAAAGTCTACATACAAAGAAAACTTTCATTTTACAGCTTTCATCTTGGCTTTTGAGTTCGGAGGGTTGGCAACGAAGATGATTCTCCAGAATTGTGCTTTTTTCTTGCTAGGTTTCTTTCTTCTGGTAGCTCCCCAAACTAGCTCTGCTCTTCACTTATCAAAATCTGAAAAACCTGTAATGCTGCTCAAAAAGGGTAAAGCAATTGTGGAAAGGAAGATCTGTTGCTCGTGCAGCTGATTTAATATCCTTCATCTGTCTTTCATGCTTAGAGATCCCCGATGACTTTCCTGATCAGAAGAGTTCCTAATATTCTTTGTGAACGTGACTGATTCCAAGTCTCCTGTTCAAAATTAAACCTTCTTTTCCATCACTGTCTTTGAGATTGACCTGTCCATGGTGGGGCTGTGAAGTTGTCTCAAAAGACCCTGTAGTTCCACACCAGGACCATACAAGAATTCCCTGTGAGAAAGATTGCAAGGAGGCCACCAAGCTCTGCTTTGTCAGTTCTCACCATCCCATTGGGGAGAACAAAACCCTTAAATTGTTCCATAAAGTTGTCTTTACTCTTCTAATTATAACTGCATTGTTGAGCAATCAAGTACGTGATATCCTAACAACCCAAGCCAACAGCCATTGCCCCAGCCTCTTCACATGTGGCTTGGAGCAAGCTGCAAGTTGCGCAACTCCTCGTCTGATCGTGATGCACACAGGCAGTTTAATGAAATACCTGGCTCTCCTCTCAGATGTAAAATCCATTGCTTTTCTTCAGGGATGTCATCCCAACACATTCTGTGGCTCTTTGCTATGGCAAAGTAGTTTCATCATTTCAAAATCCTTATTGTGCTGCTGTATTGCTGTCATCTCACTCTAGTAACTCTTACTACTCCCAGTAAAAGGCCATGTTTTCCTTGGTTTTGGTCTTTCTTTTTACCTCAGGACATGCTGCCATGTATGAAAATGGGCATGCCAATCTGAAAAATTGTCTGTACTCCACCCATTCATCCCTAGCATTTCAGATTCCTGTACAATTTCTTTGTGGAAGTTTCCCTGAGGCCGCACAAGGGTTGTTTGCAGCATCTCTTATGTAACTTCCCACATAACTCAGGGAAGACCCTTATCTCAGATGCTGTTTGCCTTCTCTGGTATTTGCTCACAACAGGGTTGCACACTCTGGGACTCACATTTTTTCTCTCTTTTTAGTACTGGGATTTGGCTAAAAAAAAATATCCAATTAAAATTCTAAAAATCATCTTCTCCAGAGCACTGCTGGCTCATAACCCCTTGAGTGGAGCTTCCAAGCTGCAACAGAACCCCTACAGTGCTGGTGGCTCCCCTCACATGCAGAAAGAAGCCACAAAGATAGCTCTGTTGTCCATATTTTTTCTGGCAAATATTGCTGCTGGTGAAGAACACTGCTCACTTCCTAAAGATGCATATGGAGATTTCCAGGAAGGTTAGACCACCAGAATCACTTTCCATTTGGCAGTGGCTCTCCCTGGTCATAACTCTCAGGCAACAAAGCAAAACATTGTTTGCTCTAGATCATCAGACCCTTCAGCTCAGTCCTGCTGGTTCCCTTACTTCCTGGTCCCTCTGAGTTACTACTCACCATAGGGCACAAACACTTTCCAGTTGGAGCAACCATGTCTATAACCTCAGTTGGTAAATCAGTGAGTTCAGAGATCTTTGGGAAGTGATTTCTGCCTCCAGCTGCAGCAATGCCAGGTTACTGAGTTACAGTGGTCAGTCTGAACAGCTCTGCCCTCCCCATGGGAGTCTGCACCAGTCTCATCAAGAAAGTGATGGAAAAGTGAGAGCTTTTCTTTCCCTTTCCCTCTAGTTTAAGTATCCTCAAAGTGAGACACTGGTTTCCTCAGAGACTAGGGGTGTACACTCTCCTCTGGCAGTCGTCAGTCATGAAAGTCATGGAAATTCTTTGGATTTTCAGGCACCAGCCAAGCCCAAATCCTCTAAGCATGGAGCTGTTATGTCCATGACTGCCTGTTGAGCTGCACTGGCCCTGACAAGCTTGACTTGTACAGAGAGAGGTGGCCATGGGTAAGCCTGGTGCACTGTTGTGATGCGACTAGACCAGAGGTCATGAACTGGCAAGGCAAGTGCAAGGGGAGTCAGCTCAAAGTCTGGAGCCTAAAGGGAAAGTGTCTTATCTCCTCCACCAAGGGATTAGCTTGCTGCACATGGCAGAATGAGCACTGCCAATGCCCTTGCCATAGACACACTGAGTTACAGTGGTCAGTCTTAGGCATCTGTGGATCAGATGATTAAAGTGGATTACCCATATAGAGATATATATATAATTTGCTGTTTCACTTTGTTCTTTTCTTGGCAGGATGCAAACTTACTAAAATTGCAGTTGAAATTCAAAACATAAGGTACCTGAGTCTGCATTTAGTTAAGTATTTCATCCATGTCTTTAAGAGATAGAAACTGGTAAAAAATTGAAGGTAGAGTGACATAACTGACCCTGCATGTATGGAGCTGTAAAGAGAGAAATTGAATGTTGCCAGCAGGGATCCCCTCTTAGAGCAGAAAGTTACAAAGATAATAAAAAAACCTAGACTCAACTTTCATTCTGAATGTTTCATCATTCTAAAATTTGAATTATAACTTATTTCTTGTGCCTTGTTTTGAATTCCTAACAGAGATAAAAATTCCAGTAAGTGGTTTCACAAAGGCCTGAGTAAGACACTGAGGACTGGAACCATTGTTTTTATATGATAGTTTCGCAAACAGACGGGCATGTCTTGGAAATCAATGGGAATATTAAGCATTGCCTTCTGGGAATATTAAATATGGAGATTATTAGCTGATTTCCAAGAACACAGCTTTGTGGCAGGTTCTGTCTTCTCTGTTTCTACACATAAATGCTACATATGCATGCTGGGCTATGGTAAAGCAATTTACTCTCCTTCTCCCTCATTTAAAATCGTATTTAGTAGCTTACATCAGGACCAGTTTCCTATTTCCATCATGTTGGGTGGTTTTTTTCCTCTTAGAATTCATTTTTCATAGGGGCTTTGCAGAGGTAGGGGTACCTGGGGTGTGCAAGGCAACGTGGAAGAGAAAGCTGGACTGAGAGAGGTAATGCATTTTTGGTTCCTCCCTGGAGCAGAGATGACAGCTGGGATTCAGTGTCTAATGCAGGAATGCTCGTGGGCAAAATGCCATGCCACAGGCTACGGCATAAGACATTGAGAAATGGATGGAAGAAAACCATGTTAAGATCTGCAAGTTACTTAAAATTTAAGGCAAGAAAACTTTGCCTGTCTTACACAAAATACTTATGAAAACAAGCCTTAAACAAAAGGATTTTGGGAAGTTTTCTCAATAGCTTCAAATGGCAGATTTCCAAAGGGGCTTTTCAAAATAAGGAAGATTTATTGAAAGGTGCCTGTAGGGGGAGATGGTTGCCCAGGAGATTGGCAGTAAACATTTCATCTCCAGGTCACCAACCCAAGCCAGCTCTGCTCGCTAGTGGCCAAAGCCTACTGTATTATTGTCATTAAGAAAGGACATGAATCATCTGAGAGTCTGTGGAGACATGAAAATGTCTGGTTCAATAACATATAAATTATTTTCTTGTAATCCTTTTGGGGACTTCTGAAGTACACACAAACACAAATATCTTTCTGAATGTTTATACAAACACTAGTCTAGAAAATCCTAGTCATTTTAATTTAAAAGCTGAACTCACTGACTACATCACTGAACTTAAAGTCTCTCCTCTTCCTGCCTCACCTAACTCCCCTTCCCTTCCCTTCCCTTCCCTTCCCTTCCCTTCCCTTCCCTTCCCNTTGTCTCATTCTTTTTCTTTGGTAAATTAATTCCGTTGACTTCCCAAGTCCCTTACAGAAGACACATAACCTTATAAGAAGCCTTTATCATCTGTTTTCTTTTAAAGTATAGCAGTCCATTGGAATTTGGGAGAAAAATAAATTATGGTTTGGACCATTTTTCCTCTAGAAAAACAATAATAAACAAGGCACTAAACAAAATGTTTTGCAGCAGCCACTGTCTGAAGAGTATTGTAGCAAGGGCATGATATGCTAAAATGCAACTTGATCAGATTTGATTCAGGGTGATGTCTTTCTTCAATCTGCTGGAGAAAAGAACAAAGCTTAAATGATTTTATTTAATAACAAACAGACAATAATATCAATGGCACTTCCCATTTAACTTATGGCAACTATTAATGTGTGCTCTGTGCATACCCAAGAAAAAGAGACATTTTCCCCATTTGCCTGGTTTCATCTTTTGAAGCATGTCTCCACCAAAAAGCACATTTCAATTTCCTTCAGGGACCACAAAATACCCAGCTCTTTTCCCCTCCCTCATTGTGGTTAGAAGTTTATTTTTCAGTTGTGGTAAATGCTTTGCACCATATTTATCTGCATGTTGTTTGTTTTAGGAGGGGAGTGTAGAACATCGTATTTTCAGCGTAGTCTTCTACCAGGGGAAAGACTAACAAGGACAGAAATAGCTTAATGAAATTGTTATGGGCAGCCATACTGGTTGAATCAGGAAGTCTGTGAGAGTCTTTAGACCATAGCTGAGGAGATTCTCCTGCAAGAAATATGTGACTGAGGCATGCACACAGGGCCAGCCAGTAGTGGATCTGTGCTGCCCGTGGCTTTGCACGTAACCCCAGGCAAGTCACTTCACTTCCCAGAAGCTTTGGCCACATAAGTGACATCATCTATATCTTTTCTACCCTTGCTTCTTTCAGTGATTTTAGAGCTTCTTAGGACTGATGTGTAGAGGGCTCTCCTAGTCTTTTATATTGCTGCAATAGCAAATTGACACTGACAGCTGGAGAAAGCACAGTGTCTCATGGAAAGGAGGCAAGACATCCTGGGAGGGCTCCTAGTTTCTGTAACCTGTTTCTGTGATAATTTGACCACCAGCAATTTGAGTAACTCCCATACATCATCTGAGCTGAAAAGTAAAATCACTGAACAGAATTTGTTCTGCTCTCACTCAAACCAGGACAGTCCTCCTGAAGGTTATCTGCGTGAAGGAGAACAAATATTTATTATAAGGTATCTCTAAGTCTCAGCAATTTGTGTGTTTCTTTGTTGTGAATCCCTTTTTATTGAAAACACTATAAACACTTGAATGGGATGAAAGAAGGAAAGAAGTAGGTGAAAATCTGGTACTTCCAGGTAAAAGTCACTAGATAAATGGTGTGTGTTTCTTGTTTGCAGACAGAAAAGATATTTTGCTTCTTCATTTGTCATGTTTACTTTATATACTTTTGCTTTGAATTTGCTCCTTATGATTCTGGCCTTTATTTGCTATGTGAACTACCACAAATTCTGCAGTGATTCTGATCTAGAATGGGTGAATTTATCCCACTGAAGATGGAGTCTGTTTGTCCATGGCTGGAAAAGCTTTGGCTTTCATTATTTTTTTGGCACATGGAACATGCTAGAAGAAAATATTCTATTTAATTAAATAGAAAAAGTGGATAGAGCTTGAACAGCAACTCAAATATATGAATTAAAATGGGTGGGAACTTAAATGGACACGAACTGACAGGGCTAGTCTATGACATTTTTCTTAAGTAATTAATAATTAATCTACAATCCAGTTCTTTTGCCTGCATTGTTTTGGAGGGTTTTTTTTGTGGGGGTTTCTGGGGTGACTTTTTTTTTAATGTACTTGCATGTATGTGTTGGTACTTTGTATTAGCCTGCAAAGAGATGTCAGATTTAAAACTGAAAGAATGGAATTTCAGTGACTCTACCAGCTCTAACAAAAGCCATATTCCACAAAGCACTTTCATCTAAATCCCTCTTTAAGCAGCATTGAGAAGTATTAAGAATTACAACACATGACTCGAGCAAAGATGAAATTAATAGAGTTGTGGGTTTGGGTTTCTTTTTTTGGTTTGGTTTTGGTTGGGTTTTTTTAGGGTGGGTGTAAATAAAAATGAATCAAATACAACTGCCTTTACAGGTTTTGTAAAAGCATTTTTCAGGACAATTCAATGAAAACCTTGACTGAGCATAGACTGAATTAAGAGATACCTACAACTAAACCAGAATTTTTTTACTGCAAGCTCATAAGACACTGTGTTTTAGGAGCATTTCCAAGTCTTTACAACATGCATTTAAAAGACAGATTTAGGTATTTTTCAAATACCTGGTTTCATGTCAGAGGGAGCCCAGGCAAGTTTCATGCTAAATTGTGACGCTGATTAACACTAAAGCTGAATCCTATTTGGGTTTTTTAATCACTTGAACTTGTACCACTGTATCTTTTAGGCACGACTTCCAAACAAATTCCTTGTGAAGTTTAACTCAACCAAACAGAACAGTCAGTCTTGCATGATAGCATTTGACTGATTTTCCCCCTGCTTTTCTAGCTGCTGAGCCCAGGGTACTCATCAGCACACAGCAGTGGTGTCTCAGAGCTCACCTCCAGCGTGGGCTGATTTCCAAGAGCCAGCTCAGGCTCTGGTGTGAGCTTGGAGCAGGAGGCTTGGCAAGAGCACTGCACTTCCCTTCGGGAGCTCTTAGTGGGAGGAGATCACAGAGCCATTGCTCACCTGCCATGAAATGAGTGCTCGTCCCCCAGAGCAGAGGGACCTACGGAGAGCAGCTGCCGATGCCAGGCACAAGGCTGTCCTGTGCTATGGTGTAACTGTGAGAAACAGCAGCCTGGTTTTCAAATAGTCCAGATTTGGGTTTTAATCTCTGTTTTATTTACTCACAGCCCCCCAGCTCATTACAAGACCAGCTGGGACATAAACTGGGGCTTTGCTGCTTGGGAAAATGGCATGTGGGAACCTGTCAGCTACCAGAGACTCTTGGAGAAGCAAAGATGCTGAATGATGGTGAGTACTGCAGATATTGATAGGTCAATGAAAGCAAGGGGTCTACAACCTAACCAGCCCTTTAGCTTTAGCAGCATAGTGGCTACTGTGCATCTGTATGGAATGTATACAGTCATCAGTGTAGCTAATTAGCCAATGTGATATTGTATTTTAGCAGGATTTTGTTTATATAGAGACACTGGCTAGCAACTTCTGGATCCTAGCTGCAGGGTGCTCTACCCATTGCCTGATGTTTGGCCATTATTCTGCTGCCTGTCACGCTGCCTGAATGAAGGGAACTTGAATAATGAGTCTGATATCAAGCTGAATTTGTAGCAAGTGGGGGGGTCTCATGTCTCCAGTTAATGGGAGTGGTAGCCCTGGGAGAAAAAGTCATTTCCATCTCCTAGGAATCCTAACTTCATGCCAATGCTTGCTTTGTGAGACCAGCATTGTCTCAAGTACTGATTCTAATCAGAGACCAACGCAGAGTCTCCCTTGTTCATGGCCAGCTCCATTTATCCAGCAGCTCCCTTAAAAGAGCTGACAGTGTCAGTAGCATGTGCTGTTGGTGTGAAGTCTTTGCCTGCACAAAGGCATGTGTAGGGTGTACTTCTGGAACAGACCTTTTGCCTAAAGGAACCCAGACCTCTCTTGTGGACATTTAGTGCCTCCTACCATGTCAGTAACAGTCTCTAATTGTCAGTCACAGCTCCTTAGCTCTTTCTGACCCCTGTTCTTTGCTGCAGGACTCGCCCTGCAATGAGAAGAGAGGATGCCATATGCTTCCCAACAGCACCAGGAAACCTTTCAGTGGAGACCTCTGATCTAGCAGTGTGTAGTAGATCATTATGAGTTTCAGGACACTTCATACTACTTTTCAGACTTAATGGTCCCGGGACAAACTTTTCCTTAGACTCTTTCAGTAAAGCAAGCAGGTAATTTGCTGAAGTTAATAGAAGGTATCCTGACTGAAGCCTGCTGAGGGTATAGTCACATTCCCCTCACCTGACTGGGAGGGAACAGCTATTAAGCAGCACCAGGAAAGAATCAGAAGCCCCAAGTGATGGTGTGATTGACCTGTACAATTAATTGTCATTTCCACTTCTGGAGAGCTAGTCTAAATGTGATGTCATGAGGGCAGTATTCTATATCCCCCTTGTATAATCAGAACAGCTACCTAAAATATAAAGCAGTAGCATCACACTTAGTATCTCCTGATGAGCCTGAGAGAAAATTAGGTTGTCCAACTTTAGCTGCTTACTCTGGAATCTGGCCAAGATAACAAGGCTAATCTCATTCTTGCCAGATCTATGTCACGGGTATTCATGTGGTCAGCACCTTGGCAGCCACACTGTACACAGCCTCTCTTTAGATAACTCTTTCCATACAAATACTGTAGAAGGCCCTGGCTTTTACATACAAAGTACTTGTGAACCAGAATGTACTTACTGCATGAGTGCAGCATAATAATTGTGGAAAATTGTTTTCCTCCTCCCTTCTAATCGGTTACAATCACAAGGGATAGCCAGTGTGTAGTACAGATGGAAACAATCACAAAAATATTCAGTTTCCATTAGGAGGATTTTTTTTTTTCCCCCCAAAGCTTAGAGTTTGATTACTCTTATTTTGATGTTCTCCAATCTCTTGGAGCACAAGATTATCCTCTTCTCCTAAGAACATCTTGATTACAGGTTTTGGAATTTGGGTTTAAGTTCAACAGAGCTATTGACTTCTTTAGGGAAGAAACCTGTGTCTTGCCCAAGGTTACTCTTTGTAGGATCCTCCTGTAATCAGTGGACTGACAGATGCTCCTCCAGCTGATGATTCACAGCTTCCACTTCAGGATCCTGTTCTGAATCTGGCAATGACACCAGAATTAGGTGTGTAAGGTTAGGCCAAGTGATTTTTTTTTTCCCTTTGGTTCTTTCTAATGGCTAATGGGCCAACTTGCAGGAGATTTGTTAAGCTATCTGTTTATTTTCAGTTAATATCCAGAGAAATGGTTTAGACATGTACAAATAAAGCAGGAAAGAAATGTTGCTAGCTGCCACTTCATGCCCAATTGACCCTTGCCTTGTGGCAAGAAAAAGTACTGAGGAATCACCACAAATCTCCCTGACTATTGTACCCAAAGGTTGTCCTCGTCCTAACCTCCACACAGAGAGTTCCAGAAGGCAGCATTCTGGGGGCAAACTGAGGCAGTGAGACTAAATGCCTAAAGGAATTTCATACACTGATGATTTTGTAGAGGGTCTTTCCAAAAGGGATGCATGTTGGGGTTACTGGTACTGCACCAAGTTGATGCATATCAGGCCTCAAAAAATTCCACATCATTAGCACTGGCACAAGGATACACTTCCCTGTTATCCTTAATATAAGCCAGTATAAAGAAAAAAGTGCTGAAGGAAAGGCATGACAGATGTTAATCACCTCTATTAACTTGCAAAAGTCATGAACATGTGTCAAAACAGCATATTAAAATGGATTAGCCATTCATACAAATAAGAACAACATGTGCATTTGTTTCAGCTAGGATAAAAATCACAAAGCCAATCAAATTCTCAGGCAGCATATGTGAAAGAAAACTTGGCACAAAGAGCAGCCTACCCCAAGTGTTCAGATACACATTTCAAGTACTATTTTTTTTTAATCTTTCAGGTTACTCATCTGAAGGCCATGAAGGGAGAAATGATGACTTTACATTCCAAATTTATTCTCTCAATTCACTATTTTTGTCTTGTTTGAACTTTTCCATGTGGCTTTAAATCCTACTTACACAGGCATTCTAAACCAACACTGAACTGTACAGTAAATACATTGTACTAAATAGAGTTTTCAGGATAATAAATACATATTTGGACATTTTTTCCATGACTTTTTAATGATAACTTTACCATATACAGGGCTACCACTTACCACACACATTCTCTAGCAGTTGGACTCCCATGGTCAACCATGCACAACAATCATGTTGACAGATTGACTATATTTACTCAAAAGGTTTTGGACCAAGGAAGGAAGTTACAGCTTAGAAACGTGTAAGTATTTTGCTATTACCATGTAATATTCCCAATAATTTGCTCCTTCCACTGATAATTTGCAAACGCTTCCAAGTCAAGTTTCAGAGGTGGTTTAAGTGTCACTCTGATCACTGGTTCTTGCATGCAGCAGAAATTTGTTGTTGTCTAAGAGCTTGGGGCCATGTCACATACAGAAAAAAGGCAAACCAAACCAAAGCACAGTATATCCCTTGGTAAAGATGTAATTCCTTAGCTCCAAAATCACTCTCTGACAAAGCAGGAGATCAGAGTCACAGACAGACAGACACTCAGCCTCACTGCCTTGAAGAGATACTTCCTGAGAAGTAGTCAGATAACAACATTTGGGGTAGATAAAATCAGAGTGGTCCATTCTGCCTCATTACCTCTGACAGCTCAGCCTATCCACATATTGCCCACTCTGAAATTAGCCCCTGACATTCCGTTTATTTCAACAGCAATGACAATCTTACAGAATTAAGCATTTTGCTTGGGAAAACAATTGAAAAGCTTGAGATACTTTTAGTCACAAGTCTAGAGTAAGTGCTGCTGCCATTGCAAAGATGCTGCCACGGTTGCCCTGAGTTTCCAAGCAAAGTGTTGCAGTTTCTCTTCTGAAGCAGAAGCACTCACACCTTGAGCATCAACACACAGGCCTGGTAGCCCAAGCTTACTGTTAGTGGAGATGGGTTGGGTGGCAAGACAAGCTAGGGGCCTCAGGGTGTGCTGGTGGATTTTGTTAAGTGCTGGCTCTATTCAGACCTGGGTAGATTGGGGGAATGAGATGAAATCACAGCACAAGGTTGTGGCCCTACGTAGAGATTGCTGCCTGATGCTGCTGAGCCAAATTAGCTTTGCTGCTGGTATCAGCAGCAAAGGATTTAATTCTCAGGTACCTGGCTGATAATTCACTTGAAATCTTTTAATTGCCTGCACATAATGTATCTTCTCAAATACACTTAAGTGGATCACTTTTGTATTTACCCTTAAAGGCCAGAAATGAAGTGAATTTAAAACAACTGCAGCCACCCCTGAGCTTTTTCGCATTCCCACCATCCAAGGATGGAAAGAGTTTGCTATTTTAATTAATTGGAGAATAAAAATCAGTATCCAGCTGAGATGGACCATTTTTTTTCCCCCGTAGAATCCATTCTCCCACAGAAAAGAAACATTTGTGCTGGAAATGCTGACTCAGATGAAATCAGAAGATTGTGATCAGGGATGTCAAGAGCACCAGAGATTAACATTGCATTAAATCCTTGAAAAGAAGCCACAACAGTCGAGACCCTTCTCCCTGGGCACCCTCTATGCCTCCCTGCCCTCCAGTTTCTCCCTTCTTGCTCGGATTTCACCACGTATGTGTGTGCACACATGTGGGAGGGTGCTAAGCTGTGCTCTCATTATGGTCTGCTTCCTCTGGTAGTGCCTGCTTCCCTCCCTGCTGCTCGGGCTGCCGTGCGTGCCAGCAACATCCACGCACACTCGGTGAATTATGGGGTGTCTCCTCAGAAGCCAAAGGAGGAGGTGACAACTGGTGGACATCTTTCTCTGCCTGACAGCATGTGTAGAAATAGTCCAGCTGGAGAGGTTTCTTTCTGTGCTGAAGGCACCAGTAGATTATTTTTGCAATTTACGGGCTTGAAAGCTCAGCAGTTTAATGCCTCACTGACTAGAAAACTATTGGGCACGAAATCCTGAGAACATGAGAACTGGCCTTGGAAAATGGTGTTTGTGCCTCCCCTTATTTTTCCATTTTCATTTCAGCAGGCAGAGAGTATAGCCAGTGTTGAAAGGAGAGGTATAATAATGCTGGTAATTTATAAGCTGGCAATGGGGTGTAGTTCATAGAGTCAAGCAACAGCCATTCAAGTTTCTGGAAATCCCTGTAATGAGTGCAATTGTATCTGAAGTTGTTTTGCCTTCCTCCTGTGTCTTCAGAGAAGCTCAGCTGGTAATAAGCAGAGATGGAAACAGAAGTGGGCTTTCATTCACAGAGGTGGTCCCTTCAGCTCAGGTGGAAGCACGAAGGCAGGGAAGGGTGAAAAGGAAAAACTGCTGTTGCATCAGCCATAGGTGCAAGTCTCTGGTCTCAGCAACAGGTAATGCCACATCTTTCAAGGGCTGGAAATCAGTTTAACTCTCACAAGAGTTTAAAAGTTACTATTATTTTAATGAAACCTAAAGCAGGAGGTGCAGGGAGCAGGAGGAAGGGGCTGTCACTCTGCTAGGGATGGCTCCATCACCAGTTCATGTACTTACCAACAAATTTCCCATCAAAGGCACTTGTCTTGCTCGAAGGCCATTAAATTCTCAGGAAAATTGTGGTNGGGACAACCTTCCTGGACCAGTTGACCACACTCAATGCACCCCAGAATACCTTTGGCCTTCTTGGCTTCGAGACCACATTGCTGGCTTATGGTTAACCTGTTGTCTACCAGCACTCCAAGATCCTTCTCCATGGAGCTGCTCTCCAGAAGGTCTACCCCTAACCTGTACTCGTGCATGGGCTTATTCTGACCCAGGTGCAGAACTCTACACTTGCCNCCAGCACCATCTCCCAAAGTAGCAGAGTAGTAGCAAAGCAGCAGTAGCTGCCTCCAGGGCAGCACTTGCAGGCTCCTGAGCACCTCTGCTTGGTTTGAAAAGATCAGCACAGAGATTCTGCACTCCAACTGCCTTTGCAGGGGACTTGGCTTGGAAAGCAATTGTTCTCCTCAAACCTTGGGGAACAGTCTTTTTCCATTACATTTTCCTGTTTCTCCTGAACTGGGGAGACCAGAACTGGATACAATACTGGATGTGGCCTCACTAGTGCAGAGTAGAGATGGGGGACAACCTTCCTGGACCAGTTGGCCACACTCAATGCACCCCAGAATACCTTTGGCCTTCTTGGCTTCGAGACCACATTGCTGGCTTATGGTTAACCTGTTGTCTACCAGCACTCCAAGATCCTTCTCCATGGAGCTGCTCTCCAGAAGGTCTACCCCTAACCTGTACTCGTGCATGGGCTTATTCTGACCCAGGTGCAGAACTCTACACTTGCCCTTGTTGAACTTCATTAGGTTCCCCTCTGCTCTGTCAAATAAAATCCAATCTACAGTTCTTTATCTCTGGCAAGCTGAAGGATTTTTTTATTATTATTANATCTACAGGTCTTTATCTCTGGCAAGCTGAAGGATTTTTTTATTATTATTTTTTTGTATAAAAGATACAATTTTCTCTATCATAGCTCTTTCAAGAGGAGCCACACTACAAAATAAAGGATGCACAGGAGCTTGGATATAAATAAAGATGAGATACACAGATTTGGGACATATTATCTTCCAAAGGTAAAAAAGAAAAAAAAAAAGACAAAACCCACAACAGATAACACTGTTTGTTATTACACCAAGGAATGCAAGTTCTGGTCCATGATCTGTTTCAAGATGCTTCCCAAATCCTCTCTGGAGATCGAATGAAATCATTTTGTGTACTTGCTTTGAATTTGTAAATACAAGTAACCTGGCTTAAGAGCACTTCAAAATACCTTTCGAATTAGGCCTTTTTCATGTTAATTTTGAAACAGAAGACATTACTTCTCTAAGAAAAATAAACTTCCCTCAAACAGCTGAAGTTTTACCTCTCTGAGAATTGCTTGTTAACTGTCCTACATGTATCAAAAATAGTAAGTGGAGTGAGGCATCCTGCTGGATTTGTCTAGTCATGGAAGATTGTTTGGGTATCTAGGTGCAAACCCATCGTTTTAATCTAGCCTGGGTACGATGCACATAACAGGCAATTCTTAGAACAGCAGGTACGTGCAGGAACTCTGCAACCATCAGAGGGGGAACTCTGCAACCATCACGTAGCCTGTACTTCTGATCCTTACTGCTATTGCCACTGCTTTCACCCCCAGCAGCTCTCACACACATGCTTCACACCTTCCAGACACGCAGCCACAGCCACACACCCATGTACAGGGTAGTCTCAGGGAATTTACTGTCTGCTATTCATTACCAATCCCTAACCTGCTCTGCCTGGAAAAGTCATTACTGCATATGGAAGACTCAACTAGCCCGAGCAAGAGGTGATTTATTAGCCACATATTTAAATTTAATCATCATAATCGAGGAAAGAGATTTTGTCACCCTATGCAGCAGAGTTCCACTGGATTTCCCTGACAAGAGTTTTAGATTTACTTCTATCTTCCTCTGCTGTGTTCCTGTATTTTCCAGCAGCCTAGCTCAAAGGGACCTGTCTATATGAAAACATTTCCCAGCCCTAACCTCTCAGAAAGGCTGGAAAAGCTAGGACAACCACTCTGGCAGGGATTTTATGTCCAAGCTGCTCTCCTGCTGAAGCAGAGGCAGGACCCAGCCTGCAGGCTGCTATCACCCAATCTCTACATAAACCTCTCTCTGCTTTAGCCCATGCCCCTAATGGCACCCACAAGCCTCTGGAGGGTCCCCAGGATGTCTTTCAGCGGTGCCCACACGACTCCTCTGGGTTCAGCATTGCCTATCTTCAAGTCATTTCAACCTGAGTGTCCTCCTGCCCCTGTTGCTGGACTGTGACCCCAGTTTCACAGGTCCTCCCATGATGATTGCTTATGACGAATGGAGGCAGGTGAAGGAAGTTCAGAGATCGAAGGAAAAACATGGAAGGAAAAGCTTTCTCTTTTATCTATTTCGGTAAAATCTGTAACTGCCAAATGCATCTTCTCTTTCCTGAAGTGATAATCCTGTCCCCCTTCCTGCATGACCCCGCTGTAACCCTGGGAGGAGGAAGTAATTTATTACAAGTCCTGTTGTTTTAAACGTCCATCAGCCTTTAGGTTGGCATCCGAGACCACCCGAGACACGTTTTTCACCTGCCTGCCTGCTCGCCTGCCTCCAATCACCCCGCGAGTGCAGACGGGGACTGGGTAAACACGGTGGGAGCCCCACACAAAGGACTGACATGGGAGCACAAGAGAGACTTATTTGTTTCACACCATTTCCCCAGCGCCCGTGCTGACAGACAGCCAGCCTCCCACCAGTCCCTGTGAAGCACCAAGCAGCCTCCACACCGTGGGTGTGCAGCTGGGAGGATGCCAGTGCTCTGCATCTCCTACCTGTTGCCGTAGAAACAAACAAAGGGACATAGGCTTTTTTACTTCCCTCTTTTCTTTTTTCCTTTCTTTTTGTTCCTTGGGTAATGCGCTGCTTGCCAAGTCTCAAGGTGGGAGGGAAGAGAGAGAAGGGAAAAAAAGGTGTGGGAATATCAAGACAAGGAAACATATTCTGAGATGAAATAAGAAAGCAGGACACATTGAAACAGCTACTGGCTCATCCCTGGCTGCTGCCCTCCTGCATGTGGCAGGAGGTCAGGGCTACCACACCGAGAGCAGTTGTATGAACCAGCTGTGACATCTGGCTTACATTGAGGGATCTGAACGCTGCGACCGGACAATGTTTGTTTTCCCTTGCTTGAGCCTGAATCAAAGTTTTAATTAAAGAAAGCTCAGAGATGCTTGCAGAGAGACTGCCCAGGGTCAGTGTGCGGAGGGTGCTTTTTCAGGGATATGAGCTGGTTATGGTCCAGCCCGCTCTCTGAGGTGAGGGGGGTATTTTGGTGTGAGGGAGGAGATGCAGAGCCTAAAGCAATAGAGATGGACTACACACAGAAGGACCCTATAGTTGCCTTTTGCATATGTGGAGGTCCAGACCCTGAGGAATACACNCAGACCCTGAGGAGTAACCACTCTTCACAGGGATCCTTTTGCCTCCTGTGTGCCTCCTCTTTTTGCCAGCAGCTATTCCCGTGGCCGATGAGCCTTGCTGCCCTTCCCCTTGCAAAATCATCTGATTTCTTCCCAGGGCTCATCCTTCAATTAAATCCAGTCCTAGGGCTCTCCTCTCACCATTCACAAGGACCACTGCAGTGATGCCCTCTGCAACTGCTGGCTGCAGCTCTGTTGCTGCTTAGCTACTACTGTAAGGTTCTCAAGATTTTGCACTAGGCAATATTTATTTTATTTTTTTTCCCCAGAAATTTGTTTTTCAGATTGTTAGTAGCTCTTCAGGCCACTTTCTGAACTAGAACAGCCATATTTCAACCCCTGAGCAGCCAGTACCACCATAACAGACCATTTCAAGCACATTAGATCTCCAGAAACCCCTTGAGTCAATTCCCAGTCCCTGTTAAAATTGCAGCAGCAGTTCATCTCTCTGGGGCTACGCTTGTTTGGAGGAACACCCAGCGCACGTCCTGTGCCTCCAATGCAAAGCACACCCTATAGAGCTGCAGCTTAGCCAATTCAGCCCAGAGTCAATATGTCACAGTCAGTCTGTAGCAACAACCAAAAAACAGGAATCCAAAGCAGAGAGGTAGGTTTGTGGGATCCCCTTCTACAAAGAATGGTATTAAAGGGCATTAGTTTGTTGGATATAGCTGAGACTTCTAGATTGGCTGCTGGTGATATCATAGCCACCCGTGTGCCCTATAAATCTGTTTTTCTGTTTTTTTATGTGTAAATGATGTAATGCCCACAAGCTTCCTCAGTCAGGGTTCATTATTTAATTCCTCAGGTGGCTGAAGTCGTAGGCTTTGTGGTGTCTACGGCCACCCACGATGTGCTTTCACTGCCCAGAAATGAACTTCCTCTTAGGCCTTGTTTTCTAATTGCCATCTGCAGAATTAAAAGTCCACTGACCACTGCATGTCATGGGAACACTTGGGAAAGTATCTCTGGAATGATATAACCATTTTGATCCCAAAATACTGTGTGTGTGCTTAAACTAAAGCCCTCTCTAATAGAAAGAAGACAATTAGAGCCAAGTGTTGATATGGTGCCACATTAAGACAAAAACCCAGTTTTCGTGAGCAAACACCTACTTGGAAAATAACACTCACCAAGCAAAATAAAATCTCATCTAATAGTCCACCTTTGATAGAATTTTATCCTGAATTTTCTTCCCTAAACAGAAGTTAAAACTATCACTGGGATCCTAAATCTTTCCTGGGAGTGGGTCTCACCAGTGGAGACAGGAGGTTTTTATCTGCCTCCTTTGTCTTACCTATGGGTGATAAACACATCTCATGCTTTCTTTTTAATCCTGCTAAACTCACACACTTGGTGTTATTTTACCTAAACGTTTATAAATCCATGGAGTTTATCATCCATGAAAAACTGTTTCCTGACCACGGAGGCTTTCCTGCACTGGTTGAACTGGTCCTGAGAAATTAACCTTGTCCATAACACCGCCTGGTGCCACAGTACCAAAGAGTGGTTTTCAGATAAAATCCATGATCCTTCCCTTTTTGGCAAGCTGAAATATCGTTCCTTATTAACAAATAAAATAAATTGAATTGGAGCAGGGCAGAGGTCATATTATTACTGTATAAACACTGATTAAGCATTCCTTAAACTGTGTAAATCCTTAAAGCCTGAAAGGATAATCTTCACAAATTACAGTTACTTTCATGAACCTAGAATCAAGCATCTGAAGTAAAATTAGCTTTTAGAAGGGCCTGGTCCAAAGCACAGGGAAATCTCTAAGCATCAACTGCATCCCATAATGAAAAGTAAACTTCCTCACTGCCAGAGTTAGGATTCTCACTCAAGGAAATGGAGTAAAAATGACAAGAGCAGATAAAAGAACATTTTTTATATAGGAACGTGAATATATTTGCAAATATATTATGTGCTGGCAGGCAAGTTCATTCTTCTACAGTAATAAAGTCATATACAAGATACTTCAGATAGTGTTTTTTTAATTTAAGTCTATTTAATTTAAGTCTACATGTATCATAAATATGAAAAGAAGAAGAAACACAGGGAGAGTCATAATTGTCTTGAAGAAGAAAGAGAAGAGATTTTTTAATCTACAAGGTTGTGAATGAGTAAAACATTATTTAGCTTCTGAAAGAACTTCCTCAAAAAAATAGTATCATGAGAAAAATGGATGTTCTTGCTGTAGACAACACAAGGGGTTCCTGCCTTTTTTCACAGTGAAAGTGTTCAAAGAGTGGTTTTGACCAGGATGTTTCCAGCAAAGAGTCTCAAAACAACATTTTACTTTCTCTCTGTTGAATAGAAACCAGAAATTAAAAGGTCATAATGAAAAAAAACCCCAACAAACGTACAAGGAAACTTTTTGACCTCAGCAACAAGGAGAATTTTAGCTGTGGAAGAAGAGGCAAAAATGGTTTGGTGGGCAAGTGGAGCTCGTTAAAGGATTTGCTCCCAAGTATTTCTCCCTGTATTTTTATTCATTCTTTTCTACACCAAGTGTCTGCTGGCCAGGGTTTCATCACTGTAAACCTGTTCCACGTCAACTTCCACATGATTTTGATGTCCTGGCCTTATCTTACCCCCTTCTTTTCCTTATATCAGCCTTCCCAGTGGCCTTGATATTACCTTCTGCTTTTCTTGGTTTCCCCACCCAGTGCTCTTGCCTAGCTAGAGCACTGCCTCAGACACAGACCATCTGTCCCTGTGCACAGGCTTCATGAACAGAGCCCATGGGACCCAAATGGATGCTCAACCTTTGCAGGCACTGCCTTTCCAGGGCATCACACCTCCCTCTGTGTTCAAAGAAGGGCACGAAGGTCTCAGGGGACTGAGTGATGTACCAAACCAAAGCAAATTTGGCAGGGCTAACTTTCAACTATTATGAAGCGATGCCATTTCCACAGGGGGTATGGACAGGGACTTTGAGCTGAGACACATGCTTTGCAGGAGGACAGGTGTTTAGGGAGGTCCTTCTTATGCCCAGCCCACCAAGTTTGATGGCAACACTTGGCTGGCTGGGAAAGAAGTTACCTCACTTTGCAGACCTGCGAGCTGACATCCAGAAAGCCTCGCCGTGAAGACAGACAGGCTAAAACCCAACCCTGTGCACACACAAGGTCTTCTGCTTCCCAAGTCTTGAGATGTCAGCCCAGGCCCCAAGGGTTTCATTTTGGAGGGCAAAAAATAAACAACCAAGCACCGCAGGCTGCTGCTGGGCACCCTCCATTCCCATGAGAAACTTGCAAAGTTGGATAAACTGCGTCACAGCAGCCTGCAAACCGGAGGCCTGGGTGGTTTAAAAATACTGCCTGCCACAGATTTCCCAGGCCATATATAGTTCACACATCTCACGGTAGCAGGAAGGAGCTGCAAAGACACACAGAGACACGGAGAAGGAAGAAAGTAACAAGGGATGCGGCTGCCAGCGTGCAACAAAAACAGGTTAAAAATAGCCCAGGCTGCAACAGCTCCCTCCTAGCAGGGGGTTGTGGGGGCTGCTGGTTCTCCCTGCCCTCACTGGCCCCTCTCTCAGCTGCCTATTTTCTGCCAGGAGAACAGGGCAGGAAGGAAACTTTCAGTTCCTGGAGGCAGAAGGAGAGAAAACGAGAGGCCTGCTTGTGGTGACAGCAGGCAGGCTCACTGAGGCTCCCACAGACACCCGGCCAGCGCCGCAGGATCTTCCCGAAGAAGGTGACTGGGGGCAGGGGGAGAGCACAGTCATGGGCAGCCTTTCTCATGACCCTCAGCAGCATCAGGTATAACCCTGAGAGATGTGATACNTGCCATCAGGCCAGGCAGTGTGACCCCAGCCTCCTGAAATCTGCTTGCTTGTTGGGATTTCCAGCAGCCAGGTGAGAGCTGCCNGCATGTTGAGTCCTGACCTGGAGACAAAGCCAAGCTGTCCAACCCTGCTCTGGTAAAACAAAGCAAAAGCAAAACCTNAGCACTGCCTGACCTGCAGCTTGGGTGGACAGAAAGAGGCCATGCAATTCATTGTGGAATCAGCTTTCATTTATTTATTTTTTTTTCTTTTATTCTTGGTCACTTGCATCCTGCAGGCTTGGCTGCCCTGGCCACAAACTACTTCTGTCAACTCCTAGATGCCGACACGAGGCGCTGAGAGGGGTCCAAGCCAAAAGCCCAGATTCCAAACATCCCTGAACTTTGGAGAAGTTCAAATCAGAGCACACATCTTCAGTGAGCAGAGGAAAGCTGTAACATGATTCCCGCCCTGGGCAATGGAGGTAACACTCCAGTGTGGTCTGAAGGTGACTTCCAGAATATGTGATGTGGAGCAGGGTGAAGGAGGAGAGGGAAAAGCATGAAGATATTTTTCATATGTTAACATAGGAAAAAAAAAAGCTCTATGAGGGAACTGGGTGTTTGGTGCCTGTTGGGGGGTGAGGAAAGTTGCTGACAGAGTAAAGGGGGTTAAAAGAGGTGGATGAACTCTGAATGGAACAAGGAGTGATACCAAAGAGGTCTGTACGCTGTCAGAGAGGTGTCAAAAGTTGACAAGGAGCAGAAAGATCAAGAATGCTATCAGAGCACATCTGCCTATCTGTGAGATCTTGAGACTGACAGCTGCCTTCAGGTTCACACACATCCCTGCCGTGTTCTCCCCCAGCTTTTCACATGGATTAAAATCCAGCTCAGCTCCAGTTCTGCTTGCAGGGGAAGGATGCCTTCGGCCAGAATGTGGGACGATGAGTGGCATCAGCCCCTCTGCTTGATGATGGCAGCCCCTGCCCCAGCATTTCCAGCTGGAGGGGCAGTGCAGGCCCCTTCAGGAGCACAAGAAGCTGCCTGCTGCTGCTCCTCCAGCTCTCCGCTGGCTTTTATCTCATTTCATGACTTAGGCTTGCAGGAATTGAGGCTGGGCACTAACAATGTCAGACTGCACAACTAGAGATGCCTTTTGCATTCCATGTCAAAATATGGACTCTTTGATTCCTGTTCCCAGAAAGGCTCCTTGGATGGCCCACAGACAGACAGCAACTGGCCTAACTCGTTTGCTTAATGTTATATTAACACCCTGGGTGTAAGACATACCAGATTCTCTATGTCCAAGGAATAAGCTTTAGTCTGAATTTTGTGGGCACCAGGCTGCTCCTCCACCAGATGATATAGGGTTAAATTCAGAGCAGTACACAGCTTAAGGTGATAGTGCCTCGAGTCATGCTCGCAGGAAGGTAGGATGACAACCCCAAGTGTGACCAAGCACACAGTGTGTGTGCAAGGGTGACTGTGTGCACCATGCCCCTCTCATGGGCCAGGGAAATGAACTCTAGGAGATTACCTAACCTCCCTTTGGCCAGCTGACAGTGACTGGTTAGATGGCTTTCTTGCCATGCTAGGACACTGGCCACAAAGAGTAAAGGATGGCTTCCCATCTCTCCCTTCCTCAGTTGACAAATACCACCCCTAATTAACTGACAGTAACATGGAGATATTCTTGGCTGTAGGTGGACCTTACTGAGGTCATACTGGTTGAAGGTAATGTAATTTATTACCTTGTGAAGCACTTTGGGATACAGTGTGAGAAGACCACTCGGAAAGAGCCAAAGTAATAATCCAAGTCAGGATTTTCCCCAGTAAGGTAATATTTTCCATACTTGCTGCACCTCTGGGAAGCAAAGCATCAAAGTTGCACTGGCTCCAGTGCAGTGCTGTAAAGATTTCCAAATATTTTGGTGGAAACAGAGGACTACTGTGCTCAAGAGGTGGGTCCCTCTTTGGAGCAAAAGAAGCAGAAAGACAAGTGTCTGAAGACAAAAATCCCACCCTGTGGAAAGGTCTTGACTGCCAAGGAGAAGTATCATGCTTCAGGCAGGCGGGCAGCTCTCCCTGCACAGCAGCAGGGTCACACCACCCAGCCCACGTTAGGACTGGAGCTGTACTCTAGATGAACTCTACCAAATTAGCTGTACATGATGCTGCATTCCCTCCTTTCTCAGAGGATCAAAGTGGCTGGATAGAGTCCCAGCCTTCTGCAGATAAGCAGGTCACAGGACTAGTTTGCACCTCTCTGCTGCTTGTAATACACAGTGTTACAGATTCCTCTGGATTTCCTAGTTTGTGCCCATGTACACTGGATACTGCTGGCCACATTTTTTTCCTTTTAGTCCTCTGAGCTAATCTAGTGACCTGGGATACCTCTTAACACCAGAGTCTTTGGCAGTGCTACATCTGATTATAAACTCCTACCACTGTTCTTGCCCAAATGCTCTTTACCATGCCCTTGTTTAATAGAAAAAGCTGATTCTCTCTTTCGAAAGGCTTCTCCCACCAGCACAGCAGCTCAGCAGCCTGACTTGGATTAAACCTGTTCTGAATGGTGGAGGGAGAAAGACAAGGCTATCTGGTTTGGTAAGCCCTGAGGCATCTCTAATTCGTAAGCAAAATGCATCTGAAGAACTGGGGGGAGGGGGGAGATTGCAATAATTGGAAATCCATTGCACTTGTATAAAAGTGTTAATTAGTTGTTTATCTGCAGGCATGCTGCAGTCTTCACAAAGGCACACACGAGTTACAGCAATTAATTACTAGCAGGGTCTGGGAGACTGTCTCCATGATTAATATTTGTGATCAAGCAGCAGGAATAGGGGATTCAAAAGCAAAGAGCAGAACATGTACATATATATTCTTCTTTAAAAAGAGGACTGGGTGATAAATTGACTTCAATTTTAACCATTGCTGATGTTCAAGCAACAGATACATTTGGAATATGCAGGTGAAGCTTTAGAATAAGTCATTTTTTTACCTATGCAGTTTATCTGTCAGTAGAAGCAGACACATGTTGAAACTAGGCAAGAATTTATGTCAAATCCAACAAATAGTTTAGGATCAAAAAAACCCACAGAGATAGAATTGAGAAATAAAAAAAAAAATCAGGAAGATTTATTGAATTCTGGAATGACAGCTCATGATCTAATTTCCTATTTTTGAAAATGAAAACCAAACAAACAAAAAAATAAAGGAAAAAAATAGAAAAAGAGGGGGAAAAAGGGAAAAAAAAGAAATTCTGGAATGTAAAGTACTCTGTTGATTTGAAGATAAATATTTTTCCAGTTCTCACACCCAGCCATAGTGGCACATGCTCAGTGTCCATCCTCCCCAGAACATGAAAAATTTGTTAAGGACTGAAGGAGGGAGAAATTTAAATGGAGGCATTTAATCATCAAAGACATGACAAATGTTACATTTCATTTGTGAAAAATACATTGAGTATTTTAATGGAATAGCATGGAATTAAACTTGCACAACTCCAGTGGGACGGGAAGCATCCTGAAGACTTTGGCTTGAGAATGTTCTTTACAACATTTTTTTATGAAGTATCAAATAGCTGGAGCAGTGAAGACCATTCCCCAAATAAAAGTGACCTTCATAATAATTTTCATAGGCTGTTTCTGGCTAGTTAATTTAGTCAGCCAGTCCTCTCCAGCTCGACAGCCATCTGCACCTCTTTAACTTGTTATATTTGACTGAAATGTTCACATAGTAAACAAAAAATACTCCAGAATGTTGAAACAGCAAGAATCTTACTGACAAGCTTTGTAAAAATCAAACCTCTTAACCAGAAAAAGAAAAAAGCAGCTAGACAAGAAGTCAATATACAGCCATTTTATTGGGGTAGGTTTTATTGAGAATTGTGAAGAGCACGAGAAGCAGGAAAAAATCAGCCAACTACGTTATCAAAAACGACAGATCTCACCCCAACAATTTTAAAATGTAGCATTATCCAGAATGATCCTCCAAATAACCAAACAGCAGTGAATATTTTTCATGTTGAATGTTGTCTTCCTACTGCCACTGCACCAAGCTGCCATGGAACTCTTCTCCAGAGCAGTTTATCTGGGTGTCTTGCACTGGCATATTGCAACTACCAGCAGTCTAGAAATGCTTCCTTGGGTCTTTGTAAGCTTGCTGTGCCACTTTCACACCCAGAGAGCAATCTGCCAGGAATCTTTGCTCCTCTGTTTATGAAAACATTCACTAATTTTACTCTTAGCAAAAGAATAAAACCCAAAATACAAACTCTGACAGAGCAGAAGTGCAAGTGCACCTAGGAAGGCATATATAACATCTGCTCATGTGCTCTGTCAAAAGTCCTAACTGAGATACACACCACAAAAAAGCAGGTATTTTATTTAGACAGGTACACATAACCTGTAAATCCATTATCAATTTGCATTAAAATATAAAAAGAAAAAGCATCCAGATTAATTTTTTTGAGGGAAGGGAGGGAGAAGTGTCTGTATACTTGCTTTACCTTAGCTTAAAAGACAGGTAAGCTAAATTCAGTATCCTTCTGCACAGCAGAAATTCAGGTTGATACTACCTTATTAGATTTCCCACACAACAAATGTGGGCTGTGAAAACCAGCAGTACCTCAAAAAACAATTCACAACACTGAAAAATCCCTGGGAATGTCAATGGTACGTGGCTGCAGGTCTTAGCTTGAAAAAAAAATGTGAGGATTTATGATCCGCTTGCCAAGAAGCAGTAAAAGTGTGAGTGTAAAGAAGCACTTCATAAAATCATTGCACAATTTTTACATATAACTCAAGAATGTGGAGTCAGCAAAGCAAAAATAGGAAATGATAACATTTTTTACTTCTCATTCTTGGGTGTCTATTTTATTTTATTTTATTTTTTCCACTTTAACAGCTGCATATGGGAAATTCCTCTCATGATATTTTGTCACTGAAGATGGCAGAGACATTGCAGACACTCCACTCTTGGAGTCAGTCAAAAGCCATATAGACAGGGTCCTGGGCAACCTTCCCTAGCTGACCCTGCTTTGAGGAGAGGGGTTGGACCAGATGAGCTCCAGGGGTCCCTTTTCTAACCTCAACCATTATGTGATTCTTCATTAACAAGAATGCATCATGTTGCACAAACACATCTGCTAATCACATGCTACCAAATATTGTGTGTGTGCTGCACAACAGAAATTGGTTTTAACAAGAAAAAACTGAAACAGGTAGCTGTCATAGTTAATATTAAATTATTAAATTCTGATTCGTTAGAAACTGTCTTCAGATGAATGTTTGAATTTTAAATTTTAAATGCTGTAGGACCAAAGAAAAATTTCCTTTGCCTGAGCTCTCTAAGACTTTATTTGATGATGAATAGACAAAACGAAGGGGGATACCTTACAGTTCTAAACATTGCATATCCTTGATGGTCCATCATGGCATACACAATGATTTTACATGTAACAAAACTGCCACTGCCCACTCTTAACTGTTAAAAACCAGGTCAGGGTAAGAGGAAAAAAGAAAAAGAAGAGCTCTGCAACACAATCACTTGTGGGGCCTTTTCTTTTCCTCAACCTGAGTCCTCTTGGCCTGTGAAACTGTGTAAGATCACAAATCTCAGTGTTTGTTTTTCAGTGCATGCCTTTTTTTATGCTTTCTCAGGAATTCTCACCTATAGTTGGCTCCTCTGGTTAAACTGTGCCTAAAAGGATTTGCTGACACAAATTCAAGGTGTAACAAAAGTCACTTCTGCATTAGAAAAGGTTGGCTAGTTGTAAACAAAATCTTGCCCTACCTCTTGGAGGCTGTAATATTTTCCCAGCTCCCTCTTCATAACGCCCCATAGTTTGTAACTGGGTTTGACAAAAGCTTGTCTTCCACAGTCTGGATGTGGAAGAGTTTTGCTCATCTATCATGTTCATTGTTATGTGATTATACAGTAGCCAGCACCTGCTGTAATGATGATGTGAAATGAGGAATGTGTGAAGATTTACTGCGTACTGTCTAACTGCAGCTTGGAAATATATCTCTACAGGAACAAACTTGCTTTTCAATTTAAAAAATATATCATGCACCTTCAGAATACTGAGGAAAATCAACATAGCAGGAAACCCTCCTGTTGACATATTTAGGTTGGTGCCACCATTCTGACATCATCAGGAAAGGAAAGGATTTACAAGGAGGACTTCCAAGTAAAACCTACAAGCCAGAGTCAGCAGCCTCTGTGAAGAAGCTGTCAGAGGTGTTCAAGGCTTAGGCTCAAGTCTCATGGTGGCATTCAGTCATGTCTATAGCACCTTCTCAGCTTCCCAGCTTGTTAGAAATAATAGAGCTAGAGATCAAATTAAGAACAAAAACGTTACAGTGGAAGTCAAGAAAGGCTGATTTCCTCCTTCCTGCTAAAGCACTGATGACAAGACTGCTTTATTCCCTGACTGGTTTCTCCCTTCATGGTTTCTCCAGCACCGCTCTTTCTGGACAAAAGATCCTGCACTGTCCTTTGCCTCTCTAGTTCTCTCATCCTTTGCCTTTTACGACTGTTTGACAATGGAAAACTTCACCTGTCACCTTCTCATGACTGCCATCCATTGCCTCAAAACAAACCGTTCACAGCCTCCGGGAGGGCTTGTGGGGCAGAAGACAAAAGCTGAAGGTGGGCAGCATTTCACATGGGGCTCATTGTGAGAAAGTGTGAGTGGTAAGAAGGAGCCACCTCACAGACGTGCCTCCAAGTAGTAGCAGGCAGATATTCACTCCAGATATTTTGGGCTTCAGAGAGGAAAGGCAGGTACACACCTCAGCCTCACCGCCCAACTGGGATGGCTGAGAAAGGAAGCTAGCCTTGCATGGCTTGCCCTGTAGTCCATGTCCTCCACAGACTGGTTCAGAGGTAGAGCCTAATTTAAGGAGTAGAATCGGGGAATATGAAAACCCTCACATTTTCAGCTGTCAAAGCTCATTAGGATTTTACCTCTGTGTCTCCTCCCAGCAGTGGCATCTCAGCAGCCCAGTGCCCCAAGACACAGTGAGGCCAGGGTCCCACCTGGGCCACCCAAACCCCTCAGATCTACATCAAAAGGCTCTCCCCAGAACTTATGCACAATTTTTTCTTTAGAGTCTACCCAGCTGAAAAGTACGGTGGCAATACACTGTGTACACTTTTATTTTATTTTATTTTATTTTTTAAACAAAGCCTCCAGGCCTGACAGGCAAGGGCAGAGATGGGATTAGGCAAACATCCTATACAGAAGGTTCCTCTTTCTGTCTGTCAGCTTGTAAGTGCTTTCTCTTCTGGAACTATACAGTACTAACTGAGCCGGAAACAGCTATTTAAAAAGTGATTATAGTGTGACATTTTTGTTTGACCTAACATCAAGCCGTGTGCAGCTTAAATGTCAGCAAAGCTATTTACTACAGGGACAGACAGGCCCTAGCATGCTTAAATCTACCCTGCGTCTTAAAACTGCTTGCTGTCTCCACTCAGTGCACATGAATGACACCAAAGCCAAGATGTAAAGTATAGTGTGCTCTGTAAGCTGCGATGATTGACTAATATGCTGGGTGGCACAATGCATTCAGTGAGAGGCTCACAGGGAGGAAGACAAAAATAATGGATAATTAAAGTAAATCTCAGGTTAGAAAGCCAAGGCCTGTGCAAAAGGTTCCCGTGGATTAGCGAGAGCATGCCAAGAGCTGGTGTGTTTTGTCCAGCGATGTCTGAGGTTCTCAAATATTTGGACAAAAATAGCAAGGAGAATTTGTTTCCTTTATTTATTTATTTTTATTAGCACTGGAGCTGCATCGGTCACATGAGAGAGGAGGGGGCACAGCTCCAACTATGGCCATGGGTCCTGCTATCAGCGCCTGCAGCAAAGCCCCGTGGCCTCAGGGCTGTACCCCCCGCCTGGGGGGCTGGCAGAGCACAAGTCAGGCTGCCCAGCTGCAGCTGCCACGCAGGGTGACAGAGGGGAAGGGAGGCTTCAGAGCCGTGTCACCAGCCAGCAGAATAATCAGCAAGCAGCGGGGGAGCATGAGGCCAATGCAGCTAATTATGTGCATCTCTCCCTGTGGGAGAACTGAGAGGAACGAAGAGGCTTGGATCCTGCAAGGACACACGGACACGTACTGCTGTAAGGTGGCACACAGAGTTATAGAGTCTCCTGAGCTCTCTGTAAGACAATGAACTGATCTGCGACGGATGGAGATAAGTACCCTTACAGGTCCTTAATGGGACCAGAGGCATATATTTGAACAGCATTCCAGTCTGACCTTCTTCTCAGAGCCTAAAATAACAAACAAATCAGTGTGCCTTTATTTTGAGAAAACACTGCTCACAGTAATAAGGGTGGGTGGGGGCACTCGAAAGGAAGCAGAGCTGTGATAAAACTCCCATTTTGTTCTGTCTTGCATGTCAGAAAAAAAAAGAAATTACATTATAATTCAGAGTGTCTTTCAGGGTTTATTTTTCTTTACATTGTTAAATGCCTGATCACATCTGATTTGGGAAGCTAAGTAGGGTCTGACTTGGCTGGCATTTGGGAGACTGCTGAAAATGCAGCAGATCTGTGTGCTCATTATATGAACATGCAGTGACTAAAAGCATAATGGGGGGAACAACAAGACTATTTGTAGCTTTTCCATATTTTAAAATACTGCTTTGCCCCTCATATAGCAACTGAAATAGCACCATGAATGAAAATAACATCATGGATCTTAAATAAGCATTTTATTTACAAATAAAAAAGGACACTGCTCGTGAATAACAGTTAATACTTTCCAAAGAGAGCAGAAGAACCCTTTGAGCAAACTGATCATCAGGTCATTAGAGATAGGAAATAAATTCTTTAATTTCTGTCTGCTTGCTATTTACTTTACCAAGTGTTGACAGTGCCAGGGGACTGTAAAAATCCCTTCAAAACTCATTTAAGCACAATAAGTGAAAACAGTATAAACTTTTTAATGGGAAAGATATGAGAGGTAGCCAGAGAAATTTTTTTAAGCGGGGTTTACCGTTCTTCATGATGTTTAGTTACATCATAAACAGGTTCCTTCCTTTTTGTTTTCCCTCAGAAAATTCCAGAAGATCAAGGCTGATCTGCTATGGAGGCTCCCAAGCAAGAGTTAAAACTTTAACAAAAGTTTCCTTCATTAAAAATTTCATTACTCATTCAAGTTCAAACAATCATTTAAAAAAAAATAACAAATGTAAGCAGAACTCCCTTCCTCTCTTGCTTTCTTATCAAATGTCATTAGTGGGTACTGCTCAGATCCTGAGTGGGACTTGTAGTCCAGGGTGAGCTTCATTTTAATTGTCACCTCTTCTCCCCTGTAGACCAGACAGTGAACGTCTTAGAAAGAAAACAAACATCAAACAGATGTTTGACAATCTTTCTTCCACCTTTAAACAAGAGCTAAACACGATATGGCAGAGCAAGGCAAGCTTCAAATGGTGTTCTGTGATTCTGTGTGTAAGCCTCTCTCAGGTAGTGCCTGAGATGCCCTCGTTCACTTTTGCAGCCCTTCTTTGTTTTATAAAAATGTGAGGGATTTCTAAACCCTGATTTGGATGCATCCCTCAGCAGCGGGGAGAAACTGACAATTACTGAAGCAAGGCAAGTTGTTTTCAGTTTAGCAGGTTTTTTCTGAGCCAGGCTTGTGGTTTCATTTAAAGTTTGAATGCTTCCATTCTCTGAGAAGCCCAGTGGATTTTCAATAGCAGAAGATCAAATGATGTTAATCGGGCAGTGTGACCTAATCCTCTAATTCAGCTGCCTTTTTACATTAGAAATGTTCTTCTCATGTAAGACTGATTTGCTCTTAAATTGACTTTTTTTTTGTGCGTGTGTTAAATGCTCAATTCTAAAGTTCTACTCCTAGCTCTGTGGATCTGTTACACAAAACCAGGGAGGACCACTTCTTCATTTTATAGTTTAGATAGCCTAATCCCTCCAGTCCCTTCCCCAGCCCNTTCCAGCAGATGGACATTCCCCCCAGTTTAGCCTCATGGGGGAATTTACTAAGGGCAGACTCGATCCCCGCGTCCAGGTCATCAGTAACGATGCTGAATAGACCTGGGCCCAGTACTGGTCCCTGGGGGACACCACTGGTCACTGGACACCAGCTGGATGTGGCACCATTCACAACCACTCTCTGTGCCCGGTCATCCAGCCAGTTTTTAACCCAGAGAAGGGTGCACCTGTCCAAGCCATGGGCTGCCATGTACCTCCATTACTGAGGACTCTTGCAACAGATTTCCACTAGCTACCTCTACATCGTTGCCAAGATTGTCTCAGGTAAAGAAAGATGTGATACAGCCTGGAGAATTCAAATGACCATTTACAGCATCTGGCAGGTGCTCTTCAATCTTTTTGCTTTTAAGGAGGACATCCAGGTTGCCGTTCCTGCCTGTTGAGTCTGATACAAACCCATTTTGCTATATCCAGTGAATTACACTTTTTTGTTTGTTTTTGTTTTGTTTGCTTCCGCCAGATGGTAACAAATGAATTCAATCATTTAATTATACTGAAGATGTTTTGCAATATTTTGAAGTGTCCACGTTGGCAGAACACATAAGAGTTTTCGAAATCCCATGTGTTCCTGTTGGCGTGACGTTACGTAAACCACAAGCTGATTAAGATCCACCTTATGAGTAGTGACTGGGCCTGTCCCCAGTCATCTGACATTGGTGGAGATGATTTTCATCTTACTGAGCAGAGCATCCCCTTTACCCCAGTGCTGATACTGAAAGAAAATGAAGTAGAATTTCAGCAGCAAAAATTTCTGGGCAGAGAGCGCCATCTCCAGCTACTGAGTAATAACTACGCTGTGGTAACAGCCTAATTTCCTATTTCTCCTTTGGAATTACCATCTGCTCCGGCAAAAGATGGGAGAAACAAAGCCATCTGAGTCTGATGAAAGACTGAGATTTAAGCCGTAACACTATCTTAATATCCTGTAGGGAGACTTTGCAAATCCTTCCTAAAGTTTCTGAATTAAATAAAAAAGCTGCTTAAAATGGCAAGGATCTGAGCGTCTCAAATTTGTTTCTGTTTCCAGGTTACTTAGTCAAGAATAAAATTGCTTCAGATTTTAATAGAGCTAAAATTTGGGCTGTAGTATGGTCCTTTAGCTCTTAGAATGGTTGGGTAGAAAAGCAGTGTAAGAATTCTGCAAAACTAGCATACAAAGAAGAATTGTATACATATAAATATTATAATATTTACAAATATTACAAGAGTTATGCTACACGTACATCACATAAAGACATTCAATTAAATACCAATAGTAGAAATCACTTAAATGCAAAATATTACAAATATCATTGCTCTACTGAAACTATTTCAGTTGGCAAGATAAAAACTGCAAAGAAACACAAACGTATTTTTAAAATTGACAAATTGGCAAGTAATTCAAATTACTTCAGAAAATTCAATGCCGTTTATTTAACTTGCAAAGGCGATGGATGTGCCTGTAGCCAGGCCCCAGGAGTCCCCCAGCATAAGGCGCTGAGGGCAGCACCTCTGAGAGCTCCCCTCTCTGAATAATCACCAGAGTTTGCACCATGTACCGTCACTGGTTGGTTTTATTGTGTTTTTTAAGTCACTGATATGACAACTTTCGCCTCAAGTATGAGCTACTCCTGCCTGCATAGCTGCCTTTCCTCCTCCACACCGGGGTCTTCTCCCCAGGCGAGGACTCACCACCTTCCCGCCCTTCCCTCACCCCAGCGGTCGGTGGCCTTAAGCAGCCTGAGCGTTGGGATCACGGTTCCGCCACACGCCCGCCCTTCCCTCACCCCAGCGGTCGGTGGCCTTAAGCAGCCTGAGCGTTGGGATCACGGTTCCGCCACACGCCCGCCCTTCCCTCACCCCAGCGGTCGGTGGCCTTAAGCAGCCTGAGC
>VWZY01004379.1:433596-446579 GCA_013399075.1 Chloroceryle aenea
ATGAAAGGACTTTCAACTATGTAAAAACTACAACAAAAGCCACATGGAGGCAGGGGGAATAAATCACTTAAAGCCAAGGGTTTTTTCACATGATTTTAAGCTGTCTGCAATGTCAAACTTGCTAACACTGATTTGAAGCTTTGGCTTATGCTCTAAATATGAATCCACTTTGAAAGTAGCCAGACTGTGTTTCCATCTTGTTTATACCTTATCGTGCTCATCTCAGTCTGGTGAACTGCAGAATGCAACATGCAGACCAACACAGGCTCACTAGACAGCGTCACAAGTGTGCTGCTCTTTTTTTCAAGGAAAAAATGTTAAAAGGATGCAAGAAAACATACCAAACCAAAGCTGAGCGATGACTGGCTCGTGGTGATGAAGCAGGTAAAATGCAGCTGATAGAATCACGTCCTGGAGCAAAGCCCAACAAAGTCTGACACCAAAAGTGAAGTAGCTCCTCGTCCTGTGTATTGTAGGATACTGGGGTTTACAGCAGCAGCTCTGAAACGTGTTCTGAAGGCTCTCTAACCTATGGCACGTCTTAAGCTGGTTGTTGGGTTTGTATTTTTTCCCTTAAGGCTGTGTCTTTACTGAGGCTCATAAATACACCTTCCCTTATTTCTGAGGGGAGGAGAGGGAGGCAAAAATATTAAGAGGTTCTCTCTCATTCCACTTCCTTTTTGGAATTACCTTACACTGTCAAGTCTTACTAAACCACAGACAGCAAGCAATGGAATATATTTTTCAACTAAAGCTTTTCCAGCTCCAATGATACTCTTAAATCAGCATCTGTGATCAGTGCAGTTTCTAGAGGAACAACTGGGTGTCTCTTCCCGACCTCCTTCCTCTGCTGACTCAGGGCATGGAGGGCAATGCCAGACTGTAAGGAGAAAAAACTTTCTATGACAGTAAGTGATTTTAATTCTGTTAGGAATGAGATCATGTACAGACTCTCCTGAGCAAAGGGCACCTGTGTGGCTGGTAGACAGCTGGTATATGGACTACTGCTGGCAGTTGACATCTTTGCACAGCTCTAGGTCCATCTGTCTGATGTGGCACTGAGAGGGGAGTTGGAAACCAACAGATAGAAAACATTAAACTCAAAGAAATAAGAAACAGAAACTAAGAGGTTGTTGGAGGGAAATTACATGAAAAGGAAAACCATTTTGGTCACTGAAAGAATTTAGAGCATTAAAAGTCAATGATGTGGTTTCTGTGGTCTACAAAGTACGTCATAAATGGTCCCTCCAAAACACAAATAGAGAGAGGAAACGTTTCTCCAGGACAAGGCCAGGGAGGCAATTTTCCAAAGCTGACAAAACCTCGTTGCACAAGTTGGGTGGCAAGGCAGGTGTAGAAATCACTGGCTGGGTTAAGTCTTTAAAGAGAGGCGTGTGAGGCTCGGGAGGCAGTGAAGCCTGCAGTCTAACACTGAAGCTCTTCTTCGCTTTCAGGGAGTCGGGTGCCAGCAAGAGAGCTCTGAGCACTGGCATGGGCTGTGGAGCTGAGAACTTCTTCAAAGCTGCCCCCTGTGTGGCTCGTCCCACCAACCTTGGTCTGAAACAAGGCAAACAAAGAGAACAGCGAGTTCCTCTGCTCACACTGTAGCAAGTCCCATTTGCATTCCACCCCATGGGGCATGGAGGGCTGGGAACCTTTCAAAGCAGGCAGAGAAGACATGGGGTTGGCATTTTCTTAAACAAAAGCTATAAAACCAGTCAAATAAAGCAACCTCTTTCCTCCCCCGATTCCTAAACTTCTAGGCTGCAGTCATAAATTCTGCCAATGGCATTTCTCACACGCTTAAAGGAGATGGGTTAAGAGATGGGTATTAAAATGAACTGGTTCAGCTGCTGAGTGAAGTGGCCCATCCACCAGCAATAGTAACACAGCTACTCTCAAAATACATAAGCCTAACTGGGATTTTGGCCAGTAGCAGAAACACAGTAACCAAAGAACAAAACCAGCAGCTTGTCTCCTTTAGGTACTGGTAGCTGTAGTTACAGCTCACAGCATTTTCCTGTGGGAAGGGGTAGGAAGAGATTCCAAATCACATTAATGGAAGATAATGACCATGTGCTCACAGGTCACCTACTGGCAAAGTGCTTCAGCTTGCTGAATTTGTAAATGGAAGTATTAAAAATAAAACCCCATAAGATGAAATCTCTGAAATGGAGTCTTCCTAACAAAGATGGATCTTCATCTCAAGACTTGGAAATGGTCACGACAGAGAGACTGAGCTGTTTTGACTGGGTAAGAGAATGTTCTGCTACAGTTTGGCTTGTTGATATGCCCACTTGAAGTTGATTGAAGCCTGAAAATAAGGCAAAACTTTCTGCTCCCTCCAAGAACTGCAGCAAGACTTAAGGACAAGCTGGCATTCTTCCAGCCTGTCAGCCACTGAATGCTTAGGAAGATTATTTTAATTAAGCGAACTTTGTGTCCCAAGTTTCCAAAGGGTTAATCCTAGGTAATCCTTTGCTTCATCAGCTAGCACAGGAGCTTGCCTAGCATGAAAAGTTCAATAAAATAAGGTAGTAATAGGCTTGATATTTGCTCTGACAAAAATTGTGAGCCACAGTTACTAAAAGTTGCCATCTCAAGAGGTAAAAATCCGTTTCCAGTCGAGTGTGCTGTGATGGCTTTCAGAAAGTATCGGTCCATTGCTGGTCTTTGCAAACAGTAATACAAAAGACACAGACTGTTAAATGCTGTTAGGCCCAGAACTTACTGTGAAGAGACAGCCACTGCCTAGTAAAGCTACGATTGAGTTTACACAGCAAACCTCCTAACTTGTGTTTGCTAATTTAAATTCTCAGAAGAACATCGATTCACTCTCGGAGTAACTGAATATTCCTGCACTACTTGAGATGACTCAGATAAGGTCCATCTGAATGTGGGTGACCCAAAATCCAAACCATTCATTTTCTGTATGCTTTTCTGTCTACTTCTCCATCCTGAAACAAGAATGATGCCACTTTCCTGAATGCCTCTGGCCAATAAAGAATCATAGCATCATAGAAGTGTCTGGGTTGGGAGGGAGCTCCAGAGGTCATCTGGGCCAACCCCCTGCTGAGAGCAGGGACAACCTCAACTAGAGCAGGGGGCTCAGAGCTCTGTCAGCCCCACCTTGGATGTCTCCAGGGAGGGGGCCTCAACCACCTCCCTGGGCAACCTGTTCCAGGGCTCCACCACTCTCCTGGTAAAGAACTTCTTCCTTACATCCAGTCGAATCCACTCTTTTCTAATTTAAACCCACTGCCCCTCGTCCTTTCCCTCCAGGCCTTTGTAACCAGGCCCTCTCCAGACTTTATATCAGCTCCCTTCAGGTACTGGAAGGTCACTATTAGGTCTCCCTGGAACCTTTACCTTAAGGCTTGTGACAGTGGTCTCAACCTTCTCCTCAAATGATTTGAACGTTGGAGAATTTCTAGGAGAAAAAGAAAACAGAAGAGAAGAAGAGTCAGTTGTAAATGTAAGCAGGTAACTCCACAAGGCAATCAGTTCTTACCAGGCCACACTGGGAGGACAGAATACAGGCTTTCTCTGATGAGAAAGTTCATAATCTACATACTAACAAAGATGACAGTTTAATGTCCTGAGGCTAGGGTGAAGGAGATTAGAATGACATAGGAAGCAGGTCCCAAATGCCTGTGGGGAATCCTGACCTCCTTCCCCGACTCCATGACTTTATGACTGCAGATGTCTCCTGCTGCTTTCAAAGACTTTAGGGAGCTGGTGCTCCTCAGGTGACCCCTGACAAAGCTGAGCTTTTGTCTGCCTTTCTCTCTCCTCAGAACAGAACACAACAGCAGTGACAAGATCTCTCGAAGACCAGTGCAGTATAATGAGGCAGTTCCTCAATGGTGCATTTAGTTCTTCAGCTTTTTTTTCACCTGTCTACTGTAGTACATCCAGAAAGATTATAGAAACTGCTGCCACTGAAAGCTTAGGGTACCTCCTAACAACATGGCCAACAGGATACACTAAAGCCACCACTTCCATGTGTTCCTGCCCAAAACAGAACAACAGTGGTGTTGAACCATAACAGAGGTTCCTCACTATAGAGCAATGAAGTGGAACTGCTTTATCCTGGAAGGTGCCTACACCTCTGGGTCAGCCATGGGGGAAGGAAAACACACACAGGAACCTGCACTTCATTTTGCAAGGTGAAGAAGCCAACAGCTGCTAAAAATGTAATGTTCTGGTTCATTTTCTTGGCACATTTTGGGAACTGAACCAGGAGCATGATGGTGGCCTTTATTTCTGCAAATACATTTAAATCATGTCCCTCATCAGGCTAAAATAATCTGACTCTAAATTAAGGGATGGACAAATAGAGGCCAATTGGAAAAATAATGCAGATTTACTTTTGATTTCTGTTAAAGAGGTGACAAACTTCACAGGGCAAGAAGGGTCAAGAGGAGAGAGAAATTCAGTATTATGACTTACATTTGACCCATAGGTCACTCTGCTGAATGCTTGCCTTCAACTATCCACCTGCTGAAGCTGAATGAATTAGCATATAGATTTGGTTTCCCCACATGCAGGGTGTGGGGATATTCATATATTTAGAGGCTAAGGGGGTAAAAATAAAGCTGACTCCTAGTTTTATTGAAAACAGTCGGAGCTGGACTTGAACAGACGTCAATATTTGGCTGCAGTCAAGTAAAGCATGATTATATCCATTAAAATATCAAAGTACTCATATAAAATCCCTCCACTGGAACACGATCCAAAGCATGCTGGAGTGGAAAGCATCTCTGACAATAATGGGTTTTGAATGATGTTCTAGAGACAGCAAAACAACTGAATTTCAGTTTCAGTAACACAAACCTGACGTCGACTACCCAAATACATCTCCAAACTGCTTCATTTACTCACAGGCTTATACAAGAGATTAAACAGTTAATGCAATTAAAAGAAAATAAAAATAACAAACCCCAAACCAACACAGATGGCCTGTCCTGCAGCTCCGATCTACACGAATAACCTTAATTGATTGAAGTGGGACTGTTCATCCAGCTAAAAACTGCAGGATCAGGATCAAAGTATGTAAATCCCCCCCTCATTACACTGTTGAGCATCACCATAGCAAACAGAACGTGGGGTAGCACATTACCTCATTGCAGGCATGCTTATGGAATGGCGAATAGAGTAACTGTGGGATGAAAGCAAGAGATAAGGAAAAAAAGCTGTAAAATCCAGTTGGCAACATGATTATAGCATCTATTGTTTAAAAAAATTAAAATTAACTTTTAAAAGATATGGCTTTTCGAGAGCAGTGGAACTCTTCCTCAACAACTCTTCAAACTCACCTGTGAATTCCAGCTCACTTTTAGCACTGGAGATCTTACCACCACATTTTCAACTCAACTCATCAGCACTTTAATAGGGCTCAAAAGAATGCTGCAGAACTGCTGCTGGCAATATCCACTTAAATGAGACAGACCCCTGCTATCTCCAGAGACACAAAACACATAGAAACCTAGAATCATTAGGGTTNGACAGAGGAATGGAGATCCACCTCCACATTCCACAGTGACAGATGATGTGCTCTGTGTTGGGCAAATACAGTACACCTTGGGGGTGTGAACATTAAGAGAGCTGGTTCAAGGCAGTAGGTAAGCAGGTAATGGTCTTTGTTCCATCTACAGTGTACACAATCCAAACTGCCAGCACTGGCACCCGATTTGAGTAATCTCCTGCACAACAGGCTACCTAAACAAGAGGTTTCTTCAATCAGAGGCAGCTCTCTCAGCTCTAGCTGTCCATTCCTGTTGGACATTTCATCTCCTCCTTCACACCTCAACATTACCAAAGGTAGAAAGCTCTTTCCCACAGCAGCTCTCATCCAGCTCTCCTCGAGCCATTTCCCCACTCGGACTTGCCAGCAGCAAGAGTATCAAAAGGTTGGCAAGCAGAGGATGAAGCCTCTGCATCACTCAAAGATCCCCAGGTAGTCTTCCACACCTTTAACCCTGCAGACAGCAGCTCACTCTGGCCACCTGACTTACATTAGCCACATGCTCCCACATGAGCCACCAAAGCCAACTCTGCTATCCTAGCATCACCTCTTCCCTGCTGCTGAGAAACGTCGAGCCTGTTCTGAATAAAAATCTTTATTTGGAGTGTAAGAACTGTCCATAAGTACATTTAGATCTGAACATTTGAAGTCAACTGTGCATTGCAAGGGCAATGTATTGTTTCAAAAACTAATGCTGGCTGCTTTCAGAGGTGACTGACAGCTGCAGCCTGGTCTGCTTGAGAACAGCGAGAGCTTTACTTTAAAGGACACCAACATTTGGCTGTAATCAAGCAAAGTGTGATGATAGTGTTAAAAAATGAAAGCTCTCGTGTAAACAGCACAAGTGTTTTTCTAAACTATACAAATTCAGAGCAGCCTTGTGTCTATATACACAGAAAAGAGATTTTTTTTTTCTCCGAGGTTAAAGATTCAGAAATTGGAGGGGGGGGTGGGGAAGAAAGAGCTATTTGGCAGTCAGGTGGGACAGAGAGATCTTCTGCCAACTGTTTGCTGTTGTGTATATTTAAAGGCTTCTGCTAAGCCCAGATAGATAAGAGCTGACAGCAGACAATGCAAATGTTTCATTTTCAATTTTTCACATCATTTTTAGACTTAGGAAAGATTAGCCCAAGCGTTTCACAAGAACAGCAGCAATTCCCAGTTAATTAAACAAGGCTGCTTGCCACTTTAGTCTTGTAACACATGACAAATAGGCAAAAATAAGAGTTTGGAAGTGTTTCAGCATAGGCTGCTCCTCTTCTAATAGCAAAACATTCCAAATACAAAGGCTTAAGTAAGAAGATTGCATCGTGTCAAATTAAATTCACCCAGCTGAGAGATGGCATGTAACAGGCAATCTGAATACTAAGTGCATATTTTACAGAGTTCCTTTTTAATTTCTCTAAAGAGGGAAGGATGCAAGTGATAGGAAGAGACAACATCTTCTTTTACTAAAAGCCTAAAGCATTAAGCTTTTTTGAAGCCATACATCTTTGATGTTGATCAGTGCAGAGGCAGAGAAGAGACATCCTTCACATCACCAAACTTTGGTTTCATGTAATATACAAAGGTCAACTTAGGCTGATAAATTCATCATACACTGAAGTACTTTTCAGCATCAATAAATTCATGCTCTAAATATTAAAGACCCCTTTAGTCATGTTAAGAACTTAGCCTACTATTGGAAATTTCACCAGGACTCAAGCCCATGCACTCTTTGTGACTAACCCACGTTTGCTTTATTGAAGAGGAGGTAATTAAATACTTGATACAATCTTTTAAAAACTCTTGCTGGCTGAATAGGATTTTTACTGAGCATTTGTTGTTTATGTTCTGACCTCTGACAGAGAAAGATGGTTGAGAGGATGATGTTACAAATAAGTTTTCTCAAGAGCAACAACTTTTGCATGTGTTCATTGTTTGAATTGGAGACTAATCTACTGAAGAGCAAGGTAAACACACTCTAGCCACTTAGCCCAGTCCTCTTCTTATTATACTCACCATGCTGTAAAAATGAGGCATTACAGCTGAAGTAGCTTATGTTTTTATCATATATTACACTACTGAAAAGAAAGGAACTACTGCATTACATTCCATAAAGCAAATCCTGTCGAATACAGAAGCAGAATTTAAGGAGAGAAATGAGGCTTACCCAAGTGAATGCGACCTGTGTTGGATGCACAAGAAAAGAAAAGCAAGAGTTAAAAGTCTTATGAAAATATAACAAAAGTATACATATACACCTCTAGCATAGCAAACTGCTCAAAGAGAAAAATCAAATCATTTGCATTCAAATCTTGATGCTGGAATTCACACTAAATGTGGATCAGTTGAGATGCCTTCAAAGCAAAGATTTTCACACACTCCTGCACTACACAGTCACCTATTTTGTGTGCAACAAATGTGGTCTCTTCATTAGATCAGATTTAAACGAGGGTACCTGGTTTCCTGCCCCAAATCCTAACTTAATCTCATTCAAGTATACATGAACTGGAATTGTACATGTACAGCAGCAGCAAATTCCCCTCTGGATTTCTAAATCATCTCTCAGTTGAGAAGGGTATGAAAAAAATAAGAAGCTTTTAATTCCAAAAATGAGATTTTTCTAAAATACATCTTGTTGAAAACAATACTGGAAACACTAGGAGACTGTTTTCTAGCTCACGAGAAACTTAATTAAGGCAGCAGAACTGGGAGAGGCACACTGAGACACAATAATCAAAGGACATCATTAAGGTGCCAGAGCCAAGAAATGATGAGGCAGACAGCCTCTCCTTCATCTGTGTGTTACTGATGTAGTCTTTAATGACAGGACCACTTCAAGGGAACACCTGCCTCATGCAGTGAGCCAGAAAGATGGTGCACACTTAATGAACATCTCTTCAATCCTTACTTTTCACATCTTTTGTCAGTGGATGGTGTGATGCGTTATTTACTGCACAATATTCCAACCTTGCTCTGAAGAAAAGCTTCTTCAGGGTTATTTACAAGGCATCACATATATAGGTGCTTCTCAAATGCTCATGGATTTATCTCCATAACACATTGCTGCTTGGACCAGCTTAAGTAACACTGTTGCCATACACAGCCTCCTAATACCTGCTACCTTCCAGTAAGAGCCACCCCTTCTCCATGCTCATACTGATACTCATACACTCGTATGATAAAAGAAATCTCCTCCTGCAGAGCTCTAAAAATCAGTGCAAATGAAGGGGTGAGTGTCAGTAGAAATGAGATGAAACAACTCCTTCACCCACTGGCAAAAGAAATGTTTATGCAATTACGTTCTGAAGCAAGATGGTATTATTTTTTCCTTCACAGAGGTTTAAGAATGGTAGTTTTGGGTATGAGAGAGAAAGTATTCCAAGGAATTCAGCTCCCAAGGAGTTCAGCAACAGTTGTAAGTGCCCAGAACATCCCTAGAATACTGAAACCCCAGAAAGGCTGCAAAAAAAAAACAAACCCAGAACACCACCAAAATGGCACAACAATAAAGGCACAGCAAAAATCACCTCCCACAGCAATAAAGCACAGCAACTATACCTGAGCCATCTCCAACACATACCGGCCTAACCTAAACATTTCCAACGAGAGATATTTCCCAGGCTTCAGAAATAACCTGTGCCCCTGTTCAGCCACATTTGTGAGCCACTAGCTTGGCACTTGCCAGGTCTTTATCTGCAAAGCCACTGCCCAGCTGACTGGCCAGTGCTCACCATCTCTCACAGCCTGAGGCCATTTCCTCTNAAAGCAAACAATAAAAACCCCACAAAAAGTCTCCAAGTTGGCATCACAACTTCTTTGTAAAAAAGGCCATCAGGCAGGGCTGAAACTCTTAGATCCACACAGACAGTTGCACAGCAGTCCATCAGGATTGCACGAAAAGATCCAAACTTTTACCTCCTTGCAAGGAGCAAGGGATAAAAACCCTCAACTCTGTACCACATCCATGCCCTACATGGCAAAAGCCAAGTTAAAACATTCGTGTAACCTCTCCTGAGAGCTCTCAGCCCTCACTGCTGCCCTGTGAATGACCTGGGACTCCCAGCTTCACCCTTTACCTTCTTTTTCCATGTCAGAAGATATTAAAGGAGACAGTATGAGCTAAGGGTGGAGGGGCAACAAAAATTCCTGTTGTCATGTCATTTATCATAAGAGGTATTTGTGACGAATCTTTTAGCTTCAATATATCACTAGTGCCTGGTTTCTACCCAAAAAGTATCTCCATACTGGTTGGATACACATTTCTGGTATAGTCAATAACAGGAAATATGAAACAGAATGCATTACAACTGTAAAGGGATGACACAAGCACTAATAATCCAGACAAATTTCAGAAGATGTAAAATGCTAGTTATTCATGCACAAAAGAAATTAGAGAGTTGCAACACTGGGAAGCTGGGGAGGAGAGAGGAGAGAGGAGAGTTTCAAGTGTCTGCTCTGAATGAAAGCAGAACAGGGATTTGCATCTGGATGCCATTGGTGACTATCAGCCTTAATACCTAACCAAGGGAACTAATCCAGGGTCTAATGTTAAATCAGCATTATGGGGGTTGGTGATAATCCAGATACTAGATCACTTCAATAAAATGATTTGGATTATCAAAAAAGGCAAGGAAACAATGAAACAAACAATGCCTTAGAGCTTACTCCTGCAAACATGGCTGGCAGTGGAGTGGGAAAGAGGAAGATTGTAAAACCAGGACAAGGTTTATAGTGCACTTGCCCAAGCTAAACCAAGATCTCAGGCTAGGATCATTGCTGAGGGCAGCAGACCAATCACTCCAGATTTAGGATGCTCAGCAGATGCAGAGGGTCCAAGTCATGCCATGCTTAATGTTAACTATGGGATACTGACTATACCACTTGCTTCTTCATCATCAAGTGTCAAGAAAATTGCTGCAGCCCAGGATGGGATTGGCCTTCTGGGCTGCACGCACACCCTGGCTGCTCATGTCCAGCTTCTCATCTCCCAGCACCCCAGTCCTTTTCTGCAGGGCTGCTCTGTCACCTCCTCCCCCAGTAGTGGGGATTGTTCCAGGGGCAGGACCCTGCACTTGGTCTTGTGGAACCTCATGAGGTTCACCTGGGCACACCTTTCCAGCTTGTCCAGGTCCCTCTGGATGACATCCCCTCCCTCTGGTGTATTGACAGCACCACTCAGCTTGGTGTCATCCACACATTTGCTGCTGGTGCCCTCAGTCCCACTGTCTATGTCACTGATAAAAGTGTTAAACAAGACAGGCCCCAGCATGGACCCCTGAGGGACACCACTTGTCACTTAATACCCACAAAATGTGGCAGTGCTGGCAGTTCATATTCCCTGAAAAATTCCCAACCAAGTTCAAGGTAATCATTTTGATCAAAGCAAGCTACTAGAAACATGCTTCTCAATTAATTGAAATGCTTATGGACTGAACCTTTGCTTTGAGCCCTTGCCTAAAGGGCTAGTGGGATAAATACCACCCATCTACTTTCCCAGTGCTAGTGAAAAGCACAATCACCATGGGGTTAGGGGTTGGCACTGATAGGTAGGATAAAGTTTTAAAAAACTAGAACTCAAATAAGAATTTTATCTTCACTCACCTTTACCTCTTTTTCAGTTGACACCATGAATGTTATAAAATACTCTGACTACAAACTATTTGAATCCTTAAAACACTACTGTAGAAGGAAAAGAAGAGCTGAGAGAGGACTTAGACTTTTTGTCCTCAAAATACAACCAGAGAAGCAACAAATAACTGTACCTCATATCTCCAAACTTCTTGCTGATAGCTGTTCCTACGTTGCTGATAGCTGCTGTTGCTTTCTGTCCTGCATGGCTCAGGGTCTCGTGTGTTTTCTTGTAACTGGAAACCAAAAACAGAACAGAAATAACAGTAAGTATTAAAAAAAGAGAGGCTAGAATCCACTGCAATCACTTTTCCCTTATTTCTACCTCCTAAAGTCCCACCCCCTAAATGGTTAAGAAACATAACGCCCGCAGGACAAACCAAATGACAAAGATTCCCACTTCTGCACAGCTCCCAAAGTGCAGTGTAATCCTAACGTGAGCAAAACACTCAATCCTTTGCTCTGCTTCTCCCCTTTGCAGACAACATCCTCCAGTGGGCCAGCACAAGCTGTTTAAAAGTAGAATACAGTGATTTGTTGAATACCTGTTTGATACAACTGCTGTAAATTTACATCAAATAAGCAGCAGACACTGACTAGGTAGCAAAATCTGCTGTCTAAAATACAGAAAAGAACAAGGACATATTTGAGTCTGCTGTGGCATGTGTGTACATATTAGGTACATTCAACAGATACACTCCAAAAGGATTTGTTGATATTCCAAACCAGACCAAATTGGTCAAATCTGTTTCCCTATGCTACACTTCTCAAAGAATTCATTTAAAGCAAGAAGGCTTTGAGAGAGACAGAGGCAGAAAGATGAAGAATCTATAGACAGTGAATGCATCTTCTAAATAGCACTGAATCCTTTCAAAATTCATCTTCAAATTCACATTCAAACACAGAATGATCTTCATTTCCTGATCTGGAATATATCCCCTGACCCACATAAGACTCTGCAGTACAGTCAAGTTGCATTTTCAGGGTAATCAATAAGCTTTTTTTTGCACAGATGCTTTTTTTTTTGCTGAGTAAACTAACTCTGAGCATGTCAGAGGCTTCCTTCCGAGTAAATTATCTGATACTCCCAGTGACGCAGGCAAGCCCAGAATTAGAAGTACTGACCTAGTAACAAAAGGAGAGCAGACTATAATCAGTCTTGCATCCCGTGGTGTGCGTTGGCAGACAAGAACTGAAGAAATGATCATGAAAAATTCAGAAATACAATTCCACTCTTTCTAATTCCGCTTTGAGCAAATTCTATAAGGCTGTAAATGTGTGCCAAAATACAGCGGGGATTAATAAAAAGAAAAATCCCACCTATTATTTCCTGAAACAGTATTTTCTTCTTATTTTAGGTATATGAAGGCAATATAAAAGGAAGGCAGGAAGGGAAATAAGGGAAGAGGAAGTTTTGCAATACAGCACATCGCATTTTAAGTCAGGTTCTTGTTGCCTTTGCAGTCCCCAGCTGAGGACTGTGTTTTACAACCCACACCTTAGAAGGCAGATGCCAAGTAATGTTCAGTTCTTCCAGACAATGGTCTATCAACAATTTATTTTTCCCAACACAAATTCTCTGATTTTACACGTTTCTAAGCCACGAAATATCTTCCAGACTACTGACCTAACAAGGTCTAAAAGTGAAATGGCTCCTTCTGTGCTTGTCTCTAGTTTCACTGCCTAGAAAGATGGTCTGCTGGGATTGTTTTCAACCTCGTGGCCAAGAAGGCCAATGGTCTCCTGGGGTGCATTAGGAAGAGTGTGGCCAGCAGGTTGAGGGAGGTTCTGCTCCCCCTCTACTGGTGAGGGCCCACCTGGGATACTGTGTCCAGTTCTGGGC
>VWZY01004379.1:446707-478620 GCA_013399075.1 Chloroceryle aenea
TGGCAGGGGGGTTGGACTTGATCTTTCTAGATCCCTTCCAACCCCTACCATTCTATAATTCTATAATTTTCATTGGTTCTCCTTTCTCCTCAGTCCTGCTGTCTGCTCCTGGACACAGCAAGATTGCAATGCTCTTATTTCATTGAGGCCTCATCTTCTAACTTAACTACTCTAATAGCTCTATCATTATCATTCTCTTGCTGTCAGCAGACATGCTCTCATGTAAGCTAGAGCAGGATGACACATTAATGAGCAGGTAGCTATTTGATAAGTGCTGTCTATAAAAAAAAAAGTATATCTTCTAATGCCTGTGGGTTTGTATGTGTATGTATGGGCATTTCTTAAAATGACTACATGATTGCACACAAGTCTTTAGGCACAGCATTCAGCACAAGTGGAATTTTGCTGATGACAAAATGGAAGTCCAAGACTCAACTTCTAGGTCTAAAAGGTCCTTAGTAGCAGAATCTATTCATGTACAGGTTGAGTGTGCATAGTAAAATACTTTGTAGATATTCTTCTGAACTAAGTTTTTGAAGAAGGCACCTGGGAGTTCATTTTATTCATAGGTATATTTAGGTCTATAAAAAAAGCAACCCATCTCCATGTCTTACCTTTCTGCTGCAGGTTCCTCACACTGTGTAAAACTAAATGGGAACACCCCAAATACCCTACAAAGCAGACAGACTCAACTTTTAAATGAGAAACATTAGAGGTCCCTATGTATTTCTGACCATTACACAGGTCAGACCACACCTCCTGGGAACAGGCTGAAACGACACTGATTTTGGCATTCCAACTAATATTGTATTTTCTCTATTAAATCCCATAAACCCAACATCCTCCCCAGCATTTCCACTAGCAAGGAAAACACAGAGGCTGCAATTATGTTCCTAATGCTTTTGACATTACATAACAATGTAAATCTAACTAAGACTGTTACACAACTGGTCTTTTTTCAGCATCAACTGCAGCAAAAATGGCCTTTGACATGAACTTCTCCCTTCAGCAATGCTGAAGAGGAATTTTAACAGAGTAACAAAGGTAAAAATACAGTGCAATGTGAAATACCTGTCAGCAGAGGCAAGAAACAGGGATTTGCATCCCACTGATAACTTAAAAAGCAAGCCCCCTCCATCGGGAGCTCCACCATTATACATATCACTGTCTTGTTCAGAAATAAATTAGACACACAGAACTGTCTGGGTTGGAAGGGAGCTCCAGAGGCCATCCAGTCCAACCCCCTGCTGAGAGCAGGGACATCCTCACCTAGAGCAGGGTGCTCAGAGCTCTGTCAGCCCCACCTTGAATGTCTCCAGGGATGGGACCTCAACCACCTCCCTGGGCAGCCTGTTCCAGGGCTCCACCACTCTCCTGGCAAAGAACTTCCTCCTTATTTCTCATCTAAATCCACTCCTTTCTCATTTAAAACCATCACCCCTCATCCTTTCACTCCAGGCCTTTGTAAAGAGGTCTCACAAGAGAAAGAGCACCAGTGAGATCTTTCCACAGAGCACATTGCCTTACTGTATTTAGTTATGCTCTGTTCTGATATACAGCTCAGGATTTTGACTCAGATATCTCTACCATCATTGTTTTGTCATATTTACAGCATTCATTTGTTTCCTTGACAAACACTCTGGGAACAATGATCTTTTCAACATACTCTCTCTGACCTCTGTTGATTTTCTCCTTAATAACTTGAGCCATCAGCTTTCATATCCTTGTGTAACACGCACCAGTTTGCAGGTTTCTTTTGATGCACTGAACAGCTTACATAATTTTCACAAGTTTATAAGCACAGAAATAAAGTTGAATATTACAGGTAAGATCTACTAACATTTATTCACTGGAAGACAGTGCTCTGTGCATGGCTTAAGTCCTCCTAACTGCACCAACTGCTCCAGCATGCAAAGTCACCTACAACACCATCACAAGGCTCATTCTTTGAGCAGCAGTTGTGGCAATCATTAGGTAATCACTGACCACCCAGCTTGTCAGGATGAGTGACAGCATCTCAGCAGCCAAAATAAGGCCAGTGACCTTGAACTGTAAGGCAAAAATGCTCCAGCAGAAATAAACCCAGAGAATTTAGGACGCAGAGATTCAAGAAATACCACCTTCCATCCAACCCTGGGTTTGTTTTCATACAAATGCATCATCAGGCTCAATGCCCTAATAGAAAGTCACCATAATCTCCCTCAGTTTAATGGCATCATGCCAGATGTCCTGTAACTTTAGTACAAGTAGAAACAAGCTACTTGACTTACACGGTTAGAGTGGGAATTCCTCCATCTCAACATACTCCATAGCACAGAAAAAACTGCTGATAGTGGCTAACAAGGATCACACTCATCAAATGGTTTAGGCTGGAAGGGACCTCCAGAGGTCATCTGGACCAACCTCCCTACACAAGCAGGGGCATCTCTACCTAGGGCAGGTTGCTCAGAGCCCCATCCAGCCTGACCTTGAATGACTCCAGGGATGGGGCCTCCACCCCCTCTCTGGGCAGCCCATCCCAGTGTCTGTCACCCTCAGATTAGAGAACTTTGTTCTAATATCCAGTCTAAACCTCTCCTTTCCCAACTGAAACCTTTGCTCCTTGTCCCATCCTTAGAAACCTTTTTGAATAGATCTTCAATTTCATGCTTTTCCCTTAGCAGCAAATAGTGATCATGTATTTCACCAACAAGATGGATTAAACAAATATGGTGAATTGCTGTCACAATTTACATTTGTAAATAGATCTCACTTGTGTAATTTTGAACATTATCTTATTTATATGACATCAACCTAAGAATTTCACTTGTTGTCTTCCAATTATACTTTGGTTTTTAAAATCAGTTATTTCTTTAACGAAAGCAATTATTTATAAAACTGATCATAGGAGATATGACAAAATATGCTAATATTGCAGTTATATTCTGATATTAAGTGCAACACATTTAAAAGAAACTTTAAAAGCTAACTCCCAGCTCTGGTACCGTAACGTGCTAATTAGGCAAGGCAGATATGCAGAATATTTTGACTGCACTCTCATTTGATCGATTCATACACTGCATTTAGGTGGTACTATCTTGTAACAACCAGCTCTCACCAGCTGATCTTTACAGCCAGTGAAGGCAAACGAAAGAAGATGCTGCTTCACAGGGTCACAGGGTGTCAGGGGTTGAAGGGACCTTGGAGATCTTGGAGTNTCACCAGTGCAGAGTAGAGGGGGAGATGATCCTCCCTCATCTGAACACAATGTGTGAAGGAAATAGTGTTTCATACAGAACACAGCCTGCTAGCAGACACTGAGAGAGGTCAGAGAACTGGACTTCATATGAGCAATATCATCTGCAGGATAAGGCAGGATAATCACAGAATTATAGAATCACAGAAGGCTGGAAAAGACCTCCAGGATTGTCAGGTCCAACCTTCTATACTGAATGTTGTGCATGTGTTATATAAATATACAATTTGTTATATAAATACATATATGCATCTGTTATGGGTACAGTTGGACTCAGTGATCTCAGAGGTCCTTTCCAACCTGGAATATTCTGTGTTTCTATGCTATCTGATCTCAACTCAAGACAGAACTGCCCTTCACATGGTAGAGTTAAATCCAACCTTCCTTCATAGGTCCAACACATGAGCTGCTGACAGAAGCAGGCTGCAAATACAATACTCATGTTTTGCATGGCAAGCTGCCCACTTGACCTACTACAGTAAACAATAAAGTATTTAAATTCAGCTTATGTAAAGTCAGTCCATCTGCTAATTAGTACATCTTCATTCAGCATTGTGCCTCTCCACCCATGCTTGCTGGCAAAACTAATCCCCTCCAGAAACCTTCTTCTGGGATAAAGCTTACATAGGATGAAACAAAATGCAAACAATGAACAACAAACCCATCCAGGGGAGTAGAGCCTGGTAGCACAAACCATGCTCTGTGGAGATTGCTGCTTTTTAGTTTTCAAACCCATTCATCAGCTTAAGAATGACAGTTCTGGAATGTAAAACATCTGGATCTCTGAGAAATTCTCAGCTGGAAAAACTATTTTTCTGTTGATTTTCTGGGGAAAAAAATGGTCTTAGAATTAACTAAATTATGCTAATGCTGAAATGAAATAACTGCATATAAGGATGGCAAATAAAGTCCATAAAACATCTCTGTTTGTGGAAAGCCATACAACTGGCCTCAGGTTCCCTATGAGCAGAACTAAGTTTGCACACGTAGTTTTCAACCAGGAGTCAATGAGGAGATCTTTATTCCATCTCTGGAGGGAAAGGCCAAGTCCATGTTGAATGTTCTTGCCCCACATCTCGAGTAAGGACTAAGAGCAATATTGAAACCTTCAGCCCTCCTGAGGAGAATGAGTTTTCTTTAAGTTTTCAGGTATTCTACCAATTTATTGACCATGGCAGAACAGCTGCTTACAGTGTTCTGAACATCTGGAGTATTGTTTTTGGGGGAAGAAGCAGAACTAACCATTTTCATCTCCCTAAAAGCTATCTCTGCAGTTACATTAGTTTTCTATCCATGAATAGAAAGGTTATCCATTTAAAACAGAGTTATGCCTTCTAACAGTTGCTAACTTTTCAACAAAGGAGCTTCTGGGAGCTATTAGGCTGGAGTGAGGTTACTGGTGGGTAATTTCACAGGTACAACAGGACCTCAGACACAGCAGTAGTGAAATATCTCCTGAGAGAACAACACTGCAATGTCCTAGCATGTTTTTTCCAAAGTACAGAAGGGCACCAAATTAAAAGCTGAGGGACAGACAAACTAAGCACAGTTACAAAACATATGCTTAGCAAAGGCCAAGGTCTTGTGGATCTAGGTCCTTAGTGCTTCATGTGAGGGACTGGTGAAGGGGAGAAGTGTATTGTAACCTTCTCTGTATATAATACAATGCAATTCTGCACCTGCATTGAAGAATGTTGTTACCTGGCACCCTGACTGGGAAATAAATAGGGAGTCTCAGAGGTTCAACAGAAGGAAAAGCAGAGTCCTGCCATTTGGGATTAATAACCCCATGCATCAGTGGATGAACCAGCTGGAAAGCAGCCTTGCAGAAAAAGACCTGGGGTCCTGGGTGACAAAGTGAACAGGAGTCAGTGATGTGCCCTCACAGCAAAAGGGGCTGCATTAGGGGAATGATTACAGGTCAAGGGAGGAGAGCCTTCTCCTCTGCTCAGCCCTGGTTATGGGCACCCCTGGAGTGCTGGGTCCTGATCTGCACTCCCCAGTACAAGGCAGACATGGACATCCTGGAGCAAGACCAGCAGTGGACCATAAAGATGTCGAAGGGATTTTAGCATTTCTCATCTAAGTAAAGGCTGAGAAAGCAGGGACTGGTCAGCCTAGAGGAGAGAAGGCTCATGGGAGAATGTTATCAAGATGTTATCAATAATCTGATGAAAGGAAGCAGAGAACAGAGAGACAAACTTCTCAGTGCTACCTAGTGAAAGTGCAAGAAGCAATGGGCACAAACTAAATGCAAGAAATATTGAAACAAAAGCAGAAGGTTTTGAAGGTAATTAACACTGGAACAGGTTGCCCAGAGAGGTTGTAGAGTCTCCATCCTTGGAGAGATTAAAAACCTGACTGGACATCGTGCTGAGCACCCTCCATTAACTGACCCTGCTCTGAAAGGGGGGGTTGCACTACACAGTCTTCTGCTATCACTGTCAACCTCACCTATTTTGTGGTTCTCTATAAAACTAGGTCAATTTTATACCTATCTTCTTATCATAATGCACTGTGCAGTGCACCTCTGAAGTACAGAAGGCTAAAGAGAGCTGTGGGGACTGTACTGAAGCACCACCAATCTAGCAGCTTTAACTAAGTCAACCTACTGCATTCAGGTTACATAAAACCTTTCTTTGAGCAAAACCTTCATTAGAAAAGCTCAATTATGGTCTTTGTAAATACCCCTGTAAAGATTTTATGATTTCTCAAGCTAAAATAACCTCCAAATCCTCCAACATTACCCTGCTTCTAGCATCTAAGAAGGAACAAATTATCTGTGTTTAAAATATAAATAAAAAACTTGCATTGCTAGAAGCTATATGAATATCCACCCACCTCTATTCACTGGAAGCCTGATGTGGGGGAAGTCATTCCAGTTAAATGCCTTACCACAGTGAAAGCAAATTAAACTTGAGGCAATCATTTGCTCCCTAGATAGTGATGTCCTCTATAGTAGAACTCCTGCCTTCCCTAGCATGTAGATTGTACTAAAAAGCAGTGCATAGGAAATTAAGAAGGGGCTTGAAATATGCATTATGATTCTGGTTATCATAATAAGTGAGTGGCTTCCAGCTGTATTTCATACAAGGCTGAAAATTATGAATGGCATCATAGGTTTTCTTCTGAAAAAAGTGATTAAAAAGGTGATTTGATACCACAAAGAAAAAAAAAAGCTGCACATTACTGTTGAAACATCATGCCTTACTTTTGCTTAACTTAAAGAATGAATAAATGACAAGGAAACAGATTTTGTGCAAAACTGTGTGAACCTGACACAATCTTCAATCTACAGAGGACACCAGTCCATTTACCCCCAGCTCTTGCTTTCCTCAGTATGAAAACTGTAACTTCTTTTACTTCTTTTTAATCACAGCAATCCTTTAATGACAATTCCTGACGTGCACATGACAAGCATGCTCAGCAAGCTACCTACAGCCAAGCATTTAAAATGTAAATGCTTAAAAATATTTAGAATCTCAAGCTTAAATTTAGTCATTCCAGGTGGCATTCATCCTGAAAGTTAGGTCATGAGTCTTAACTAGTTCCTCAGACATACCTTTGAGAACTGTTTCTAAAAGAAGTCCACCCCTCTGCTTCTAAGTCCACATTAACTTGTGTCAGGCACAGCTATCAAGCAGTTGGACCAACAACATCAGGATTTTCAAGGGTGCAAATGGACTCCTGCTGCTCAGTTCCACATAACTACTTGTGGACTTTCCTCACCGAATGGTTTGTGGGTTTTGGAACTCATCTTAAATAAAAAGTAGCAGCTATCATGTTGGTAAAGGTCTCCCAAAACTCTTTAGCATTCTGGAAAATGTCAGCACTGTGAAAGGAAAATGAAAAACTGTCTTGGAATTTGCTACTCGATCTCAAGTAGAAATTAAAGGGTTTGTTTCAATCTGTTGCTAGAGTCTCCCAGTAACTCTAGGTCAGGATTTGGCCACTTGGACTCAAAGCCAGTTCTGACACTGCACAACTGTGCAACCTTGGGCAAGACTGTGGTGCCAGTGCTGTGGAAGAAAGAGCTGGGAGAAGCCTTGTTAGGCACATTCTCCCCTCCACTTCAGAGCTACACTAAAGCTTAATCTGCATGTAAACCCTTGGTCCTTACCCGAGTTACATCCCTGGTGTGCCTGTGTTTGGCCATGGACCTCACTGATCTTGACTCTCAGATTTGACCTCCTGGCTTGACCTTGGCCCTGGTTCATTGCTACAGGCTCATTCTTGACTTGACCCTGTTTACTCTCACTGGTCCTACTCCTCTCTTTTTGTTCAGGTCCTGTGGGATTGCTGCTTCATGAATGATGTCACTGCCCTGCCTGCCTTGCTGTTGACTCCCAGCTCAGCTCTGTGGCGGAGCAGCTCACCCTGGTTTCTCCCCAAGTGTGAAATTTAGTTGTCAACTGGAAAAAAAAAATTAAGAAAATTCTAATAACTTTTCAGACAGCACTTGATGACAGGTGGGTGGTTCTTTCCATCAATGCTGCTATTAATTCAGCCCAAAAAGTTTTAGAGGAACATGTGTATAAGTATAAAGATCAGTATGAAGCTGAGACCAGCCCCTCAGTAATTGTCCTGACCTTCCTAGAGATTTGGAATTCAGTTTTATTCACCACCTCTCTCTGAAATGCTCAGTCAGAGATAGAGAGCAAAATGTGTATGAAGCTTACAAGTAACACTGTCTATCCTGGGTTTGAAAGGTTTTCTGTGGCAGATTCAGGATAGGTCTTAGCACAGTTCCATATGTGCATTTTTAATGCCTTCCTCATGTGAGACAAAAGGTTTGCACCAGTAGTTCTTGGTAGAAAGCTGCAGCTCAAATAACCTCCCTCCCTTGCTTCCTCATCCAAGAACTGGTGCATTTTCTAAAGGCACACCTCACAGTATAATTGGTCTGGTTGAAAGAAAGAGAATCCACAGAATCACAGAACGTTAGGGGTTGGAAGGGACTCTAAAGATCATCGAGTCCAACCCCCCTGCCAGAGCAGGTCACACAGGAACCAGGTGGGTTTTGAATGTCTCCAGAGAAGGAGACTCCACAATCTCCCTGGGCAGCCTCTTCCAGGCTCTGTCACCCTCACAGTGAAAAAGTTTTCCCTTAAATTTCTTTGGAATCTCCTATGCTCCAGTTTGCACCCACTGCCCCTTGTCCTGTCATTGGACATCGCTGAGCAGAGCCTGGCTCCATCCTCCTGACATTCTCCCTATAATCATTCATGAGGTCACCCCTCAGTCTCCTCCCAGCTACAGAGCCCCAGCTCCCTCAGCCTTTCATCACAGGGAGTTGCTCCACTGCCTTCATCATCTCTGTGGCTCTGCACTGGACTCTTCTGAGCAGTTCCCCGTCCTTCTTGAACTGAGATGCCCAGAACTGGACACAATATTCCAGATGTGGCCTCACCAGGGCAGAGTAGAGGAGGAGGAGACCCTCTCTCAACCTACTAACCCCACCCTTTCTAATCCACCCCAGGATGCCATTGGCCTTCTTGGCCACAAGGACACATTGCTGGCTCATGGTCATCCTGCTGCCCACCCTTAGGTCCCTTTCCCCTGTGCTACATTCCAACAGGTCATTCCCCAACCTGTACTGGTACCTGGGGCTGTTCTTTCCCAGATGCCAGACTCTACACTTGCCCTTGTTGTGCCTCATTAGCTTTCTCCCTGCCCAGCTCTCCAGCCTGTCTAGGTCTCTTTGAATGGCAGCACAGCCTTCTGCTGTGCCAGCCACTCCTCCCAGCCTTGTCTCAAGCTAAAACTGTTTTAAAGACAGCAGTGGAGTAACACTTTTCATATTTATGCATCACCTTTCACCCTGAGAACCTAAAGCTGCTTACATATTACACAAGGCAAGTTTCACTGAACTCCTGTGAACTAGTTACACCTTCTGCACAACGGTTAAAAAAGGCTGAGAAAGGCTTTGGGGACTTCTCTAAGAACACACTGCTGGAAGAGAACAAAAACCAGACATATGGAGGATTTATGACAACCTCAGAGATGGCAGAGAGGGACCTGTGAGTGCTGGTTGACATACAAGGATGAATTTGTGCAAGGTCTGTACTCACGCAGAAGTCGTCTGCACGTCGTGCCAGCTTTTGCTGAAGTTCTGCTTCAGTTCATTCATCAGACTTATGCCAAGCTTTTGTTTAATTTCAACCAGGTGCTTTTCTTTGGCTGCTAGCACTTGTCGTAAAGTTGAAATTTCATCCTCTAGCTGAGAGAAACAAAGGAGAAAGGAGAAAGGTGTTAGATGGGTCCCACAGAATGACCAACACACACAATGTTAAGAGATTAAATGAATCTCACATAAACTTGCATTTTTTCATAGGCAACTAGAGAGACAGAGAGATTCAAGTGCTTGCACAAAGACATGTCCAGAACAGAGCTGACACTGCATTAAATTGAGGTCTCAAACTGTGTCACCTATGTGCACCATCAGCCACATGCATCTGACAAGGAAGAGTTCTCCAGTAAGGGAGTGACCATTGAACAACTTGACCAAGATCTGTCTTAGGGCACCAGTCTCAAACATCAGCTTCTTACTCACTACTAAAAGGGGAAGAGGCAGAACAAAAGAAGATTGGATAATTCAGGCAAATACCTGACACAGCAGATCAGTCTGGTCAGAGCTCCTGGTTGTTAACCACGCTGTGTGATTTCAAGTTGTAAAGATGCCATTCAGTCCATTATTTGAAACATTTAAACCAAGGTTTAGCAACGCAAGGACCACAACACTTGACTGAGAGGAGGGACCTGACACTGGCTCAGGGTCCTTCCCCTTGGGCAGCACTCCTGTGAGCTTGGGTTTGCATTTCACAGAATCATAGAATGATGGGGAAGGGACCTCTGGAGATCATCGAGTCCAACCCCCCTGCCAGAGCGGGATTAGCAGGGCAGGCCACACAGGAACAGAGTCAGGTGGGTCTTGAAAGTCCCCAGAGCAGGAGACTCCACAACCTCTCTGGGAAGCCTGTTCCAGGCTCTGTCACTCTCACAGTGAAGTTTTCCTCAGGTTGAGGTGGAACTTCACATGTTTTCCCTTGCTCCCATCACCTCTCATCCTATCTCAGGGCACCACTGAATAGAGTCTGGCCCCTTTTGCTTGACCCCCACCCTTCAGCTATTTGTAAACACTGATAAGATCCTCTCTCAGTCTTCTCTTCTCCAGGCTAAACAGCCCCAGGGCTCTCAGCCTTTCCTCATCAGAGAGAGGTTCCAGTCCCTCCATCATCTTTGGAGCATCTTCACCCAGAAGCATCCCAAGCCAATTAATTACACAAGCAGCACTCAGAGGTACTGAAGCTAACAAGGGCAAGTGACACCAGAGCAGCTGCCTTTCACTTCACGTTTAGAAATTCCCTTCCCAACTGTGTTCCTTCCTCCATATGTTAATAGGGTAATATATGGCAAGGTATCTGATTACCATATGTTAAGTTCCCTGGAACCACAGTCTCCCTGTGATTTAACTCCATAGGCTGCAGGGAATGAGGCAAGCACCAGATGAATCAGTTGCTGACCTCCAGGGCTATATTTAGGATGTCAATACCAGCATCATTTTTCTTTTACTCACTCATGCATTCTGATTCCCTGTAAAAGTGGCTGCAAGCTCACTATTCTTGGAGAAGTCCTCACCTTGAAACCCCTAGGTATCAGTGTTTCTTTTTATCACCACCTAAGTTATTTAGTTATTAATACTAGTTTGTCACTATGTTACTCAAGCAGCTCAGGAATTAAGCAACAAGACTATGTAGACATTGGAGGTGTCCAGAGTTGGGGCTGTTCAGCCTGGAGAAGAGAAGGCTCCAGGGGCACCTTACAGTGACCTTCCAGTACCTGGAGGGGACTACATGAAGGTGGGGAAGGTCTCTTCAGAAGGGTTTGTAATGACAGGACCAGGGAAAATGGTTTTAAGCTGGGAAAGGAGAGGTTTAAAGCTGGATATTAGAACAAAGTTCTTTAATCTGAGGGTGACAGACACTGGGATGGGCTGCCCAGAGAGGGGGTGGAGGCCCCATCCCTGGAGTCATTCAAGGTCAGGCTGGATGGGGCTCTGAGCAACCTGCCCTAGGTAGAGATGTCCCTGCTTGTGTAGGGAGATTGGACCAGATGACCTCTGGAGGTCCCTTCCAGCCTGAAACATTCGATGATTCTTTGAACACAAAGCAAAATCATGACCTCAGTGAAGCAGACACCAGTATTCACCAATACCTGTGCTGCCAGCACACTGCTGGTAGGAGACTTTACAACCTGAAATTGCTTGATTGCTTCCCATGTCCTTTATGCTCCGTTACATTCTTAACCTGCAAACGAAACGCTGCCAAGAGGTAGCACGAGTTCCTCTTCTGAGAAGCTAACTGGTTAAATGCTTACAGAAAGAAGGAATCACAAATGTCAGCATTCCTCAGGTGGCAGTTCAGAGCTCCCTTTAGTTGTTTCCCATCCATAGCAAACCCCTTAGTGCACAACTCTGCCTGAATAACACTGCTAAACAACTTAAACAAATACCAGCATGCTTACATGTACTTAAACAGTAATGCTTTCCAGATGGACTAACACTAGGTACCTGGATATGTAAACATCTGAGGGCTTCTCTTCATTCCTTTCCATCTGTTCTGTTGCATAGACACCTAAAGCTGTAAAGCCCTAAATAAGTATTAACCAGGTGCCCAGTGGCCTAAGTATGAACAACATTTTTGACTGGATTAAACTCAGTATGTTATTTCTCTTTACATACCAGTTTTGAACTGATAAAATACTCCTCAAGTTCCATCATTTTAAAATAATGGCAGATACAAAGCTTCCCTCAAGTTCTCGGATATCAGCGAGTGAAGACTGTGAAGGAGAAAGGATTAGGGACTTACAGTAGGATCTTGAAAAGTATTTAATCAGGTTACATACCTAACTCGCATGGAAGTCAGGCATCACCTGCTTAGGCATTTGTGAAAAGTCCACTCTTAGAAATGTAGACTCCATTATGAACCTAAGGCTTAAATCAAAAGAAATACAAGTTTCTAGTCCTCATGTTTCCCTTCTTTGGAAGCACAACAGAGTCAGAAGACTATAGGTGCATCATATAGGGACAAAATTTCCTTCTCCCTTTTTGTGGGCTTAGGTATCAGAGTTAACAGCTTGTTCTTCTTTCCTCTCTTATTGTGCAGGACAAGCAAAAGCAAGGAGAGGAGCTGACCACCTAAGATGTTACAATTCCTGTGACTAGCTGACATCAGTAACATATAAATCACACAAAGGTGAGACCCCAGGAAAAATAACTACACCATTACACAGAGCTCTCTCTGAAACCTGGGACTGACTGGGAGAAAGGCAGTGAAGTCCAGCACAACATAAAAAAGTACTTCCCTTGCTTTGCCCTCTTTGATTATTTTAGGGCAAGTTATGTGTTCTACAAGGGGTGAACATCTTCTTAAGATGGTGGCATGCATGGATAAAAAAACACCCTGGTAATTCTCCAACCTTTCCCAGCAGACACTCACAAAACAGCTCATCAAAAACCAAATCAGAAAGTACTTAAGTCAGTAAAATGAAACATTTTGGATAAAATATGATGAATAAAACCCATCAGTTGGTATTACCTATATCCTGAGATAGACATAGTACTGTGTAAAGGGTGGAGGTGGAAAGATTCAGCTATTAGTTGGAATGCTACTGATGAATGGGTTGAATGGTGAGCTGAATAGCAAACTGAGTATTTATTCTGTTTGTTTTAAGGCACTGAGCAATCAAAATATTTCAGGGCCCCAACAGAAAACAGAAGACAGCATAGTTAAATGTATACTTCCAGGTTAGATTAAGCATCCTTTTTCCCCTACCACCACATCACCCAAACATGAAGTGGCCTGGCCTGGCTGTTTGCACAGCTCTCCTGGCCAGGGCGAGCTGAACCAGGTAAAAGCCATCACAGAAGAAATCAAGGGCAATTTTCAAGCCAAGTCAGTTCCTAGATCAAGTGCAGAGAGATGTGCAAGTATTTGTGTGGATGCGGCTCGGAGGGCAGGAGGAAGTGGCTGGAGATGGAGAAGAGAGGAAGGCAGTGACCTGCAGTACACCCCTCGAGGTCGTGCACTGTTTTGGGTACCACAGGCATAGCATCACTACCAAAAGGAAGGCAGACACAGCTCTTTAGGAGTGAGAACTACTGAGGGACAGGGCTTTATCAGGGGTTCTTTAAAGAAATACAAAGCAACTTACCCAGCCAACACCAGCAGCATGACATTACACTGACAAACACTTGCAAAGGAGCTGGGAAATACAGCAAAGCCACCAGAGAAAGAGAGGCCACCGTCCCCTGGCAGGGAAATCTTGGTGCCAGTGCTGCCCCAAGGAACTCCCACTGGGTCCTTTTTCAGTTGCACCACCACAATTCACTCCTGACTTGCAGCAGTCAGCCTCCACAACCAGGACAGTTGTAAAGTAGGTATGATTATTTGGTGCTGGACACACAGGGGTCACCCCACCACAAACGTGTGTGCCTCAGGCAGTCTCGTGCAGCTTTTGAGTTAAATATTTCATATTCAATAGGTTTTGCAATGAGCCTATGCATATGCATCATCTATCCCTGCTTCACAGGCAGATGAGGTCTCCTCCCCTTGGAGTAGGCACAGTATTTTCTGGTGGTGGTCACTAGGGGTCTGGAGGATGAAGTAAGATGTCTTCCTCATAGCTAAACTTTTGACCCCAGGCTCCTGCACATGCCATGGGCCATCATCCAACCATTTCTCTTCTCTGACAAGCTTAACCAAACACCAGCCTCCAAATCAGCCCAAGCCAGCAAATGCAAGCAGGATACAAGTCCCTGTATCACTCCTGTACATCTGTGCAGCTCACTGCACAGCATTTCCTAGTCAAGCTGCCAAAACCATCCGGGAGGCACGCAGGTGAAAAGAGCAGGGGTAGAAAGCTTGAAAGGTCACTGCCACAAACTTCTCATTTCCTGGAACCACAGCTTGGAAATACCTTGGATTCTCAGGGCAAGCTCACACACTTCACCACCAGAGGCATCAGCAGGGCAGCCCCAGACTGCAGCAGGCACCTGCCCACCTGTCTAAAACTGGACGTTGAATTTCTGCATAGCTAGATCCTGTAAAAAAGCTGGAAAACATTTAACAGACAGAAAAAAAAATATATAATAAGGAAGAACCAGCTACAGCACTGGTATGAAGAACTTGGCAGCAGAAAGAAGTTCACTTGGTGAGGAAGAAAAGAATCTTTTCCTTTGTTTCATTTGCTTAAAAAAAAGCCACAGGACTATATTTTCTCTAGTCCATTCTTTTAAAGAATCCTTTTTATGTCAGAAGGCACAAAGAAAGTTATGGCAAACATACTATAAAATTGTCTTTCAATAAAGACTAATCCATGGCCCCCCTAAATTTTTATTAGCTATTGTATTTAGTAAATTCCTGTTGAATTGCTCCCCAGTCTCAAAACTGCTGAGTATTATAAAGTGTATCCTGAGATGTATAAAATCTGTAAGGAATGACATCAGGGATGCTCACAAATAAAATTATCCATAAATCTGCAGAATAAGGTACTTGCCATCTTTCCTCAGCTTGGGAATAAACACACAGCAACACACAGAGCTGAACTTAGGACCCATACCTCAGGGAGAAAGCACGCAGATCAAACCAGATAGCTGCTTTTGGGAAGGTATGGGAGGGGGAAGACAGCAACGAGTAAATGATTACTTTGATGAGCATAATGGAAGGGCAATGACAGAGTAGTGAGCAAGACAGCTCAAAACCTCAGCCCCCAGCATGACTCGAGTCACTGTATCGTGCTCCTCACACCAAGGGAGGAAGAGGGGAGGGGTCAATAATAATCTGCTCCACTAACAAGCTTCTGGCTTTATGTAAAGTTTTCATCCTGTAATTTTCTGCTCTTATTCCAAAGTGTCAGATTGACTTCTGTGAAGTCAAAGGACTGTTAGAAGCTTCTATAAAAGTTCCTCATTTTACTTGCATTGTAGAAATTCCAGGGCTCAATTAGAGTCAGAGCCCTGCTGTGATAGCCAGACTACAAATACAATAAGAGTTAGTCCACACTCTGAGAAGTTTCCAGCACTGCTGGCAGGGGAAAAGGAAAAGAGGATGTAAAAAACCTGTCAGAAAAACAGTAATATTAGTTCCTCTGCTAATGCCTGAAGGGAGGAAGAGGAGGAAGACAGAGAATATATACAGCAGCTACACAATACAGAGGTGTAACATATTTTTTCTGTTACAATACCTGCACAGCTGGTCCTCACAACAGCTCCCCATTAGATCAGTTAGTAAGTGACTGCAGCATTAAGGAAGATGTGAACCTTTTGGAACAGTAAGAAAGGCACTTGTTCCTACAGGCTCTAACAGGTATTACCTAACACATGAGGACATGGAATAAAACAACATTACCACCAGTAGAGCAGAAAGGGCTTGAAAGTAAAGACCAACAGTTTTTCAGAAGGAAACATTAGCCAATTCCCACAGAGGTTTCCTTCTGAAGAAGTCAAGGTCTCACATATTTTTTTATAGTCTTTTCTAAGAGTCCTAAGCCTCATTTAACTTTAGACTTTGTTCACTCTAAATTCAAGTTTTCCAAACCTTTCTTAGCATAATTAGCAGTTCTGTTTTGTTTTTAAGCATAAGCTGTATGCCAGGAAACTGCTGGGAGCAATTCACAAAATAATTTCTAGGTCAACCAAGATCATAATATCTGAAAGGCAATCTCTCTCTTGTACATGAATTAAAGCTTTTCCACCGTGAGGCACTGAGAACTCTCTGCTCCTACAGGAAACAGCAGGCAGGAAGGATGCCCAGAAACTCTTGGGATTAACTCTACTGAGAGAGGCATATTGGTCTCAGATGGTTGGAAGAAGTTCTTTGTTTTCCTCCTTGTTTCCACCTGTGCCTTAAATTCCTTTCACCAGAAAAGAGAAGAGAAACATAGAATGGCTGAGGTTGGAAGGGACCTCTGGATGTCACATCATCCAATACCCCTGCCCAAGCAGGGGCATGTAAAGCTCATTGCCCAGAGCTGTACTGAGACAGCTTTTGAGTTATCTCCAAGGATGGAGACTCCACTGTGCTCAGTGACACTCAGAGACAAAGATGTGTTTCCTAATGCTCAGAGGGAACCTCCTGAGTTTCAGTGTGTGCCCATCAAAAAGCAACTATCAACTCAGAAACACAAGGCTTGAAAGAACTTCAAAGTGAAATAAACAAACTTTGGGGTTTTGTTTCACTAGCAAATCCTAAATCAGCACTGAAAGGAAATGGCTTGAGAATCATTAAGAATGTGATTTCTTTGAATGTTTAATATGACAAATGAAAGTTAATTTACATAGTTATGTTGCATGAGAGACAGAGGTCGAAGTTTTCAACAGAACTGTCCTCTGGATGTGCCCATTCTGTGTGGAACAGCAGCAAATGCTTCAGTGAGCACTTATGGACAATTATGAAGGAATGCTTTTTCCCCAGACAGTTTACACTTCAGGGTATATGTTCAGTCTCAAATTCTAGGTTTCCTACTATTCAAATAAGCTGCTATTTTATTCTTGCTATGGGAAGTTTCCAACCCTACTGCCTTAAAAATTCATTATTTCACTTCAGACAAAAATAACTCTACCTCTTCATACAGCTGTGATCCCTGTTTCTTGTCTCATATTTAAAACAAGGAAACTTTCACTTCTTCCCATTCTCTCATTTTCATTTTGGAATTTCACTTGGGTTTCTGCCGTATGCCAGCAGCAATTAAAAGTGAATCCACCCTCCCACTGTCAATCTAGACAATCTTTTTGCAATAAAAAATACCCCATGGTTCATAACTTTTTTGCCTCCCACCTCCTTGTTACCAAGTATTCTTCTAACACCTTTTCATGGTATCATGACATCTCCCAAAGTTCTTTACGTAAACCACAAATGCAAACCAAACCCATAACCTGCTCCAAACACTACCTAAAGAAATGAAACAAAAATGGTGTGAAGTCACTGTGCTCATCACCATCAGTCTCTGCTGTAACCCTCAGCAGCTTTTCCTCTGAGCACCACACAGAAAAATCTTTTCTGTCAGGTGTCACAACCACTGTAACAATACCATGTATCTAGTAAGAACACCTTTCATTCTTTATAAAGGAAGGTTTATAACTAAAGACACATCTTGACTAAAATGGTAAGGTATTTGTAATGTTCTCTCCATGACCAGCAAGTAGAAGATATTTAATCTTGAAAAAAAATACCTAAAGAAATGAATTGCTTCACATTCTTGTAGCCTACAATAGTTTAACTAAAAAGGAAGAGCACAGCTCTATAATGTGTACTTCAGCCTACAATTAATTTCTTCCAGTTGCAGGAAGGAGAAACAGGAACACACACAGGAATTGAAATTCATTACCTTGGCTAGCTCAATCTTTAACTCTTCTTTTTCTTCTTCAGAAATCATATTGGTGAAATCAACATCTGTGACCACATCTTCATCTGCTTCATGGAAAGACTGGGTTTCCAACAGGCCTTAAAGTAAGAATGAAAAAGTCAAGATAACCATTATTAATTATTTCAGCTATGATTTTGATTTCCCCTAACAGCTAAAAATTGTGTCATATTCATTCACTAGATAAAAAAAACAACCAAGAAAAACAAAATAACCTTTTTCTGCTAAAGGTCATTTGGATTCTGCTTCCCTTTGCTCTGAAAAGCTACTGGAAGTATCAGATGGTAACCTCTGCACAGAGGCAATTTAATCTGTGAAAGCACCATTCACTCCCAGAGAGTAATCACCTTGAAACCCTGTTAGTCCTTGACAAGGCATTTCCTTGCTTCTAACAATGTAGAAGAAGAACAAAAAAGAGGGGGGCAAGGGGAGGAAGCTTTTTCTTCAAAATTAGAAAGCTGGTTTATGTGGAACACCAGTATGAATGGTGGCAAAAGTACACTGAGCAATGTAGGAACTAGACAAGCAGATACATAAATGTTTGCAAGGCCTTGGACTGCTTGGCATAATATATACAAACTATATCTTGTTTCTATTGTGGAAGAAAATTTTCCTCTGGACTACACCTTGGACAGCATTTTTCCCTGTATTTCAGGTCTTTAGTAAGGTAATCAGCCATATAAGCTGACTCCTGACATCTGTATACTGCTTAATACAGGAGAGCACAATTTCTTTCACAGGTATACTCTGTTACCCCGAGGTTAGAATTTAACTTTGTTCAGTTTTGTCAGGAAGGAATAGAGGTTACAAGCAGCAAGTCTGGAGTATTCAACAGTTTGAAATTGAGTGCTTTATGTTTTCATGCAGAGAGCAAAACTCCCTCCACCTTTCTGTCATTTCTTCCACCTAGAGTCCCCCAGTGTACCTGGCTTTCCTCCTGCTGAAGAGATCAGAATTGATTTGATTCAATACCATCGACTTCACAACAGATCCCACTGTGGTGAAGTTGGCAACCTCCCCTGAGTGGGAAGATAAAGAGCAGCAACACAGGTGCTGAACCCCTGCCTGGCACCACATGCAAGAACAGAGCACCATTCTTAAGCACAAAACCTTTTAGAAACCATGAAAGCATACAGAAGGAGTTGATACATTAGCTATTACCCAGAAAGCAGCATGCCAGGAAAAGCTAGATTGCCAAAGTCTCAACAAAAGAAAAGTACATTTATTCGGTAGGAATAGTCCCAAATCACCTTTATTAACACCCCTCCATCTCTAACACAATTGTTGTTTGGTGTTTGTTTGAGGATTAACAGTGGTGTTATGGGAATCAGGCTAAACTTAGGCCCCAAAGTCTTGAAAGCAGTATCTTTTTACATGGATGGAGGAATAGCAGCACAGGGCAGCTCTTGGAAGTGCTGGGATGAAGCTCAGGGGCAACAGGGTTAAGGCTGAAAACTCTTAAGGAAAAGTCTTGAGATACATGTGAGATAGGTGAACTGAAATTACAATCCATTCCAAAAGAGAACATGCATGTCAATCTTCTGCATGATCCTCTGCAGCCTTACCCAGTGCCAGTCCCAGTTCTATCTCCTGATTCTCAGCTAAATCCTCTAATCTGCTCCTTCAGTCTTCACTTTGTTGTTCAAGTCCCTAGCAAAGTCCTCAGCAAAGTCCTCCCGAATATTCCAGCCACCTCTGCAAAGGCTTCATTTCAGTCACTTCCCAGTGCCAGTCTGAACATCTCTCCACTGTTCTCAGAGTCACAGTCTTCTTGCAGCCAGTCTCAGCTCTGAAACTTCCACTCATGTGCCCTGTCATGAGCAATGTACTCTCTCACTCTTCCTTTGCTGTTCTCAGTCTCTGTCTTTCCTTCATGATCCTTGCTTTTTTTCCAGCCACACCTAGCAGCTCTCAGATCTGGACTTAACCTTCTGCTGCTGTTCTACTCCACTGAAGACAATTTCACTGCTGGCCACTTCTGTCCTGGGTCAGGTCGATCAGCACAGGCACCATCCTTCAGTCCTAGTGCTAGGTCATCTGAACTCCTCAGTCTATAGTCTACTGAAAGTAGGGGGAAGTTGTAAAACTAATTTAAATCATTGTTTCTCCTATCTTAAAGGATTAGGGAAAATATTTATTACTTATTAACTCTCATTTCAGGCTCCTTCTGATAAAATACAGGGAGCACAAAATTTCCCAGTGAAACATTTCCTGGTGACTAAAGTAGTTTCTCATGAGAAGTCACAAATGCCTGGTCAAAATAATTTCTGCCAAGTTACCAACTGTTTTTACGTGCAGGGAACCAGGAGTTTTACCTGCGTGGTCACCAAAGTAAAGACACTAAGAGAACCTGCTCTGCTAGGACTCCTACCCTTGGTTATTAAGTTTGACTTCACTACTCTGAGACTCACAGTAGTTCTAGAACTGCAAGATGTGCAAGTATTCATCAGGAGCCATGAAGGTTTAGTTACTCTGGGAAGGAAGTGGTACAAGTAGCTGAGATGTTTTCAAGATCAGCATAAAATCTTTGGTAGTAGAAGAAAGAAGAAAACAAAAATCCCCTAAAGGTCAGTCTGAGGTTCCCAATGCTCCTCCTTTTCCTGACTAGTTCTGCTTTCTGGAGGAGACAAATTTAAACTGCATTCCCTGCTACTCTTACTGACTCTTCCCAGAACCACTGAAGACCATGGCTTGTTTCTAGCTGTGGTCAGAACTGGAATAAACAGAACTGGAGTGGTTATTAACATTGTTTAGCTGCACAGCTGCTGTGATTTCAGATTCATACCAATAGCCAGCTGGGGAATTAGGAATTAACTTTCCACACACTTAAAATTTAGTCGTTGGTTGGGTGAGTAGCTTCTGCTTCACTTTGTAGTATAGGTATTGCAAGCTTCCCACAATTATTTAGGAGCTTCATGCAACAGGTTGCCAGCCATCACAAGAACCCACTGCATCAGTCATGTCCTGTACCTCTTACGTCCTCCTCCATCCTTACCAGAGTAAGTCAAGCTCATTTCTTCTGAATTTAATTTTGGTTGCCATGCCTGGTCCCCAGCAATTTTCTTGCACTGAAAAATCACACAAAAGGCATCAATAAGGCAGAAATCATCTGAGAACCTATTTCATGAATGTCCCATGGTCAGCTGAGGAATCCTCATTCCCTTCTCTCCTCTTCTTCCAGTTGCAATCAAGCTCAGTCAAGACTTAGCTCAGCTATGCCATCGTGGGACTCTGCTCAGAGACAGATGCGAGACACAGCCCATCTCCCTCATGATCTCTTCCAGACACCCCCTCTTCTTGTGGCCTNGCTATGCCATCGTGATCTCTTCCAGACAGCCCCTCTTCTTGTGGCCTAACATTTCTGGTGACAAGACCTGGAGGTCTCTATGGTCTCACACATCCTTAAGTTCCTTTGACACATTACAGTAAGAATATACTCATGTGTAACTCCTTTATCTTCCACAACCAGGCAGACTAGAGGTTGTCTGGACACACCTTACTTCAAAAGAAAAATAAAAGCCCCAATAAAGTATGGGAATGCATATATGAAGCATAAATCAGTGCAAAGAGCTGTTTTGCTTTTACTTTAAAGAAAGTTTTAGTACTTACTGTCACATATAATTAAATAAAATATGCAGGAAATATTAGAAGTATGGGATTATCTGCTATTAGGAACTGAAATTCATACAGAAGGATCTAAAAACGATTGAGCAGACAACCCTTTGTGTTAGGATATTAATACAGAAAAAGTAGGAGGTGGATAACTGGGGGAACACACTGAATGTGATCTTCTGAAAGCTTCATACGACAAGATAATACAACAACTGTACAAGGAGTTCCAGTAAGATGAAGGTTTCAAGGGTGTTTTTGAGTTTTCTCCCAAAGTTCCTGTGGCTAAGACTAGTAACCCAAATTCTACAGTCTGCTGCTAAATCTTATTTGATGCAAGAAACTGGTTTGGCCCTGATCCCCACCTGTTTGCTACTAGAATTGTAGGGATTATAAATTGAATAAGCCACTTAAAACCAACAGAATCTGTAACTACCCCACAAAATGTAAATTAACCAACAATGACAAAATCCAAGATGGATTTTTAGATTCATTTGGATATCTGCAGATTAACTGGGTGAAGATTTTTTTAACCAGTGCTTTTTCAGCATTTTCTATGTATCCATCTTAGGCTCATGTTCTAGAGTATTATGTATCAGGCTAATTCTTGCATGGTGACCAAAATTAAAGTCAAGAAAATCAACTTTCTGCCTGTGTGCATTTTCTGACATTCACTTCAGGGCAATCTACAGGTGTGTTATTCCAACAAAACACCCAAGAACTGAAGTCCTTTCACTCCTCTATTTTTTGTTGTTTTTTCCCAAACAATTAAAAATAGCATAGCTACCTTGCTATCTAGTATTCATATCAAATAATGAGGAAACATCTTCTAATTATATAACCCTTCTAGTAAGCAAGATGAGATGTTACAGCTTCTTTTGCCACGTCATTACAGTGTAGCTAACAGCACAGCAAGGTATGCAGAAGATCCGTTTCTTGTTTAAAACTGGAAAACACTTGTTTACAAATTTAAATTGCAATTAAGTCTTCAAAGGGATGAAATGGTAAGGAGAACAAAGGAACCGTCCAGACATTGCATTAGTCTCTTTGATCTTCTTTATAATGGGGTCTTAATGCCAGATAGAGAGATTAAGGGGGAAAAGGGGGACTAGAAGCACATAAAGAACTAAATTGGTCAGAAAAGCTATAAAAAATTGCAAGGATTTCCAGTACCATTTTTTTCCACTCTGAAGTTATAATAAGGGAGGATCTAAACAGGAAAATATGCTTTCATTTAATCCACCAAGGAAAGAAACTACTTGAAAGAAGACCTTTGCTTTTCTAACTGCGAACAAGTCTGAACTGTTTGAGACTAGCAATTGCCACACAGCCTGCCTTTCTACCAGAGGACTTGGAATAGGAAGAAGATTGATTCTGAAGCTGTGATTGGCAAATAAACCCAGAGGCTGGATTCATCTTGGTTCAGAGAAGAGGAAAAAAAACCTCAAGGCACAAAGGTTATGAAGATGAAAATTAAAAAACCCTCTAGATTCTATTTCCTGCAAGCATGGAGGCTCAATCTTTTCTCTCTGAGTATGCTCCTTGGAAAAGAGAAATGGATGGGCAAGTGTCTTCATCTCCTCTCTCCACTGGGCTTTGGGTCGAGGTGGTAGGTGTCATGGAGAGGGAGAGAGTACAACCTCTGAGCGTTCAAGAGCTCTAGGACGTAGTCTACCATGGCAGAGTAAGTGTCCCCAGTCGTCCTGAAGCAGCTCATTACAGACCTCACACACACTTTCCATTCCACTTTCCAACCCCTGCAAAACCAGTCATTACTAAATCTGTCTGCAGCTATGAGATAGCTAGGCAGGCTTCCAAACAAAGAAATACTTTTTAGTTGAAGCTCCTGGATAAACATCCCATTGTAGTGTGCTAATTCTTTTCTCTTTTAGTAAAATAAAAACAAATCAATCACCCATTGAGCATCTCTCTATTATTTTTTCTCCAGATGCCACTCTACACCACTGAAGAGCGATGATCTACACACAAATAACTGGCAGAAAACAGACTGCACAGCTTGACCACTGCACCGAGAAGCCACACACACTGGTAAGGAGTTTGATAACAATCCCAAAGATACAAGTGCAATGGATAAAAGTGAGAATAGCAACCACAGTAAAACAAACATATATAATTTAATAAAAATAGGAACCAAGCTTCAACCCGAGAACTGATTTGCCAAACAAAATAATTATCTGAAGCATCCAGAAATGCAAGGCGTGATCTTACACAATTTATTAAATAACCAGCTCACTTGGTGTAAAATAATAATCCTGTGCCTGGGGAAGACAAGGGTGACATTGCTTTCTAAGCTGTAGCTATGGAAATACAAAGCAATTGTTGTGAAATGTAACAATTTAAAGACAGCAGCTGCTTCTTTCTATTATGTCAATAAAGAAAAAAAAAATACAGAAAGTAATGCCAGTATTGTACCACTTACTGTGCATTCTATTGATCATTCTGCACAACTTTCCATGAGGTCAAGGGTAAGAAAAAGATGCTACAAGTGGAATGGTTATCATCTCTTTCTTTAGGCAGAACAGGGGAAAAAAAAAAGAAAAAAAGATGAAGTCACGATGGAATAATAGGGAATGAGAAAGTGGATGACACTGAGTCACAAAAGAGACTCGTTCTCTACAAATAAGGTACTCTAGAAACTGCTACAGACTGCATAAAACAAATGAAGGAATAAAGCATATATAATCAGCCTAGAGAGAAAGCAATGCAGGGGAAGATAAGAACCATGACATGGAAATGCTGGCAGCTAGAGGTGGAAGTTGTCAGTCACACTTCTTAAACCCACCCTTTCATTCTAAAAATACACAAAGGTACATTTTTCTCATCTCGGAATAGACAGGCACCTGGGGTCCCATCCTCAGCTGCTAGAAGGAGCTGCAAAGAATTGAGCTCACACATCTGCTTCACGGAATCAAAATCACAGAAACTTAATGGCAGGATTTAATCACCTTTTTCTTTTAAGAAAGAATCAGTTTATTGTACTTTGCTAAAGCCAGGTGCAAAAGAATTATCACTAGATAGCAATGTAACCACAGCATAATTAAAACTCACAAGCCTCCTCAATTACCTTCCAACAAAGTATCTGTGCTGCAAGAAGTGATACTCTATTTTTTAATTAAAAAATGAATTCTTTGAGTAGCTACAATTTGCATCCTTTAGATGACAAAACACATAACTAACAAGATCTTTATAAATCTAATTTAAAAATGAGCAAAATCTTGCTGCAGCCAGAGGGTTACTTGCTTTCCCCACGACCCATCCAGCTTTCTCAACATGTAAAGGCTGATGGGTCACTTTTGATGCTGTACCCTCACTAGGGAAAATACTCAGGAAACCATCAGAGCCAAGCACATGACAGATTCTTTGTTCTCTTCAGGCCCAAATTCATTATTCCCATTGCTTTGACACGGATTAAACGTCTCAGCATTGTTACCTATACTAAAATACATACTCAGGAATGCTGAGAGAGGAGACAAATCATCCTTCCCTCTATCTGCTCAGTCTCTCACATTGGGAAAGTAAAGATAACACTTTCTAAGGACCAGGACTGTCTTTTTTGCATGCTGCTTAGCACAAAATGTCCACAATCTGTGACTAAGCTTTGTAGGAAGCACCATAATTATAAATTCACAATAATAAATCACTCACTAAGCTGGCAAAAAGGCACAGTTCCTGTCCCCAAAGATTTTAAGTGTTTATGTTAAGACTCTAAGAGCTGACAGCCACCAAGCAGCAGCAGTGAATCAACATGCTCCTCAGAGCAGGCATGTCTTGTGTCCTTCCCCTCTTTCACTTGTTTTAAGCATCACATGCTTCAGTTTGCAATACACCAATAATTAGGGCTAGCTACTTTGAACCAGTGGACTTCTGCCTTCTTAAGGGGGTGTGTGTGCATCATCTGATGGCACAGACTTCATCCAGGCTGCCCTAACCCAAACTTGACCTACTCCTGCATGCATCTACCTGCAATGCCATTGCATTCCCATTTAAAACCAGTAAGAATGGTATAAATAAAGGGTTATATAATGGTATAAATAAATGGCTCATTTATATGAATAGGATTTGAAACCCAATTAATTTTACCAGACAATGGCCACGTATTATTCCCTTGCACAGGCCCTTTAAGATAAACCACATTTTTCTTTGTGGAAAGAAGTCCTCCAAACACACTGAAAAAGCAGATATCATTTGTGCCACCTCGCTTCTTGCAAATGCACTCCCTTACAGCTGGGGAATCATTGCTGCAGTGGGTGGCTCTGATAAACCTGGAATCTGGAGTTCGTGTGACACTAATCCTCTGGACACAGGCGACACAAAATACCTCTGCCAGAAGAGCACCATCTAACCAGACCTGTTCAAAGTATTATTTGGTTTTCCTCCAGGTTTTTGCCAGCACCCTGAACTTTGAAATGAGGTATTTATTATTCTGCTTTTAATACAAAGCTCCACGTTAAGGCCTTTGGAGGTTTTGGCATCATTAACTTTGTGGCTTTGCCCACTCGGTGTTTCGTAGCATGCGTGACAAAGGAATGTGTCTGCTTAGTGAGGCTGTGGGTGGAGACATCTGGGGTTTAGGGCCCGGGATAGCTTTACCCTATTCCATACAGACCACCCAGTCTGTTACCATGCCTATAGTATCTTGAGTGCCATAAGAAGGTCTAGAAAGACAGCACAAAGCCATCCTTGTCTTCTCTTTGATTTTTACTACCTTACGTGAGATGATTTCTCTGAGGATGTTGCTCCAGATGGACATGATACAACTCACTTTCCCAAAATACATCAGTATTCCATTGCTTGCAACACTGCTAACAACTTCCATTAACATCTTCATCCCTATTCAACTTAATTGTTCAAATCTTACTCCCTTTTCTTTTGATTCCAAAGTGCAGCACATAACTATGACCAGAACATTGCTGCTCCCCTTTCAGGTCGTGTTCATGCTCTGTATTTCTGTATAGACCTGGACACAACTAAGCAGTCTTCCAAATCTAGGTCTAAATCTAGTTCCTATCTTTGAACCTCTCTCTAACAGGCAGAGCCTATCATCATCACCTACTCCACGTGTTTAATGCAGACTTCATCTATATTGCTCACTATCTATGCTCCTCTATTTTTGCAGCAATTTAAAGCCGCAAAGGAAGGCCTATTTTTTCCTCTACCTGTAGTATTTGACTTGCAGTTTCCTGACAATACCTGTTACTTCATTCTGCAAAGACCTTATTTAAATCTTCAAAACCACATTGTGCACACTGTGATTCAGTTTATATGAATGGCATTAATTCATAAGCCCTTCTTTTTTTAATCAGTCAGGCTGTTCAAGAAGTTGCTCCTTCTTCACCATCATCTTTTCCTTGCTAGCAAAGCTTCTGCACCATCTGACCCACGACAAGACTTCTTCAGGGTTCTCATGTGCACACAGCAATGTACAGCACGGGTTAGATAGTTTAATTACATGGCAAACATCATTCTCCCTGATCATGACTTTGATTCCTTCCTCCCACAATAATACGTTAATAGCTGCCATCTGCCTATTAAAATACTTTGAGCAGAAGATAATCTTCTGTTCCTGGCATAATTGCCCCTCTAACTCTGTAATGTACATACATTTTACTTGTCTTTAAGGAAAACCTGGTTGTGTTTAAACACAACCATCTCTGTTGGCTTCTTAATGAAAATTTAGCATGAACCAACCCAGCAGAGAAAGAAGATAAAGCACCTGAGTGCTTCTGAAGATAGAGACATTTGCTTCACATCATTCCCTGAAAATTTGTTGGCATCTCCTAGAGTGACCTACTAAATAAACAGGTGAATGCAGAAAAAAATAACTCTTTACCAAAGAAGCAAATGTGGAAACATGGAAAGCATCATTTCCCTTCAGGTACTCTATAAATATTTAGAGAATATAAATCATAAGGCCTTTTAAATCCATATCAGGCAGTTATTAATCATGCTTTCCATACTTCACCTAATGAGTAACTTTAATTATTAGGCAATTATTAAATACAGCTTCACCACATGGCATGGGTACTAAAGAGAGACATGTATTTGGATGGCTAAAGAGAGGAAGGGTGTTTCACAAGTTGAAGCAAAACCCAGACAGAAATTGGACTGTACAAAAGCCCTACTTGCTTCAGAAGGAACTGATTGCTCAAGGCACAGTGTTATCTTCCCCTTTCTGGAAGTGACACAAGACATTAGACTTCCTAAGTAAAAAAGAATTAAAAGAGAAAATTTCCACACAAGTAATTAGCAAGAATAGTCCTTTTTATTAGGTGAAGAGTTCAAGTCCTACGAGCACAGAGAAGGTAAAGTGTGCCAAGCAGGAGAGGAGAAAATAGCAGAGCCAGTGCATGACCTTTGTCATCACGAGGCAGTATCACTCACACCCCTTGTGTTTTGCATTTGGTTTACAGTTTTAGGTAAAAACATCTGTGGAAGGGTCCTTGCTACTGACATTTTACAAAGTGAAGAGAGGGAATGAGAGCCCAAGAGAAAGAGAAGGAGATTTAGTCCTGAAGTGCAATAAGAGCACTTGCTAAATGAGTGTCTTTTACAGTTAACCTGCCTGCAACATTTAACCATGCCACAGATGCAGAAGTGCAATGACAACAGCCAAGTAGCTATTAGAACATGATTTTGTTCCATGGATCTCAAAGACTGCTAAGCAGCATTACCTCTGAGCTAGAGAATCAAACACATTAACTAATATACCTGAGGTTTTGGAGAAGGCCAGTGTGATATCTGACAGGAGAGGCCAGACTTGTCGATCTCCAGTCACCATTTTTTGTACACTGACAGGTTTAGGGAATGCAGCAGCCAGAGTGCCCAGTTTAGAGAGCAGTGATACGACCAGAGCAGATTACACTGCTAAAATTTGGTATTGCAACTGTGCATTTCCAGGAGATACAAAGAAAACCAAGTAAGACTAGCCTGCCCAGATCTTGTATTTATACCCAGGAGGTATCTTCTGATAAGATCTCATTTCACCCTTAAAATACTCACTGGAAAAAAAAGGCTGACTAGCCTTTCTAAACCCAAATTCCAGGATTATGCTAAAACAAGCTACTAAACAATAGCTAGATTTCTAAATTCAGCCACACAGAACACACTACAAGCCCTCTGCATCTTCCACCAAGCTTGTGCCACATCCTCGACCTTCAAGCAGCACTTGGCCGAAGCAAACACCTCAGAAGTTCCCCACATTTTTGTCCTGTACTGCACAAATAATTTTCTATTCTCAGTTCTCTTCTGTAGCATGAGACTACTCACATTTTGTCAGCCTCAGCAACCTGAATTTCATCCTCTGACAAGTGTCATAAAGCTGAAAGCAGCAGGGGTTCAGAAGGGTGAAACAAAAGCACTGCATTTGATTTCAGAGGTTTATTTGCTTAAATTCTGATCTACCTGATAACTTATTCCACGCATGCGTTTTCCCTCCTTTTAGAATAAAAAGGATGAAAGAACAATTATCTTGAGCTCTGGGCACTCATTTAAGAATCCCATTATAAATTACAACCCTACCAGTTTCACTTGACCTCTTCTTCATGGGATCTTATTAACACAGCAGCTGAGACTGCTATGACTTCTCTAGAGAAGTCAAATATGCAGGTTACCACTTGCTGGTTCAATTACCCCAATATCTTGTTGATCTTTCACAAAATCCTCTCTCCTGGTTTCCACAGAGGGTCAGCAGTGAGCTCCAGAGAGCAGTAAGGAGAAGCATAAACCCCCTGGTTAACCAGACTGAATCTTGAAGCCTCAGAAGCTTGTAGGGCCAGACACTTCCCTTGCCAAGACAAGTTGGGAACATGGAAGGAACTAGCAGCTGCTGGGGCAAGAAAATGCCTGGCTTCATCCTTCCCATGGTCTCACATGTATCAACACTGACCAACCCATGTGCTGATGGACTTTCTTCTCGTGGAACAGTTACAGTAAATTGTCCCCAAGCCACTAGTTTTACTCTGCCCTTAGGGGAAAGGTGGATACAGAAAAGAAGACTCAGTGCTCCTTGCTAAAGCCACCAACTCCAAATATGAAGCTAGGGAAGATGCTGCCCTTTCCAGCAAGACCATGCTTTGGTGTGACAGCCACAGCACTGCTGCTGCACTGAAGGGACATCTCTTGTGCAGTCCTTATCCCCACCCTCCCACTGTGAGACTGCTTCTATCCAGATTCATGTCTGTATGAGTAACCACGTGAGCAGCCAGTGAGGAGAAAGAGGGAGAACGCTGACCCACCTGTCAATGCCCTGTTTTGGAAAGTCTGTACCACAGGGAACACAAGACCTCCTCACCACTGCCTCCCACCTCCCACCACCTGACCGTGAGATGACAGGTGCCACCGCAGCGGGAAGAGGTCCCTGGGCTAATGCTGTGACTTCTGATGATTTTCTTCTGATCACGAGCTCCTTGCCAAATGGCACATGCCCAGGTATGTAACCTGCCATGCCAGATGCAGCTGGCCTGAGGATCACAGATGGAGCACGTCAGCTGCAAACAGCAGAGGAAAGCAGTCCAGTGATGCAGGCCAACGAGACACAAGCCTCGAGGAGGAGTCTTCTAATATCTGAACTAATTACAGTCTCACCACCATACTCTAGAGCTGTATGCACAGCCACAGCAAGCTGCTATGGCTACAGTGCACAACTAGCATAAGATGCAGAACATCTGTCAGGAACAGCTGGAAGAAGAATTGCCAGGACAAGCAGATGCTTCAGAAAGCCCCTCAGAGGTTAGAAACACAAGAAGCTGGTTGAGCTACCTGGGTAGGTAAAAGGGCTGAGAGCAGAAAGCTGCACACCAAAGCTTAATCAGGGTAAGAATAAAGACAGGATAGGACAGAGAAAGGAGGAGGTAGAATTACAGCTGTATAGGAGAAAAAAAAAGAGGATTACTGCACAAGGAGAGTGATGTTTGAGGCACAGAGCTCCAACTTTTCATTTCAGATACAGCCACAAGGAGGAAAACAAATGCTTTTATGGAATTCTTCTCACCTAGCATAAATGTGTTCCTGGGATCAGCTAGCTCTGGGACCATTAAGAGGAAAAAGTGATCAAAGATAAAAGCACCCAAAGCTTGAAGATAAAATTGATGTAAAGAACATAAGCTTGTTTACATGAAACATGATTATTTCTTCAGGAAATAATTTAAACATTAATTACTGTGTCTGGTTGGCATGAATGCTGCAAAACATATTCAATACACTTAAGTATAATAGTAACTCCCTTTCAGCCCATGAGTTTCCAGCTCTGAAGAAATCTACATTTCATACTTGCACGTGTGGATTTGATCTCCTCAGGCAGAGCCTCCCTTCGGGACAGGACAAAAAGGCACAAACACCACAGTTATGTAGAAAAGTCCTTTGTAAGAAAAACGCTTTGAAATGTATAGTTTTTACTTTGTATATTCAACTGGAACTCAATCCCCTAGCAGGGTACACTGCAACAAACCACTCTGGATCAATTTCTCTGTGGGCATCTAAAGGTTCCTTAAAAGCAATTCATAAATGTATACATGGTTCTCCTGCTGCTTAAACTGATCCCTGAAAGGGTTTATTTATTTCTTTTATTTATTTAGGCAAATTCCTACTATTTTCTTAAGTAACCTCCAATAATTATACTCTGCAAATTGCACAGTGGGATGAAAAAACTCAAGAGTTCTGGGCAGTGCTTAAATGTACTTAACTGTTTTCAGCTGCATTACACACAGGTTAAATCCTTTTTTTTTCCCCCAGCAAGGCTCTGTAATTGCAGTACCATGCACTGAATTAACTCTAGAAGGAAAGAGGGACATTTTAGAACAAAGGTTTTTCTGGCATGCAAATAAGTCACAAAACTTTTAGAGAAATAGGAGGGGTAAAAAGTGAGTATAGCCTTGAAAAGTCCCATATTTGCCTGTCAACTAAGTTTAAGAGTAGCAAAAAAAATAAAGAAGGGCTAAGAGTCCCTAATTAGAGAAAACTAAGCCATGCAAAATGCTTCTATATTCTCAATGTTCACCCAGAAGACCCGTGGCAGCAACAGCTGCTGACCAAAACATGCATTAGCAAAACACATTTGTTGCCTTGAATTTTTAACACGTATTAAGAACAATATTTCCTCATCACCGACCTCAATTTCCCATTGTATTTCCCTTGACATACACCAGGTTCACAACCAACATTTACCTCTTTCATCTGGTTGAGTTTTTAACTAGTCTGGTTTGTCAAATAGGTCATTTCAGTGAGCATATAAAGGAGGAGCCCTTTCTTCGTCTGTCTATATTGTAGGTGCAATTTTGGATGTTTCTGGATGGTTTCTGAAGGTTCTGCTCTGGCAGAAACATTTGTACCACCTGCTAAGTACTGTTCACTTCTAAACACGGGTGGCAAAGTCGTAAGAAGCAAGACCATCAAGGTGAGGAAGATCTCGGTGTGTTAACTGCCTGCAGTTGACCCAAACATCCCCTAAAGCCACGCATGAAAAAGTTTCTTCTGTTCTTTGAAGGCCAATTAACTTCACCCGGCGAGAGATACAATTAGCTAATTCAACCCTAACCCTTCCAATAGAAAACGTCCACTTCAAATTAATGAAAACCGTGCTTGCAAAACCGCAGAAACGCTTTGGCACATCCGATTTGAAGCAGATCTCCGA
>VWZY01004379.1:480823-495971 GCA_013399075.1 Chloroceryle aenea
GTGCATGGGAACGGGAGTGGGACCCCCCCGCCGTAATGAGCACTACGCGTTGGGGATGACTGCGAAGAAGAGCCCTGCGGTGGCCAGGTGCCCGCAAGCCCCGCTGGGCAAAGTGGCACCTGCTGTGGTTGCCAGTAAGAGCACCATGCCTGCCTGGGGGTCTGGGAAAGGGGAGCACCTCTGAGTGCCTTCCCCTGCCCGTCTCCTTCCTTTAGTATGAAAATCTAAGATACTGGTCTCAAAGGCAAAATAACAAGCAAAGTTTCCACCTTAGGTTTCAAAAGTAGCAAAGGCAGGAGCTGTTACCTCCCCGTAGAAGACTGCGGTGTCCCGAGGACAAGCAGGGTGTCAGCTGGCCCTCTGCCATAGCCCAGTGGTGCCTCTGTCCCCTGCATGGGCTGACCCCTCAGCTCTGCAGCTGGCCCCGGCCAGCACCCGGTTTCTTCGGCTGCGCACTTGTTCTTCGCCCTCTCCCCCGGGCTGTGCTTCAGGCCAGGCCTGACCCTGCTGAGGGAAGGTTCCTGGGGCTTCTCCCCAGGGGCAGAAGGAGCCCCAGGCGACCCCAGGGTGGTGGTGGCAGCAGGCGGAGAGGTGTCCCTGGGGTGTGGTGAAGTAGCTGGGTGCCTGAAGTCATAGAAATTAAAAACACAGAACTGTCTGGGTTGGAAGGGAGTTCCAGAGGCCATCCAGTCCAACCCCCTGCTAAGAGCAGGGACATCCTCAACTAGAGCAGGGTGCTCAGAGCTCTGTCAGCCCCACCTTGGATGTCTCGAGGGATGGGGCCTCAACCACCTCCCTGGGCAACCTGTTCCAGGGCTCCACCACCCTCCTGGTAAAGAACTTCCTCCTTACATCCAATTGAAATCCACTCCTTTCTCATTTAAAACCCTTGCCCCTTGTCCAGTGAACAAATTATCTCAATACCTGCAGGTTTCAAGTACTACCTGCAATGGTAGGAGCATGGGAACACCTTCAAAGCAATGCTGACAGTCCCGAGGCTGTTAGGTATATTTAACAATTTAGGTAAAAATTAATTATTTTTTTCTAGTACCTATTCTGTATCCCCCTGGGGTGATGATACACAGTTCACAGTGCAGCTCATTTACTCTTGGTTTTCCCCATGGCAACAGAACTTCCCCACTTCATTACCAGCCCCTGTTAATTTCTTTGGAAGGGCCCAGAGTACTTGATTTATAATGGTTTAGTATCCACGTCTTTGTCAGCCAGACACCTACCTTATTTGTGTGTGATACTAGGGAATGCCTTCCAGGACATGCTGAAAGTAGCTTCCTGAGGCCTGTAGTATTAAACATAATAAAGCAAGACAATCGAGGCAGATGAAGGAAGTATTGGACATTTGTTAGTGAAGTTATACACACAGCTCATACTCTGGAGAAAAACAAACCCAAAAGAAATGATTGTGCAGTGAGGTTAAAGGAAAAAAAGAAGATTTATAGGTAGAAAAAGCAGTCTTTTTCCTTAAAACATGGTAGAACATAGCAAAGTGCCAAACTGATTTATTTCTCAGCTTTGCTTTTCTAACAAATCATCAAATTAAGGCCAAGGCAGCTTTAATTTGTGTACATCTAATGATGTTTTGCTTTAATATGCACACGCTGGCAGTTTGGAATTTGAATGACTGTAAAACATGAATTATCATTATTTTTTTCTAGGCCAGCCTCTCTTCATTGTGATTTGACATCTCCTTAGGCTGGAATTTACCACTTACAAAAGTAGAACAGAGGTTGTCAGAAGAATGATTTTCTGTACTCATATCATTTCAAATAAAGAGACGATTTAGCGTGACAAGATTTCAGCTCAGAAATTTTCTTTGGTAAAGGAAATCCAAGCAGTGTTTTAGCTAACAAGTACTGGCAAGTAAGAAAACTGGCTCTGCATTTAAGAGAACCATAAAATCCTAAGGGTTGGAAAGGACCTCTAGGATTATCAAGTCCAACCTTCATAAATATCTTCAGGGGAATAAAACTATTCTTGATGAGATCCAAATCTGGATGAAGATCCTTATCCAAGTCCAACTGATATCTCCATTATAACCAAAAAAAGGTCTGATTAGCCACTGTGGTAGTCATTGATAAATGACAGTCAGCGACAGTATTACGATGCTGTATGAGGACAACTCACAGGCAGCATTTAGAATATTATTGAGAAGTAAATATTATTTTTTCCATTACTCCCCAGATGTCCGACTGTCCCATTAATGGAAAGTGTCTCTTCCCTTCCCTCTCAAACTTCTCCCCAGTTTGGGGATCCAATAAAATACAGAGAGAAAGAGAATACAAAGGCTGGATCAGACTAGCATTTGTAGAAGCAGCGATTGCATAGAAGTGAAATGTAATCTTCATTTGTAATTTTGGGCCAGGAAACTGGGAAGTTTATCATAACATATTGCCAAAATACTGAGAGGCAATGCCAGAAGCTTGGAAGACTTTTGGGAAGAAAAGCTAGGACTCACAAAAGCTGACTCATTTTTGCCACAGGTACCAAAGTGCCTGTAAGTCATTAAAAGATAGAAGCTCAAAAATCTTCCAGGGCTGTGGAAAATTGTATTAAAAACATTTGCACTGATCTGAACAGAGAGTGAATGTGAGTGGGTGAGAGCAAAGCACCAGCAGGCAAAGGGCTATTAAAATGGCAAGTGTGGCTGCTAGGTGTCAGATCTGAAATGGAGAGGATGACTAACTCCTGGGGACTCAGAGGCTGGAGAAGAGAGAGAGATAATTCCCAGTCATTTCCTGAAGAGCCTGATAAGGCACATCCCAAATCAGTGTGCTCCTAAGAACCCAGGAAGTGTGGGGAGGGGCTCCAAACCTGATGCTCCTTGTCCCCCCATGACATTGCAAAGCCTGAATGCTTGGCGAATCCTGCTTACACACACCCTGCTGACTGTGGATAGCACGGTGTGAGTGTGGTGGACTGAAATCAGACTGTTTTTACATGAATTATTTTTTCCTTCCTTTGAGGTGTTGCTATGTCATTGCTACAGCATTGAGACATCATTTCCTCCGGGGTGGTTCTGTTGTCATTGTGCTGTTAGGACTTTCTGAAAGATAAGCATACCACAATGAGCAATTCCACATTCATTCATGTAATTACAACTTGTGAGATGAAATACTCTATTTGTCAAAATAAAGGGTCATGTGTCCTGTTAAAGCACAAAAGAAACCCATCATTTCTGCACATAGGTTCATGCCTTCCTGACACAGAGGGGTTCAGAAAACCTTCAACAGCAAGAGCTCAGAGTTGAGTCCCTGTGGTATCTTGCAACACCAGATGGCATATGACTAAACTTAGCTGTCTACGTGTAGGAAGGCAATTTAAATGCCTACAAAGACATATGCAGAACCACTCTGTGTGTCCCAGAAGACCTGAGATACCCACATGAGCTGGCACGAATGACAGAGGGTCTGTGGGAGATCTGTGAAGTGGCATGTCAGGACAAGCAGGATACTCTAGGAGAGCTAAAATACTACTAGGCATTTAACTTGAGTTGTTCTGTATGGAGAGTGTTCAGTTACCTACAGCCAAATATCCAGCATCACTCAGGAGTTCCCGGTGAGTCTGAGACACTGGTGCAGCACAGCCCCAGCTTTGAGCCTGCACTGCTCTGAAGCAGCAGCTCCAGGCCAGGTGAGATGCTTTGCCATATCTGAAGCTTTCTGGAGTCCAATCAGGATCTCCCCAGGAGTAACTTGTACTCATTACCCCTTGTTTTTTTCCGTGTGATTCCTTGTAAAAAAAGAGTCTCCATCTTCTTGGTAGCCACGAAGTACTTTGCACTCATGAAGACAAAAACTTTGTAAAAGGACTTTGACCTGAGGATAAGGAAACACATGAGGCCTCAGCCCAACCATCTTCTGTGAAACTTAAGTGTAATTTCTGATTCACGAGCCCATCAGCTGGTTCCTCTGGTTCGTGTGGTCTGGAATCCCCTTGGAGATGCTGTGTGTTGTCCCCATGCACGTGTTCTTTGTTGACATTTGTTGGGGTTTTCCAGTTTTGCAGACAGCATTGCTATGTCTAAGCCCAGAGGCTGCTCCAGTAAAATTGCAAACATCAAAGTTTATGCACAGTGATAAGATCCCTCCTGAGCCTCCAGGCTGAACAGTCCCAGCATTCTCAGCCTTTTGTCAAACAACAATCAATCATTTTCATGGCCCATTGCTGGTCTTGCTTCATTATGTCCATGTTTGCCCAAAACTGGAACCAGCACTGCAGGCAAGGCCTCACCAGCGCTGAGAAGAGGGGCATTCATCTAGTTTTTGTGCCAATCTTGCTGTACAATAGACTTTCAGTTTTGAGAAATAGTGCAAAATGATGCTTTATTAAGAAAGTCAGCTTGGTGAATCTGTATTATGACCATTAAAAAGGTAATGGATCAAAAGCAGTCTCTGACATAGGTAAAATAACCAGACAGATCCAATGCATTTTAACTTGGCTGAACTGCTGCAGTTACTTGTGTCTTCTTAGAATGGTTTCTTTAAATCCAAAAGGTAAGAAACTATCCTAAAAGCAAGGATAGAATTGATTTTTCATGTGTAGCTCAGAAGTAAAATCCTTGACTGGGACCTTTTAGGCTCCTGGAGTGGAAAGCATTCGTCTATGTCTGGGAAGCTACTACACAAGCTATTGCTGAGAAGCATTTAATTCAACCTCTTAAAGGAGCTCTTTCTTTGAAGTGCTCTTGATGCTGATGGAAGGACCAGCACATTTAATTATTGCTGTGGTGCTAGATGTAACACCCATTTAAATCCTGCAGCTCCAGACTAAAGAGGAAGTGCATCCTGCCACACGAGTGGGAGTGACTGAACCAACCTGACAACATTCCTACCTATTTATTATCAAGATCACCAAAAGAAAAACGTAATTCTTTAACAAATAACTTTAACCAACAGGAGGAAACAGGTTATATATAAACTCTATTTTATGTTCTTACATATGCATTCATTTAGCATCATGATGCAAAGACAGGAATCACACTTCACTGAAAGATTAGGTCTTCTAAGATTTTCCAGTTAATGTAAAATCACATGAGATTAGTTCTGGAAAAAAATAATCTTTCTTTAAAAGGGGTTCACAGTAGGAAAGATGCCTCTGCAGAACCAACTGTAGCATCATTGCTCTAGGCAGAAATGTCCCTACTTGTGTGGGGAGATTGGACCAGATAACTTCTAGAGGCCCCTTCCAGCCTAAAACATTCTATGATTTTATGATCAGCAAACATTGGAATAAAGCTTCATTATTTATTAAACCAAAAAAAAAAAGTCATTAAGGAAGACCTGCCAGCACACCAACACAATGAGTGGAGTGCATTCAGGGTGCCTGTTCAGAGTGACTTCACCCTCCCTAGGAAGACAACCGATGACTGAAAATAGAACGAGTCTAGAACTGAGTCATGTGACCTCAAAATCTCAACTACCATAAACCAAATCACTTGAACCAACTCACTTGGTTTGCTTGTTCAGCATATTATCTCCTCTTGCACCATCCACTTGCAATTCCAGAACGTTTCTTCTCTTTTCAGCAACCAGCTGCTCTATGGCTGTTTGTTGTTCTGCACATTGCTTTATCTTGGCAATGGGACTCATACAAGGATGCAAAATAACATTGATGTGAGGATTCAAATTTGCTTAACTGATAGTTTACCTGTAAAAGGTACCCCTAATTTGGGAAAAGAGGTAGCTTGTTTACTGAAAAGCTGCCACACATTCTGATTTCATCTTTTGCTTAATAATGGATGGCTAGAAAGAGAGCAAGGCTCTGACAGTTCCTCATTTTTCACCTAATTTATAAATACAAGTCAATCACAGAGCACATATTCCTTTTTGTCATGTCTGTGTACTTTTGCTTTTCTCTTACAGCAAGTTCCACTTGGTAAGCCATGGTTTTATCCACGGGCTAAAATGACGTAGGCATGCTCCTTTGGTGCTGCAGATTCTGAATTTGGGGAGAGTCAAGACGCCATGAGGATCAGGCTGAAGGATTTGTGATCTGTAGAGCAGACTCCTCTCAAAGTCCTGAAATGAAATAGTCCCTTTCTCAGCGTGTGCCCACAACAGCTTTCCAAGGCAGGCATGAAAAGCAGTTTGCCTCCCAGTGCAGCCCGCCCGCGCTCCAGCTCAGAGGGACGTGAGCCAGCTCCTCCCAGAGCCCCAGCCAGAAAGCCAAGCTGAAGGCAAAGTATGTCAGCTTGGATTCAGCACCGAGTTAACATGGGGATACGTGGCTCCTGGTTTGGAGCTGGCTCAGCATTTGGGTAGAGCTGAGACACCTCTGCCTGCAGAGGCTGTGCTGCCATTGCCCCGATCATCTTCCCTACTGACAACAAAGCCTGCGGATACTCCTCCTCCTCTTCCCCGCTAAGTGCTGCCTTTTGGAAGATGACAGCAGACTGCTGCTATCAATCACTCTCTTATGATGAGTGGCTGAGGTCTGTACAAGGGAATTACACAAAAGAACTGTAGGATTTATAAAACTCAGTGTATTTCCCTTGCCTCTGCCCCCAGTGTTCTTTGAAACATATCTGTCTTTCTTTTCTTTCTTCTGTGACACTTTATCAGAGGCGTTCTTACATATTTTGGTCTTGCTTAATCATTGAGGAGTGTTATTTTGTTAAGTGCCACATATCTCTCTTCATTTGTATTTGAGATTCTAGCATCTAACACTGGGACAAACTGAGAGGGGTTTGTGCACTTCTGCCGACTGCTGGAATCACCAGCCCTTTTCTCTCTGACCACATCCTCCTTTCATGATACTGGCAGTCAAGTGTCACAGTACTTAAAAAGGAAATTGGGAGAATTTTTCCTAATACTTGGTTAAGAACTCACAAAAGCCCTTCAAGTTTCCCTATCCCTTTTTAGAAGTCCGAGAGATACATGGAAAGCATAACATTATGGCTGCTGGAAGGTGCTGAGCATCCTGTCTCTCAAGGAGCCTACTGGAGTCTGCAAATGCTCTCCACCTCCCATTATCACGATCCCAGACTCAGTTTCACACAAACAGTAGAGAATTAAGTCTTCATCAGTTACTAAAATATTGTGTTTATGTGACTGAAGAGATTTAAAGATAGGAAGTCAAACTGTGACAGTAATAATCTCCTCTTCTGATAAACTGAATTCCATTTTCTGTATCCACAGCAAAATTGAAGAAATATTTTCTGTATCTGATTTTTTTTTCCTCAGATAAACATGGGGATACAATCCAAATAAATGCTTTGAGTTATTCAGTGATATGATGAAAAATGCCTTTGACTGTAACACAAGGATTTTCTGGTCACTGTTAGTCAGTATCTTTTAATTCCTGCATGGCACAAATTACCTCTACTTTTTTTTTTCCTCAGGGATCAGCTTGTTGCCTCTCTCTTCTTCCTCTTTAGTTGTGTGATCTCATTCACTACAATCTGCTTCACATTAAAATACATTTTTAAGTAACAAAAAAAGGGATCAAGGTTTGGTGTATTTTTGTCATGTTTTGTTTTTCTTTCTTTTTTTTTTAACAAAAAGGGTTGGGTTTTTTTTAATCCTTATTTGATAAGCACACACTGACAAAATTACAAACAATTATGTAACAATCAACCAGGATAATTATAGATCGTTTTACCCTACAGGTAGGTCAATTATTTCTTTAATAAATTATGCATATATTAAGTGTTATCTGCAGCAAGGCTGGTATGAAATGAAATGAAATGACGCCTGATTAATGCATAATTTAAAATCTCTTCAGAACTGGGTTTGGCCTAGCAGAAGATTTTGTTGTTGTTATTTTAGAGCCAAAATAATTGTGCTTTTAGATTCTACACCTCGTTTCCACTCGTTTTGTCTGCCTACAGTTGTCTTTTTCACAGCCTGTTTTTACCAGGGGCTGGCCCCATTCAAGCTCATTCAATGGCCAGCAAGGAAAAATTAAGTGAGGCTGGTAAGAATGCAGGTTATTGGTTCTGCTCCTATTTTATACAGCTAACATTTTTTAAGGCTTCACAAAGAAAGAACAATAAGCAAAAGTTTATGCCAGCTTTTATCCTAAAATGATCCTTATTTCCACGTTGATCGACCTCAGTACTTCAGACTGAACAATACCAACATCGATGACTACGATCTCTTCAAGCTGAAACAATGAGTCAGACAAGTTAAATTTGCTGGATTTGCTGGAAACACAAACATCTAAATCTAGTATCATCTTTACTTCCCCCTCAAGAACTTTTTCAAATAGCCTCAGTAAAATGTACTGGAAGATTTCTTTAGGCTCCTTTTTAACATGCAACTATCTAATTATTCCCTTTTTATTACTGAGACTGCTACAAATAAGCAGCACAGCATTTCACCACTTGATGGTGCCAAATGTTTTACACACTTAACCAAAGCTAAAAGCACTTTGAAACCAGGTCACCTTTTGAAATACTGACTCGTATTTCATTTTCATATGAAACACACATCTGTGCTATGGCAGAAGTCTCTCAGGCCATCATCTTTACTTCCCATAAACTTGTGATTGAAGGTGGGATATTGGTATCAGAAATGACAACAATTCACAGAACTTTTGCATCATTTGCAAAACATGTGCTGGCACAATAATCTCACTATTGTTATGCACACTGTGTCTATTTGCTACTTTTGGGCTTCACAAAAATCTAATCAAATCATATTAAACAGTACCTGTTCTCAGCCACTGCCCCCATCCAAGAGTTTGAAGATAAAAGCCTGAGCATGTGTCTGAGCACGATCAGAATCAAACATAAATCACGTGTGTCTCCCCAAATCCAACATGCACAACAAGCACTTTTCAAGGCAGGTTTTTCCTGGAAAGCAGTTCTTGCTTCCAACTGCTCAGTGAGCTCCAGTTTTTCATCTGCTGTGCTGAAAAAGAGCATCTAGGAATGAAAAGCTCAGTTTCTGAGGCTTTGCTACTCTGCCTTTTGTCTGAAAGAACATTGCTGTCTGTTTTCTTGAAGATTTCAGCCATTACTGGATTTCTGCCCAATTCTCCATTCTAGCACCCGCCTGCCTGGCTGAGGTGGGATCCTTGGCTAGCATTTGTGCCCAACCATAACTGCACGTAGAGTGCCGTGGGGCGTTGTTGCCAGGGCTGCTGCTTAAACAGACATGTGAGAATTAAGGTAGAATCATAGAACTGTCTGGGTTGGAAGGGAGCTCCAGAGGTCATCCAGTCCAACCCCCTGCTGGGAGCAGGGACATCCTCACCTAGAGCAGGGTGCTCAGAGCTCTGTCAGCCCCACCTTGGATGTCTCCAGGGATGGGGCCTCAACCACCTCCCTGGGCAGCCTGTTCCAGGGCTCCACCACCCTCATGGTAAAGAACTTTTTACTTACATCCAATCGAAATCCGTTCTCATTTAAAGCCATTGCCTGGTAAGGTAGGTAGGTAGGTTCAATTAGATGAAGTAGTCTGTAAAAAAATCAATCATTAACAGGATTCAAATTAGATACATACATACATAATATGTACATAGTAACATACTTTAATATGTGAATACTACACCATTAATAGTGTGCCTATATGCCTAGAGCAGAGGGAAAGTAATCTGCATATCAGAAAGACACTACTGAACTATTTTGATATTTTAAATAACCATCAAAGTAAAAGAAAGTGTGTAGTCTAAGAATTTCTCTCCACATGGTCCACAATGGCAATAAACAGGCTCAAAGTTTTTCCGATGAGTTAACTTCCTAATGTGGGTGGAGAAAACATCAAGTGGAGAATTTTCCTTCTGGAAAAAAATCCTTTAATTCACAGGCTGCATAAGAGGTCTGTGGTAAGGGAAAGGGGAACCTTTTGAATCATTTAACAAAACATTGGTTACCCCAGCAGGTAAGAGACAAGTGGGGTTTGAAAACTGGTTAAACACAGGAATACCAGAACTGGGAAAAAGGACTGGGAAGGACCTGAACCCTTTTCCATCTGTGTGTATATCAGCATTTTACTTACTGGTATTTAGGAGGAAGATTTTTGTCTCTTGTCAGATTATTTAGCATCTGTCCCATGCACAGTTTCTTGCAGATCTTTTGGGAGCAAAAATTGAGAGGGCTGTTTGCTGCTAGAGATAACTGCTGTAATCTACTAGAGCCACTCTCCAGATTATGATATAGAGACAGGACATTAAAAAAATCTACATTTGATGAAAAATAGAGTACCAAATAACTACATTAAAAAAAAAATGGTGTTAGTTTTCTTTTTCCATGAGGAAGAAAAAAGCTAATCAAGAAGGAAATTGAAACAACCTCCCCCCTCTAGTGTCTCTTCACTGGGTTAAGAAACCTGCCCAGCTCTTAATCTAGTACAGACTGAAGTTCAGAAATGACATCCTGCAGATATTTGCAAAGAACCTTAACTTCCCTACTCAGTAGCAGTCCAAAAAACCCAATCATACATGAATAATTATTAAACCATTATAAAATTCCATATTTTCCCAGATATTCAGGACCATGCATGTACCTCATTTACCTTCTGTACTAGACCATCTCAGCTCAAAAGAGACCTGACAGAACTGGAAGAAGAATCCAAAACAGCAATAAGGGCATTCAAAGTTGCTTGTTCATTCCCAGCTGGTGCTACACAGCTCCCAGCAAAAAGCCCTTCCTGGCTCCTACAAGTCACGCTGGAAAGATCCTGATTCTTCAGGGCGAGTAGGAACGGGACTTGTTCAGACTTCACTCGAAAGCACCTGGCTGGGGCTTATCACGACTGACACAGGGAGCAGCTTTTGTTTGTGCGTGCTGTGTCGAGCTACATCAATGGGCATCTGAGGTTTCTTAAGGTGCAGTATTTGTGCCGTGGATCTCTGGCTTAAACGTGTTCGGAGGCCAGAAGCGAAGCAGGAAAACATTTCTCTTTGTGATGGACTAGGTCAAGTCTGCAGAGATCCAGAGCTTCCATGGCAAGGTAGTGACATATTGAGGAGTGTGCAAGATGTGGTGTGCTGTCTCTGATAAAAGGGGGTCCTGTGGTGGGTGAATATATTTTTCTGGTGCAGTTACACCCAAAGAAGGGAGGCAATTCTAACTTCAACCACCTTTGAACTCATGCACAATAAAATGCAGAGTAAAACCAGGCTAAAATCCATTCTGAAAGCATAAATACAGTTCATTATCGTGCAAAAACCTTTCAAAGATGTATGCTTTTACCCCCTATTTTTCAAGCAGTTCCTTCCCCTTTGAGTTTGGGCAGCATTCTTCAAACAGCAAAGGCTGCTCCTAGGCCCCCAAGTGCACAGCACCTTCTTGAAAATACCTCACATCTGTCAAATCCACTGAGGTCAGTTATATGGAGACCCTATCCCATTTCAGTGCATTTCTGAACATTACTCCAGTGATTATGTCTACTCCAATTTAGTTTTCTGGTTTGAGCAAGGAGGACAATATTCTTATTCAGTGAAATGGCTGCATTTGGGTTTTTTTTCCTTCTCATTACATGCAAAATGTCTCATGAAAATGCCTTAATTTATTTATAATAACAAATATGCTCTATGTGTTGTTCTTCTACTGGGTCATTTTCACCTCTAGTTAACTCCTGCACAAATTCATTAAGTGCCTGGTTAGAGAAGAGTGTGTCATACCATATTACTTCAACATGATGTAAACCACTAACACACAATAAATCTAACACCACATCTCTTAACCACCTTGATCATTTCCTTCTTCTGGCACGGTGGGCTGTCAATAAAATAAGGGAGCATGAACACAAGATATTTAGCAAAATGAAGTGCTTTGTCTCCTAAGGCTTCACATCTTTGCCAACATAACCAGACTGAATAAGAAAGTTATTTCCACATGTAGTTATATTGAACTATACTGGGGCTTTTGAAAGTGAACTCTTTACCTTACTGGTTTTAGCGTCCACCTAGGTAAGGAGACAGACTTTGGTGCACTGCATGGCTCCTGATGAGCCAAAATTTTGTGGATATTTGTCTACTAGGCCAAAACGACAGGCAAGGTTATACTGAACTGGTGATTCTGCTATTGGCAGGCAGGAAAGGGATACGTGGATGAGCACTTCCTTCTGGACTGGTATTCCAAGAAAGCAAACAGAGGTATTTTTCCAAGATAAAGTAGCTTTACTCCAGAACAGGAAGGTTGTAAGAATCAACTATCACTGCTGGTTTAGCTATGGTGGTCTACTGCTTTATCCTGAGGATCTTAGGGCCCCAGTGACTGACTCTCTGTGGCTGGGAATTAACCAAACATGGTCAGGTGAGATAGCTGAAAACTGTCTCTTTTTGCAATGTAGGAAAATCACAGAAAGGAAATTGTTATGATGGAAGGAAAGCTGAAACCCACATAATAACACTATTTGTAGCATTTCAGTTCACACCACCACATATACTCTATGGGTGAAAAGGGTGAAGGAAGGTCCCTTAATGCATTTGACATCACTTTTTGAACTGGCTTTATGTGCATATTTGATTATTACACATACACAACAGCTGTACACAGACACATAGCACAACACTGAGGTGAGAACAACCCTACAGAAAAGGACTTGGGGGTGCTGGGAGATGAGAAGCTGGACATGAGCAGCCAGCGTGTGTGTGCAGTGCAGAAGGCCAATCCCATCCTGNCCAGGGCGGTGGTTGAGGCCCCATCCCTCGAGACATCCAAGGTGGGGCTGACAGAGCTCTGAGCACCCTGCTCTAGTTGAGGATGTCCCTGCTCTCAGCAGGGGGTTGGACTGGATGGCCTCTGGAGCTCCCTTCCAACCCAGACAGTTCCATGTTTCTATGATTTCAAGTAGCCCAACTGCTCAGGTATCTATGCAGATCAAAGTGTTATTCAGCCTGTAGTCCCTCCTTCTGCCCTAAATAAAAAGATAAATTGAATGACTGCAAGCAGACAGTTAAGCTTTTAGTGGAAGAACAGTAACTTGAAACTACTTGAACAGGTTCTTAGAATTTTCAGCATCCTTATAAACCAGCTTCTTTTTATGAAAAACAAACAAACACTACAGCTCTGAAATATTTAAGGCTAGATCATTTACAGAATAAACCTCATCAACAGTTATTTACAATAAACAAATGAGAATGACCAAGAAAAAGTTATCTGGAGGTTTTGAAACATTTGTGCAGTTTCAGAAATGATCCACAGCTGAAGATCTGTGGTAGTTTTGGTATGTGCAATAGTGATGATTGAAAATTAAGTAGGTATGTTATATAAATACCATATTTCTTTTAAACATAAATCTAAAAAAATTATCTGTAAGCCTTTTGATGGGAGGCAATATAATTTATTTTATTACCAGTTTAATTTGATATTCTACTCTAGGAATTTTTTGTCTGGTGATACACACAGCACAGCAAAGAATGGGGAAAATTCCAGTTTCAGGAAATTTTTGCTGGAGATTCTTGATAAATTCAGACTCAGTGCTTGAAGAAATAATCTCCATAGTCAGGAAAGATCTGGTCAAACCTATCAGTATCTTTTAATTTCTGTTCCCAGCTTCAGAATTTATTCTGTGTTTGTCTACGCATCTCTTCTCTCCATCTTTACACATTTTCATACCCCTTGCTACTAGCAGCATCCTACACTTTCAGTGACCTAATTAACATTGCTGTGCTTTAATAGGGAAGTAAAAAAAAAGAAAATAAATCCACAAAAACCCCACACTTTGTTAATTTTTCTGTTCATAGAACAACTGATTTGAAATATTAGACACCTAATGAGCACTGGAACCAGCACAAACAATGACTGGGCTCTGCTTTTTACCAGTGAGTTGAGTTACAAGACTTCAGGTACATCAGTCTAACGTGATCAGTCCCTAACCTAAAGGACATGCACGTCTCATCAGACGCGTCTTCACAACAGTCATCCTCCTTTCCTGGTAATCCAATGTCATCACCTTTACAACTTCAAAGCTGTTTCTCGATTCTTGGTTCATTTTTCAAAATACACAAATTCACACCCACAAAACCCTTCTAGTTGCTTGTTCTTATCTTAAGGGAGGGGGATCATAATTTTATAAAGAGGCAATTACTGAAGCGAAGAAAAATATTTCCCCCCTGAAATGTAGATAATTCAGTGCCAAAGAATGCCATTGGGATAAGAAATTTAGCAGAATATTACTACTGCTACTACCCCTAGAAGAGTACATGGACAGGAAAACAGGCAGCAATTAAATTATTTCACTGCAATTCCTTTGTTCTGTACCATGATAAACCAGCAAGGAATGAATAATGCTATCTATAGATGAATGTATATAATAGTATACAATTATTACACTATAACATATAAATTCTTGGTTCATATCACACAAATATTTCTTAAAGAGAGCAAAAGCTTTCACACCCTAGTGCTCTTTAAAGATGATGGTCCAAAATACATACTCAGCGATATGCTACCTTTAAGCCTTTTGATGGGAGTAGGACCCGTATCTTCTTCCAGTAGCAAGACTGGGATGTGCAGAGCTCTGCTATGACATGACTGGACCTGCAGGTCGGGGCAGGCACCTCATGCACCCTGAGTCCAGGGCACTTTCATCTGCTGAGTTCCTCTGCACATACCCCACGTTTACCTTGCAAGGAGAGGAGGAAAATGGCAACTCAGGAGAGGCTGCCACAACCACTTACTGCAGCTCACGTTCAGTCGCCTCTTCTGGAGCACTCCTCATCTGTCAGGCTGCCAGCTGAATGCATAGAGTTTTGGCAGGGAGAGCTGCTCCATCTATCCCCGGCCAGGCTGACAAGGGGTGAAGGGTGGTTTTGATGAAGTACAATTCTTGACAATCATGTTTATTAGTCTTTGAATGCTTGTTTCTGGAAGGGGGAAAAAATGTCAGCCTTTCTCTAGCTTGTCTCCTTTTACTGCTTACAGGAAAGATAACATCACTATGCTTGTTTCTCAGGCCCAAAGCTGCAAAATAACTAATTCAAGATTACAATGAATAAGTAAATGATAGTTAAATGGAGGCTAGCTGTGGCCTGTTATCTAAGTAACCTGTTATTTAGAAATTACATCCTAAGGTGAATGGTGAGACAGTGCTTCTTGTAAAGGAATTTGAGAAAAAGGCCACAGCAGACACTGAAAGTCAAAAATAATGAAGGTGTTACTAGAAAGCTTCGCTGAATTAACGCTTGTTTGACTTGGCAGAGGTTTGCCACTGCCCGGTTTATTATTAGCTTGGACTTG
>VWZY01004380.1:5000-16460 GCA_013399075.1 Chloroceryle aenea
GAACTTTTTCCTAATGTCTAACCTAAATTTACCCTTTTCTGGCTTAAAGCCATTATCTCTCATCCTTCCACTACAAACCCTTGTGAATAAACCCTCCCTTGCTTTCTTATAGGCCCCTTTCAGGTACTGGAAGGTTGCTATAAGATTCCCCTGGAGCCTAAATAATAATCCTGGGTGGTTTTATTTCCATGACTCAGTCTTAATGTTTTGGTTTTTTTTTCCAATTTTAAATATTTATATTAAAATGTTCAATGTAATTGAAGGTGGTGGCATTTAATTGAGAGAAGTGACATTTGTGTGTGCCTTTCCAAATATACTCTATTCTGAGTATCTGTCCTTCAGCAAAAATTCTTTCTCTCTTGATATCTTTTGCTGATATGGACATAAATTCTTCTAATTTATCTAGTATTTTATTTTACTTATTGTTGTTTAATTTGATGTCATCATAACTAGTAGCTGGGAATACTTGCAATTGTTACTGTGCAGAGAGTATTCCATGTCTGAGACATCACTTCTGATTTCTACGATTCTAAGACTACTTAGAAATCTTAAAATTTGTCTTACTTGCTCAGGACAACAAGAGATTAGTTATCTTTTTTTTTTTTTTTTTCTTTTTTTCATTATTATTTACATTCTCTTTAAAAATTGAAATAAAGTTATAGGTGCAGAAGAGCTCACTGCACTTCATCACTGAAGAGATTATGGACAATGTTTGCTGCACCAAGTGGTTTTCTTGCCTTCTGCTTGTTTGCAGAAGGGAACACCAGAGGAAGCAACTGGGATTTCATCTTACTTATTGGTGTTCTTACAGGTCTGTCAAATGGATTAGCTCACTGGTGGTGGTGTTGTGTCCTTCTGTTCAGTTTTATTACAAGTGCCCTTCAGAGTAGGAAACCTGAGATCACCCAGTGGGCCGTGCCGTGGGACTGAGGCTGTCTTGTGGCCTGTGTCCTGTGTGAATCTCCTTTACTGGGAGAATACATGAAGAACAAGGCAGCACCTGTTTTAAAACCATTCAGGCTTTTTTGTCCTGGTCTTTCAAACTAGACTATATATATGAATAGCTACTCTGCAAGTCCCTCGTGTCCCTTCACCCCACAAGTGTACTAGTTTCACAGGCAGGACTGTGAAGTACTGTGCAAGGATTGCCATTTAGTAGTTGAAAAGTTTACCTGTGTGGAAATAAGATGGATGTGGTTTGGGATTGCTTTACATTAGTGCCTTTAAATTATTATAAGAGTCCTAGAAAGGCATACTTTCCCTCCTGAGTGGATCAAGCCCACCACACCTGCAGTGCATATAACACGTTGTGTTCAAATCAAAATTGTGCAACCTGTCTGCGCTGTACAATGCTCTCATTTTATTTGGTGTCTAAAATGGTAACTCTTAAGCAGAGAATGGAAAACAAGCTGTCTCTTTGGGAAGGACATTTTAATTACCTCTTGTCCTAGAGAGAGCTGTCCTCCCAGGTTAGAGTGGAAAGTATTGGAAGGGCACTGTGGGAAAGATTAGCAAGAGGCTCCTTTACCAAGCCACAGTTGCAAATCAATAGAGGCTTTCAGCTGTCAGTGCAACCAATCCCTAAACCATGAGTACAAATATTTACTTCTACTGGAAAGAGAGAATTTACAAAAAAAGAGAAACATATTTCCATTCCTTTATTTAATCATAGAATCAATGTAAATGATTTGAGGATGTGTAGAATTCAAAGTGCTCTGGGATAGTACTCACTTGAGTATACAGCTTATTTTCACAGACCAAAGCTTTTGCTCTGCAAGGAGGAAAATATCAGCACAGCAGGTCACTCTTGGCATAAACCCTTCTGATGTGTATGTGCTCCTTTAATGTTTAGTTTTAATCAGAATGGACTGATACCTCTCCATAACTTTAGCTTGCTTTCTTTTGTGCGACAGAAAGTGTAAAGCTGTCAATAATTTTTAAAATACCCATTTCTGTGACACCTGCATGGTATTTTTTAATATTTGCTGAATTGATAATGTTCATGGTAGCAGAGTATACTGCGCAATAAACTGCTTTTGTGGCTGATTAAATGCCAAAGTGAAGTGGAGGTATTCAGCAAATGCAAAAGCCGTTTATTTAGTATATGCCAATGCCATGAACATTATTCCTGTTACACAAGATTTGCTATACCCTAATGTACAGAAGTATAAAAGAAATTGTTTCCTTTTCTTGTGAGGGTTGCAATTGCTGTGCTGCTTCAATCTCACACTTCACACTAGTATGATGTTCAGGAATGTAACGAGGTTGAGTGGCTTGAGAAAGTGGCTGGTTTACAGAGTGAATAATTATTTAAAGGAGCTCTTTGTGTAGGAAAAGCATTATGTGCCTGTGTGCACTGAACTAAATTAACTGTAGTATGCAAATTCTCCAACTTTGGCAATTTAACTTTCAGTAGGAAGACTTGTCTTGATTCTTTGCTCTGATTCTCCCTTAAAGGCTTTGGCTTGGGGAAGACAGCCATAGTTTTGATTGTTGGCTTAACTGGAGACTTGCTGAGCATCTTTGCCTGTATTGTTCTCCCTTGCTGACCAGTGCCACCAATGGATCACTGTTAGATAAGAAGCTGCAGCCATTTCCTGTCATTTGTGCAACTTTTTTTTCCTCAAGATAGAAGTTGGCATGAGCTGTATGACATTCTAATGTTTCTCTCAAGGGGAAAGGTTATTTTCTTTTTCTTTTTGGTGGATAGATAGGTTATAAGAGAATGGTTTCACCCTGTTTGTATGAAATAAATACCTCATTGACATACAGTTCATGTGCCATGCTATTCCTTCATGATAACATCAGTTATAGAAGCTTTCTGCAGTTTGATTAGATACAAAATGAGAAAAATAAAAAATTATGATGATTTCATTGACTTCTCTCTTAATATATGTTATATATGTTGCCTGCTAAAATGAAGGAATGTGGTGATTCTGTAGCTCCAAACTAACATTCTTCTTTCTAATTTCATTTTTTGCCTACTGATTTAATACCATGTCATTGATTTTCTATAGATTATTTCTTTTTCATAAGTATTTCCTTATGACTTCTCTGACTGAAGAAGAGTTGTAGGCTTTATAATTCCATGTTTGTTATCCTCAGAGATAGCAATCACTTAATTTATAGTTCATCTACCATTCTTTTCTTTGTATTACAAGAAGCTGCCACGGAGATAGCTGGTATTCCACTCTACAGATTTAACAATGTCATCAGTCTGATGGCCACAGGATCTTTGAGAGTTGCAGTCTGCATTTTTCTTTGCAGAAGATTTTATTTTATTGCTACAGAGTGATAAACTAGTAGCTATTTCTCAAAGATGACTACTAAATTGCTTATGCAAGTGGGCAAACACATATAAAAGAGGCTCTATTTTTATAGTTGTTTTCTGCTCTTCATTAGCCCAGAAGCTGGACAGCAGATTACTAAATAGCTGTTGTCCTGCAAATAGGTTGGGACCAAAATATGCAGAAGAAGGATTTCATCTGTATGGAGTAGGTACCACTAACACGTTTAAGGCAATATACCCTGTAGGTACAGTTTGAGCATCATATCTGAAAAATAAGGTGTTTTCTTTATCCTTTCTCCTCATCCTATGGAATTGCAGTTATAGGTACATGTTCTGGAGTAGGTTTTTTTCTCACACACATTATTGCTTACTGTCCTGTGAAGTTGCTTCTGATTAAAGAATGTTGGATGAAAGGGTGATAATTCCATGGTCGCTGAAGTCAGTGACTAACAGAGGTGATCCTTCAGTGTTTTAGCTCTTCAGAACATTGTGTTGTAGAGAATGAGGCTGCAAAGGCCTCTCTTCCAGGATAAACCCCCCTCTGCTACTTCATCGTCAAAATACTTCAGACCACCGTTGCCTAAGAACATAATTTTGGGAATATGAACCCTGATACCCAGGTCTCGTATGCTAAAGGGAGATGAAATAAGCCCACATAGCAGCTTCTCACTGGGGAGAAAAAAGAGTTTGGACTTTATTCACCACACTTCCAGTTTTATGCAGGTATGCCTGGTGCACTGGGGGAATTGTTTAGGAACAATCAATCCTTGTGTGAAGATTGCCTTGTAATGCTGCTAAGGTCAGTGAGACCTTGGTTTATTTGCCACATAAGTGCTGCTTGAGCAACTTAGGATACTCCCAACACCCATAGGTACAACCTTAACTTGCACACTAGAGGTTTTCCACATTTCATGACTGTGATTTCTTGCACAGCTTGCTCATTTGGTACAGATCATACAGTGGGGTGAACTAATCAGGGGTTCATCAGCATTATCCCTCTGCCTTTGGTATAGCTTAAACACTTTACTGTAGTAGGTGTTTAGGTTCATAAATAAATGTGCTTTCTGGTTTTCTACTACTCAAGCTAAGCGCTTCTATAAGTTTTTGTAGTAGCAATCTGTTACAGCAAACTTGATCGTGCCATTCTTCAGTGGTAGTGCTTGCTGAAGTTGGATGTAATTCATGTGCAATGTGTATGAGAATAATTACCAGTGACCTCTGTCAGGATTTGCTTTTCTGGTGTAATACCGGCTCTTGATTGAATCCCACTATAATTTCTGCTAAGACAGATAAGAACTCATGAGGAAATTCATCTCTCAACTGCTCATGGAGGGGGGAAAGCAAGAGAGGGGCTGGTGGGTTGACAGAAGACTACAGTCCAGTGGCTAGAATGAAGATTTAGGGTAGCAGGCCTTTGTTTTCAATTTTGTGTCTTTCTGATACGTGACTTAGTCTGGGATTTAGTCTTTTCATCTGTAAAACTGCAATAATAATACTTGCAATTTGAGACTTACAACATGCTTTGAGACCAACAGTGAAAAGCTCTCAGTAGTGTATTTATTACATTCTGTTTGTAGATGTTACAAGCTCTAGCTAGGAGAAATGAGACAAAAATAAAGCCAAACATGCTGATTTAAATGCAAACTGTTGATGCCAGGCCTGAGCTAGTAAAATAGTTATCCATGTGACAATTCCTCTCTTCATATAGCTCAGAATTAAATTGCAGTGTTTCAATGGCTGTCAAAAAAAAAAAATATCATTCCAAGTTCATAACTGTTTAATGGGGGAAAATGGCTAATTTCTGTCCCTTTAAATTTTGTGGCGGAGAAAATAAGGTGCTTTGATCTTTAAATGACAGCTTCCAGAGTCATTACATTGAATCAGTTAATCTCTCCCAGTAGTTACCCTATTTTCTCTTCCTCATGGGCATCCTCTTTCATGGTCTCAGTGATGAGCTTCAAATCAATGAACAAACTGTTACTGCTTCCAACATAACCTGTTTAGTGAGCTTTCCTGCTTTCATGCATTGCCAAGCTCTTACCTCAGACCTTGGCACATCAAAGTGGAGAAGAGGTCCAGTGGTGCCACGTGTGTGTTAGCCAGGCTGGCTCCATCATCTTCATTTACACAGTATGTGTCAGGCAGTCGCTTGCCTCTTGACAAGAGAGGTTTGTCAGAGACTGTGTGTCCCATCATTCCCAGGTGACGTATGTAATTCAAAAGAAGTCAAGTGGCACAGCAGAGACTGTAAGTATCCTTGGTCATCTCTTTATCTTGTTTCAGAAAATACTAGCTAAATTGATAACAGATCTACATATCTTTGCATGAAGATACCCATGCCCAGACAAAAAAGGTTGCACTTTGGGTTGTGATGCTGACTGAATATTTGTAGTGTTCAGCCTGGTTTTCATTTNAAAAAAAAAAAAGAAGACAGAGACAAATTTTCAATTGTAAGCGCCATGAGGTATGTGTGTTCTATTAGAGTAATTTTGTGGTTTTACACATAAAATTTAGGCATCTAAAATGTAATGTTGAAAAATAATTCCTCCTGTCTTTGAGGAAATAAAACAAGTCTTGGTACTAGGTGAATATTTTAAGACAGTATTTTTCCAAAGCATTTGACATAGTTCTTTTACTAGAAGCTACTTTTCGTTAAAGAGGGTTTTTTTTTTCACTGATAATGACAGATTTACTGTATTAGCATTCCTAAAAAGGACCTCAAATAGGTTATCTTTAGTCACACTTCAGGGCAGAATTTCAGGATAGGTGCTACACTTAAAAAAAGAGTAACATAACCACTGTTGCAGAAATGGGTGTTTTGCTGTAATGTGTCAGACCTTAAAGTGCACAGACCTTCTGTGCTTTTTTCAGCAACTTTGGAGATGTGTTGCTGAATATAAAAGTGAATCATGCACATTGCCCTCTTTTTGTGACATATGCAATGCATTCAGTTTCTGCAACATGGTAGCAACAAAAAAGCACGGAGATTGGAGAAGTGTACTGGCCCAAATGCTTTATTATACCTTGTTGTGGCTTAACCCCAGCTGTCAAGTAAGCCCCACAGAAGCCACCCACTCCCTTCCTCCACAGTGGGATGGGGGAGAGAACTGGAAGGGTAAAAGTGAGAAAACTCATGGGTTGAGATAAATACTGTTTAATAGGTAAAGCTGTGTGTGCAAGGAAAGCATTCACCGTTTCCCGTTGGCAGGGCGTTCAGCCATCTCAGGAAAGCAGTGCTCCATTACATGTAACAGTTATTTGGAAGATAAATGCCACAACTGTGAACATCCCCCACTTCCTTATTCTTCACCAGGTTTATATGCTGAGCATGACATTATATAGTATGGAATATCCCTTTGGTCAGTTGGGGTCTGTTGTCCTGGCTGTGTCCACTCTCAGCTTATTGTGCACCCCTAGTCTAGTCACTGATGGAGTAGTGTGAGGAGCAGAAAAGGCTTTGACTGTGTGCAAGCACTGCTCAGCAGTAATTAAAATCATCCTTGTGTTACCAACACTGTTTCCTGCACAAATCCAAAGCATAGCCCCATACTAGCTACTGTGAAGAGAATTAATTCTATCCCAGCCCAAAACCAGCACATTCTTGCACTTGAAAACTTATTCTGTTGTTGATCCTAATCATCCAGTCTTCTATGTTTTCTAAGCTTATAGCTAAATTACATGAAGTACTTCACAAAATGAAAGTTTTGCTCAGTGTCTGTGAGAATGGTGCAGAATTAACTGCTATCTCCTGTGAAATTTTGCATTGCTTTATCAGTTTTATTAATTTGTTTGACTGTGATTTGGGGACAGAAGTAACAGGAATCTGAGTACAGCATTTGATAATTACCCAGAGCTAAGCCTTTCCTATGTAGGCACCAATAATCTTGTTTGTGCTGTCTTTACTCAAGATCACCCTGTTTCTAATTCTCTGTTTAATAGTATTCCAGATTCTGTTATCAAAATCCTTCAGCTTTCTCTGGTATTTTTCTGCCAGGTTTCTTACAAGTCCGATGGTGTAAGAGGTCCTTTTGTACCTAAGATATAGCATTTCCTAATCCCCAGGGGTCATGTAAAAATAATTTTATAAATCAAGCTTCTCTATTTCCATGACTGTGAGTAATCGTGCATAAATCTTTTTAAAGATACTTACTTTGGAAGCTGTAGAGATTTAAGGAAAAAGTTCAATTTACACTAAAGTATCATGGTATTACTATTTAACATTTCAATATTATCTTTGTTCATCTTATTCTGCATGTACCTTCGTCTAGATTTTCTCCATTTCAGTGTTTTTTGCAATGTTGGACTCAATCCTTTATTATCCCATGCCTGAAAGGAAAACAATCAGCAGTCGTTATAGATGAGTGAGTCGATGGCAAGGAAAACAGTCCCAGAGATGAGCAAAGCAAAACCGGTTCACTTCCTAGACTGGGACTTCGAAGGGATTAAGGATTGATTTATGCTATTACGCTACCTTTATGAAACTTTGAGATTCTTAATACAGTTACATGTCCTCCTTGTGTCAGTTTGAAGTCCCTCTGTTATGATACCATAGCAAAAAGCCTTAAAAAAGAATTGAGACCATCCTTGCACTTGATAGTACATTTTGACTGTGATTTCTCGCTGCAACTGGTAAGAATAAATATATAGAATACTTTAGTTAAGAAAAGAAATCTTTTCTCCCCTACTCACACACACCTAAACCTCAGTTTAGTAAGAGTAAAACCACCGTCTAGTGTAGCAGTATGTGTATATGTAACATGAATTCTGTATGTAATTTCCATTTTGTTTGGTTTTCTTTTGGTTTTGTTGGGGGGTGGTTTGTGATCAGTTTTTTTCAGCATAATTTTATAGTTCTAAAAATGGAAAATTGTGCCTTTTTCTGATAATTACCAGTGTAATTTATAAGTGAAAAATAAAAGGGAAAACCTGCATATTTCATCATATATAGAGGAGCTAATGCAGTTAAATATTTCCGAAATTTGTGCAAACGCAAAATGAGATTTCTTTTTTTTCTGCCATTAATAGATGAGCACATCAGTTAATATACCCTGAGAAAATAAATGACAGTGGTACTTACCACAATTAGTGTACTTTTGCTAATGCATTTGAACTACTTGCAGATTTGTGAGTGACATACTCATATTTTGCTGGTGAAGCTGCATAGTAGATTTTTCAGTTACTACAACTGTTACTGCAACCCTAACTCAAAGGATTTTAGATTTCTAACTGATGTACCTTTAAAAATAAAATTTCATTTAAAGGTCGCATGCAAAGTCCATTTTGATGAAGAAGGAAATGCACGTCTTTAGATACCACTTGTGTCTATTTGTCGTATGTTGTTTCTGTATTTCTGCATTCTGACTGTAAGAAATCTGTTATTTTGTTTGTTTCTTTCTTTCTTTCTTTTTCTCCTCCTTCAGGTCTCATGGAAACCTCCTCTGATACAGAATGGCGAAATCCTTAACTATGAGATTCGTATGCCTGATCCACGAATTGTTATTACTGGGAACACTTCATCAGTGTCAAGTTATTTGGTGACTGATCTTACACCCTATACAAACTACTCTGTCACCATAGTAGCTTGTTCTGGAGGTGGTGGCTTTCTAGGAGGCTGCACAGAGAGTTTGCCTACAAGTGTGATGACGCCTTCAACAGTTCCTCAGAGTGTCAGTCCATTGTCTGTGATTCCAATCAGTGAGTCCTTTATTGCCATATCTTGGCAACCACCATTAAGGCCAAATGGTCCTCATTTGAGGTAAGCTCTTAGTTGCAACTGAGATAGCAGTTTTCTTCTCCTTAGCTAAATCTGACTCAGAAAATTCTGAGTGACAGGTGCAGAAGAAGGGGAGGTGTTGCCCTCTATCTTAAGGAATGAATAAACTGTGAAGAGTTGTCCCTCAAAAATATCCATGAGAAGGTTGAGAGCCTGTAGGCAAGAATTAGGGATCATGACAATAAAGGGAGCCTTGTGGTTGGTGTTTATTACAGGCCACCTGATCAAGGGGAGGCTATTGTTGAAGCCTTCATGCTCCAGCTCCAAGAGACATCATGCTTGCAGGCTCTCATACTTCTGGGGGACTTTAACCACCCTGACATTTGCTGGAAAAGTAAGCTGTAAGCAGTCCAGGAAATTCCTGGAGTGCCTGGATGATAACTTTTTAAAGCAAGTAATAGACAGCCCTATCCGAGGGGATGTGGTTTTAGACCTAATGGTGACCAATGTAAGTGAATTAGTTGGGAACATCAAGATTGGAGGTAGTCTGGTTCAGTTCACCGTGCTAAGGGGTATAGGACATATGAAAAGCAAAGTCAGCACCCTAAACTTTCGGAAAGCAAACCTCCAGCTCTTCAACGAGTTGCTCAGCAAGACCCCTTGGGAAGCAGTCCTCAGAGATAAAGGAGCAGAGCTAGCAGATCTTTAAGGAGGCTTTCCATAGAGCGAAAGATCTCTCAATACCCATGTTCAGGATATCAGGAAATAAGGGAAAAACACGGTCATGGTTGAGTCATGAACTGCTGGTTGAACTAAAGAACAAGATGAAATTGCACAAACAGTTGAAACAGGGACAGGTATCCTGGGGGGGAATACAGGGATGCTGCCCGGTAATGTAGGGACAAAGTCAGGAAGGCCAAGGTGTGGCTAGAGATGAACTTGGTGAGGGATACAAAGAAAAAGAAAATAGGATTCTGTAAGTATGTAAATCAGAAAAGGAAGGCCAAGGAAGGTGTACACCCCCTGGAAGAACATGTACACCCCTGGTGATTAACAATGGAAAATTAGTAACAATGGACAAGGAGAAGGCTGAGGTACTCAATAACTTTTTTGTCTCAGTTTTCACTGGCAACCTCTCTCCTCACAACCCTCAAGTTGATGGCCCTCAGGACAAGGACCAGGTAGACAAAGTCCTTCCTACTCTAAGCAAGGACAAGATTAATGATCACCTGAGGAACTTGAACATAAATTCCATGGGACCTGATAAGGTGCATCCCAGAGTACTGAAGGAATTGGCTGGTGCAGTTGCTGAGCCACTCTCCATAATATTTGAGAATTCATGGCAGTCAGGTGAAATCCCTTGCAACTGGAAAAAGGGTAACATTGTGCCCATCTTTACAAAGGGTAAAAAAGACCACCCTGGGAACTACCTTCCTGTCAGCCCTACCTCTGTGCCTGGGAGGATCATGGAGCAGATCCTCCTAGAGGATATGCTAAGGCACGTGAAGGACAGGAAGGTAATCCTAGGTAGTCAGCATGGATTTACTTGGGACAAGTCCTGCCTGACCAACCTAGCAGCCTTCTACAATGCAGTGACTGCTTCAATCAAAAAGGATGTCATCTATCTGGCCTTCTGCAAGGCTTTTGACACAGTCCCTCACAACATCCTTATCTCTAAGCTGGAGAATTACAGATCTGATGGGTGGGCTGTTAATAAGTGAATAAAGAACTGGCTAGATGTCCATCACTCTCTGGATGTGACCAACGGCTCAATGTCCAGGTGGAGGAAGGTGACAAGTGGTGTCCCTCAGGGGTCTGTGATGGGACCAGTGTTGTTTAATACCTTCGTTAATGATACTGACAATGGCATTGAGTGTACCCTCAACAAATTTGAAGATGATACCAAGCTGGGGGATACAGCTGATATGCCAGAGGGATGGGATGCCATCCAGAAGAACCTGGATAGGCTGGAGAGTTGGGCCCAGATGAACCTTATGAGGTTCAGTAAGGCCAAGCATCCTACACCTGGACCAGGGTAACCAGCATTATCAGTATAGGCTCAAGAGGATACACTGGAGAGCAGTCCTGTGGAAAGGGACTTGGGGGTGCTGGCAGATAAAAAACTGGATATGAGCCACCAATGTGCAATTGCAGTCCAGAAGGCCAATCACATCCTGGGCTGCATCAAAGAAGAGAAGGCTCCAGAAGGACCTTACGGTGACCTTCCAATACCTGAAGAGGGCCTACATGAAGGCAGGGGGGAGGTCTATTCAAAAGGTTTTGTAATGAAGGGACAAGGAACAATGGTTTTAAATGAGGAAAGGATAGATTTAGACTGGATATTAGAAAAAAGTTCTTTAATACAAGGGTGATGGATCACTGGAATGGGCTGCCCAGAGAGGTGGTGGTGGCCCCATCCCTGGAGTTATTCAAGGTCAAGCTTGATGGGGCTCTGAGC
>VWZY01004380.1:16745-87764 GCA_013399075.1 Chloroceryle aenea
AGGTAATCCTAGGTAGTCAGCATGGATTTACTTGGGACAAGTCCTGCCTGACCAACCTAGCAGCCTTCTACAATGCAGTGACTGCTTCAATCAAAAAGGATGTCATCTATCTGGCCTTCTGCAAGGCTTTTGACACAGTCCCCCACAACATCCTTATCTCTAAGCTGGAGAATTACAGATCTGATGGGTGGGCTGTTAATAAGTGAATAAAGAACTGGCTAGATGTCCATCACTCTCTGGATGTGACCAANGTCTATGATTTGGAAGTGCGATGACATGAAGTAATCTTCAAAATTTAACCAATTAGTAAATTGCAAATAAGAGAGTGTGTTAGAAAAACGGAAGGTAAAATGCTGCAAGCTTGAGGACAGAGCCAAAAATAGGGAATGCAAGGAAGTGATGGGTATAGCAGGCTGGATTTCACCACAGGAAGCAGAAAATGGCATCTTGTCTGAGGTATGTCTGGAATGCTAGGATGGGGATCTTGACTTGAATCTGTTGATTACCGAATGTGTGTGTGTATGTGTATATATACATTAAAAATATGCATCTGAGTGCATAGAGATTTATAAAGAAAAATGTATCTTCACATAGGTGTAATAAAAAATGTCAAACAAATCTTTCATCCTCATGCTGTAATTACTGTGAAATATTTTACAAGGAATTGTATCTGTCCTCCATAGGTTTTGGTTAGAAGCTCTCTTCTAGGTGCACTGATGGGTTCAATAATTATCATGTAGTGCTGTTTCAGTTGTGTATGTTATTACAGAACAGTAGATTGACTCTTTCTTCAGGCTTAATTAGGGCACACTACAATGAATGAAATGATGATTGCTCTGTAGTAAAATTTGAAGTTTTTGAAAAGCAGTCCTTGTTATTCTGGGGTTAACAACATGACCATTTTACCATAGATTATTGAAGTAATTCAGCACGACCTACATCTGCAGACTTCATTTCCTTCATGGTGTGCCATGCTGCCCTCAACAAGAACAACCACTGAAGCAGCTGCTCTGTACAGCGTGATGGAGCAAAAAGTCTGCAGCAAGCAGAGTAGCAGCAGCAGCTGCCAGTGGGGTGAATTACACATGATCACCATTCAGTGTTCAAAAAGATTCTGAAGTTTTTCATGACTTGTCTATGACATATATTGGACAGAATATGCCAGGACTGTTCCTCATAGAAATGTAATGCTCTGGTTTTGGGTTCTATTGACACTGATGAACCACTCATGCGTGAGTTCTTCTTGGGTTATAAAATCATCTGAATGTTTTGATAGAGTTGGAGTTTAATTAGTTTTTACTATTTAATTTCAGCAGTTATACTCCCAGCTTTTGCAGTAATTTGGTTTTGCATCAGTAAGGTCAGCGACTATTTGTACCCATCGAGGATGATTCCCCAAACTCAAGGGCAAAAGTTGTTGGAAGTTATGCACATACATTCTAGCTACCATGGAGCATAGGAAGTCTCAGAGAGAGAGCTGCTTCGTTGATTTCTGGTTTTGAAGCAATGCAAAATCAGTGTATGTGGTACCTGTTAAAGACCCTCTTAATTCAGGGTCTCAGATCTGGAATGGTATGATTCAACATTTCCTCATTAGACTGGAAGCGATCTTAACATAAAAAAGATAAGCGTTAAATTGCACGTGAAGCTAGGGGTCAGAAAGATCATTGCAACAGGGTGGTGACCCACACCAAGGTATTCTGCAAAATGCTTAAACACAGAAGGAGTAGTTTTCACCAAGTGGTGTTGAATTGTGAACCTTTAAGATCTACCTGAGTGTCCAACTACTTTTGGTTGGAATTTAACAGTAGCACCTTTCCAAAAAGTGTAGGAAAAGGATGACAGACAGCAGTATGGCAATTCAGAGATTCAGGTTGTGTATTTATGTGATAGGTATGATCCTAATTTGCTGGGCACTGGTGGAAACACTGATGTAACTATAGTTTGATTAAAACTGAAGTTCACCATTAAAGGCAATTACAGAGTGGTTCTGTAACTTGTAGGAAGAGTAAAAATATCTAATGCCTTACCAAGAAAACGCCATGATCAATCTGAAGCAAAAAACCTCTTTAAAAAGTCCTGTGAAATGTAATAAAGAGTAATAATCCCAAAGATTTTGAACAGATCTAGATATTTTTGTTTCCTTTAAAGTATAATTTTCTCTGTAATCCCTAGAATGATTAGGAAATGCAAAGTACAGTGTTATCCCCTTTAGTTTGTGTAGACACAAAGTGATTTAATCTTTGTTAAATTCCATAAAGGTTTTGTACAAAAGATAAAGAAGAGCAAGCAATGGAGAATGGGCAGAAGGCATGTTTTCCGGATCAAGAGGTCTTGTGTCTGACCTTATGAAAGATGGGATTTAGCTGACCTGCTGTTCAGAATAGAGACAGGAATACATCTTCAGTTACTGATTAAAACCATAGTTTGATCTTTCAAGCTCACTTCATGAATGTCTACGCAAATGCAAAGGTGCCTTTCTAAGGTCTACAGATGGACCAGTTAACTCATTCCACACCTGTTTGGCACCCATAGTTTACACTGGTTCCTTACAAACACATTAAACACAAATGCAGACTTAAGTTGCTACTACCAGTGAAATGGTGATAGCAATGCTACGTGTTTCAGCACAATTGCAAGAAAGAGACATTGTCATTTAATATTCTGGAGCAGCCTGCACATATCAGTCAAGTCTGCATAAGACACTGTTACTGGGCTATTTGGATTTGGATCTTCATAGCATTTCCACAAAGTTTAAAATCTGTAAATCATTAAATAAACTTCCATTCATTCAAATGGAAGTGCTTCATTTTCCATTTTCAAATTAGTTTTTTGAGGTAATTGAATGTTTTAAATCATGAAACATTAAAAATAATGTTTATCTCAGGAAGTTTACAGCTGCAAAAACAAAATAATGTGTGGCTTTAAAAAAAATAACAACTGGATTTTTTTTGTGTAATAACATTAGTTGAGATAATCCTGGTGTTCTGCTTGTCTTTTGTGTTAGATATGAGCTCCTGAGACGTAAAATCCAGCAACCACTTGCATCAAATCCCCCTGAAGATTTAAATCTGTGGCACAATATTTACTCAGGAACTCAGTGGTTTTATGAAGATAAGGGTCTTAGCAGGTGAGATTACAAAAACTATAAAAACAAATGCTGGCATTTTGTACAGTGTATGTTTAATAGTTCAAAGTGTTTCTTGTGTCTTTATGTAGTGAACATATTAATTATGTAATGAAATATTTTTTGTCATCATCTATGTTATTAATCATTTTAATATGCAGGGATTTATTATTAGTCTGTCATTCTTGACTCATATATCGTTTTGCTCTGAAAAACAAATGTAAATATAGATCTTGTGAAATTTTAGCACTGATATGCTCACACAATCAAACCATTTAAATTTATGTGTACATATGCTCTAGATTTGTGTGTTGGCAAAGTCATAGAAGAGCAGAATGTTTGAGAAGTTCTAGCTGGAGTACCTTTGAAAATTGGTTTCAGCATTGTTTTTCTTACCTGGATTTAAAAGTGCAAATTAATGATTGCTTTAATATCTCCAAAGGCAAGAAAAGTGTTTATCACACTCTCAGCAGATCTAAATTAACAGCAAATTTATGTTGGCTTTGTTATAGTTAAATGCAGAATGCTGAGAGAGGGGAAATGGAGGATGGGTTCTGTTTCTCAGTATGTGACAAACCTACTGTGTGGTGCAGAGCAAGACATTTGCTCTTGATCAACCTTTGCTTCCACATATCTGAGTCAAGGCTACCACCATTAAGACAAGCAAACATGCACATTAAGAACCTCTGTTCATAGATTCTGCATTGTGTGTTTTTATAGATAAAGTCTTGGAAAAACATTCATGAATGGTTTCAGATGTTTTACTGTCTGTTCTTGTGTGCTGGCATGTCTTCTGAGGACTGCATATCAGTCATTGCCCCTAAAATATCTGCACATTGCTTCTACTTATTTTGACAAAGGCTGTGTGAGCATCCCTCCTGAGCACAATGTGGACCATCAGAATGTGACCTCTGCTCTCGACTGTTGTATAGACTGAAAGAAAGGGCTGCTGCCTTCAGCTTGCCATTGCTCACTTGATGAAAGTCACTGCTCATTTTCATCTGGTTCAATAACTGATCATAGAGCTGCTCTTTTGCCCAATCCTGCCCAAGTGTCCATTTCTTTCTGTCAGCCATGTTTGAAATTCTACATAGAGTTTCCTTTGGTTTTACTTCAGTTCATACACTGATATGTACAGCAGTTATGTTAGCAGCCCAGACAGAGCAATAAATTCTGACAGGAAGTCAGACTCAGTGGGAAGTCATTAGGTTTAATGACCTTTTGTGTTGAATGAGCTATGGTCGGGAAACGTGTGCCTAACCCTCAAACACACCTGCACACCTTGCTTGGGAAAGGCCTGCAACTATATTTTTGCAGTGGTTACCCAGGATGTTTGCGGCTGGAATGAAGATGCTGCAGAGAGACTCAAGCCTTTTTTTCACAGGAAGAATATCCATATATCAGCATCTATTTTTATTTGTGTCATGCTTTTAACATGTTTCAAAATTAGTGATATTTTTTTATATTCTTGACAAAAGTCTATTTTTATAATCATTTTTTTCTCAGATGGCTTCTTCATTTCTAGTAGGATAAGCCAAACATCTTTTTGTTCATTGTTGGAAATATGGGTCCAATAATGAATCTCAAGTTCTCATAATTAAATCTCAAGACTAGATCCTGTTCATTTTTTATTGCATGTGTGCTACAGTGTCTACATGTTTGCAAGCAACAGAAAATGCAGAGAGGGAAATAAGATGAGTTATATATATTGTCACTGTTTTAAAATGTGTATAGTTACATTTGGAGCTAGTGACCTGCCACTAATTGCTTTCTTCTCTTTTGAAAATCAAGCTGGATGGTTGCCTAACATGGGGTGCTACTATAAAGCAGTTAAAAAAAAAAGTAGAAGTATATATACAGTGTGAGTGACTTTTCTTTTTATAGTGAAATCTCTAAATATTAGGCATATGCTTCATCTTTAGTGCAGATTTAAACAAGATGATCCTGTGTTTCTGTTGTTTTGCAGTTTTATGTGAGGTTTTTTATATGATTGAATTACATTTGAGATTATGAAACCCCACTTAAAGTATGTTGATATGCCATTTGATATAGAGAATAAATTATGGAGTGGTATTCACCTGGTTTAGTAAATATACAGAAAGTATTTAATTTAATAAATTTGTGTAAGCTGAATATATAAATATTGTAAGAAAATTACTTTTTTAGGTTTGTTTGTTTGGTTGGTTTTGGTTTTTTTTTAATGTTACTGAGGTGGGAGAGTCCTGGCTGTGTGGTGAATCGCTTTAACTAATGAGACTCTGCAAGTTAAAATCAGTGGGTTTCCCAAAAGAGGAAAAAAAGTCTCATTTGATTAAATTCTGATCCAAATTTTGGCAGGTTGCCACTGCTGTAATTACATATTGAACTGAGCTGTAATCTCTCAACACCTCAGAAGCTACAACTATGAAGAAGTGGAATAATGTGGTTTATTTTTGTTACGATGTTAATCAGGCTGAATTATTAAAAAAATAGACAGACACCTCTTACAGAGTCTTCATGGATGCAAACCATGAAGCTGAATTTTTCAGACCAAGTGGAAGAAACAGCAGAACTTTGGCATGGGCAGAAGGTTTACAGCAAATGTTTTCTACGTCTGCATTTTTTGTTCCATTTAATTATTTTTAAAACGTCTTAGGTACACAACATATGAGTACAAGCTCATAGTGCACAATGAGGCAGGATATACATCAAGTGAAGAAATGATAGCTACTACATTAGCAGGATTACCAGAGAAAGGAAGTATCCTCATTGCACATGCTGTTAATCATACTGCTATAGAAGTGGAATGGTCAAAACCAAGTAAGTGTGCTTAGTATTTATTCCAGTAACTAGATGTTAACCTGCCATCACTTATGCTGGTCTACCTTGCTCTCATAGGAAACAAAGTCCTTGTCTTGATTTATAATATACCTAAGTGTCCTTGAAAGGAGAGGAAAGAAATCGGCAAAAAAATGTGCACATTTTGCTATTTCTCAGTCATGTTCATCTTTATTATGTGCTATTTCTGCAGAATGACAATACTGAAAGTGAAGAAATAGTTAATGCAAAGTCATAAGAAAACTATAAAGTAATAGTACACAAAAATCCTGTTGTCTTTGTGGTATATTTCATCTCTTTATATAAAAATTTGCATATACATTCCTCTACGATAAGAGGATCCCCTTTCTCTTTTTTGCTCTGCTCCTTAAAATGAATTTAGCCAATTTCTCTAGTTGGTTTGCTAATACGCAGTGGGGAGTTTCTTCCTGACTTATATGCAAATGATTTTATAAGGACTGGGTGCTGAGTTGCAACAAATGTAGTCTCTTTATTTTATAATTGCATGCTTGAAGTAAGCATGCTTATAAAACCTGACAAATGTAATAGATCTGAAGCAGCTCACTGAAGTTTCATTACCTTAGTAATCTAAACCCCTGACCTTCTAGATGTAGGTAATGCAATCTGGTTTTATTTTCATTCATACCTTAGGAATTTCCTCCATACACATTCATGAATGCAAAGGTTAAACACCAAGACAGGGCCATTTGGTTCTGTGTTTTTTTAAAACCTTATCATATTTTATTATTTCTTACATTGCAATAAGCATAATAACTATATTGTATTTATATATTGTTTCATTTTTTTCATAATAGTATTTTAAAAATTATTTTCTTGTTCTCTTTGGGAACATAGGAGTCCTTAATGTAATTTGTCCTGCAATCTTTCTTTTTCTGGAAAACCTACTGAAGATTTCTGACTTCCAAGAATTTATGACTTGTATCTATACCACTTAATAATAGCATATCACTCTTGATTAAGAATTTCTATGACAAAACTGTGTTATTAAATCTGAACATATGCTTTTGGCTTTTTATCTATGCTCTTTCCTAGTCAGTTGAGTCCTGTACAGCATGTCATATAAAGCAATATGTACTAGTGCTTAAAGTTTTTGTCATAATTATTCTTTTCATCATGATGCCTACTGGAAAAGCAGTTGCATTTGATCGGATTGGAACTTAAAACTGTTCGACAAAGGACAGATAAGATAACAGACTACATCTGAGTTATTAAAATGGGGAAGCAAGACTTGCCTGGAATCCTTGTTTATCCACTATCTCAGACCAGTGAATGTCCTTCCCTGTGTAGCCAGAAAATCATACTTCTTTTTTTTCTTGCTTTCACTGGGGAAGATAGTGGGGGTAAAACACATTTTAGGAAGAAAGGTGAGGAATTGGTTTTTTCCCCTGTAAATATAATGCTTATGAGTGTATCACAGCTTTAAATGTAGATGATACTATCATGCTTGTTCTAATATAATAACAATTTCATTATCACTATGTCCAAAAAGCTGTCTGTATAAAGTTGAATGTAACTATAATTTAAGTCATAGGCACTTGCCTTTTATTCATGACTAGGAGACAAAGGAATTCCGTACTTTTGTTGTGGGGTGGGGAGTGTTGTTTGAAGGGAAGCAGCAAAAAGATAAAAAAAAGTTTGAGGTTTCCATCTTAAACTGGTGATGTAGAACAATACGATTTCCTCTTTTTTTTTTTATCTGGTTGAAATCCATCCTTTCATGCACCACTGCTAGCAGTGGATTTCATTTATTATTTTGTTTACCTCACAGATTCCATTGTCATCATGGGGATGTCTGGAGAAAGAAGGCTTACTCCAGTATTAGATAGGATGATTAAGTGTTAATGATTTTGACAAGTTTGGAAGAGCAGTCTGCATCACTGCTCGTAAGGGTGACATTGAAGGCACTTGACAGAATCTTTCCTTTTTTTTTAAATTATGGGGTCTGCATAAAATATGTTTTTCTCTTCACAATTGATGTTGTTTGATAGGAAACTTGCTGACTGAATATTTCCCAGCTGATCTTCCAATGCTTTTCCTTTCTCCCCTTAGCACTACAAGATTTGCAAGGAGACGTTGCATATTACACCCTCTTCTTGAATTCTACTCATGATAGAAGATCTCTCAGGATCCAGGCTGATGTAAACTCTATAGTCATAGGTGATTTGCAGCCCAGCATGGAGTATCAGATATTTTTTCAAGTTTTTAATGGAGCCCACAGCATCAACAGTGAAGTTGTGCATGTGACTACCTCAGATGGAGGTTGGTTAGCAGTGAATGTGGCTTGGCTTAAAATCTGAGAATGAAATTGATTGATTTTTGTTAGGGTTGAGATCAGTCATCCTTCCATTATAAAATTTCCGGTATAAAAGGAAAAAGGGCTAAAACGCTAAAATGCTTAAGTGCTAGTTGTCATCATGTGGTAGATCAATAAACGGTCCCACTGAGACAGAAGCAAAAGCTCTAATAGCAGATATTAACCCAGTTTGTTCTCATTTTCTCCTGCATATTCCTATCTGTGTGCCCTAAGTTTGGAACTGAGTTCATATCAATAAATGGTGGAATTTAGAAACAATTAATGGGTTTTTTAAAAGATTTGCTCTGTGAAGCGATGTGCTTTTGACATGACAGTCATACACAGGGCCTTTCCTGAGTCACCAGAAACTCTGGGTGTAAGTTCAGCCTCTGAGAAAATTCTTTATGAGTCATTTCTATGCCAGTGGGTAAGTGCAGGGAAAGGGGGGTGAGGGCATGAGGATAAAATAATAAGGAAAAAATTGTGCATCTAAAATGTGCTTGGAATGGTCTTTCTAATCTTTTTGCTTTATAAAGTCTCATTATAAACATTATAATATCATTACCTCAGAAGCAAGTGTTCCAGGTCATTAGCAAAGCACTTTAAGTGAGGATTCCATTTCCTTTCTGATGCCAAAGGTCAGCACCTTTTGTTTATAATATAGAATTGATCGTAAGGGCAATTTTTCAACTGATAAAGATGGGTTCTTATGATAAAAGTAGGTCTTTGTATGGTTATTTCTGACATGCTTAGATAATTATGTAATTTAACACTAAGGAAGATGTTTGGGCTTTTTTTGTTTTGTTTTGTTTTTTTAAATAAGTGTTAGACTTCATCATTACCTATAGTAATCAAACATTCAAAACCATTTACATAATGACAATATTGCATATTGCTTCATCTTGCTTCAGCTATGAGGCTGATAATGGCATATTCCACCAGACATACAGTGTTTTTTTCAGTCTCAGGTTTTGCTTGAAAAGTAAAATGCTCTGGTTTTCTGGTTATTTGGAAGGATTAAAGTTGTGGGAGACGTAAGAATAGTATTTGTGTGTTGGTAGTGCAGATGGGTGAATAATTTATCATCATATCTCACTGGCCACATACTACTGATGATTGACACTATGCTGCTGGTATAAAGCATTTTACCATCAGCTCTCATGGTTTCTAACTGAGAGTATAATAAGCCAATTTACAGAAGACTACAGACTGTGATAACTTCATCAGAGAAAAGCAGATAAGCAGTGAACCCTTTGCTAAACGTAAATACTAATCTGCATTTGGTTAAGCAAGTGCTTTTGCAGAGACAGCTGGAGTTTATTCAGTTTCTTCCTTTATTTCTAGAGCCTGAGGGCATGTTCCCTCCAGAGGTTGTCATCATCAACAGTACAGCTGTACGTGTCATCTGGACATCGCCTTCAAACCCGAATGGTGTTGTCACAGAGTACTCTATCTATGTAAATAATAAGCTGTACAAGACTGGAATGAACGAGACGGGGTCCTTTCTTTTAGCAGATTTGTCACCATTCACTGTATACGATATACAGGTTAGAATATTTTTTCTGGGTTGTGTAATATTTGTATTTGTACATAAAATATGCATATTTCAAAGTGGAATATTTTTTCATTAATTTCTTTACATAGATGGACATATAATTGCACTGATGTTTATGTGCACATACATACAAGACAAATTTCTTTTTAGTGTATTTTAGGTCTGTGTACACTTTTCATAATACAGATTTCATTATCTTTTTGCAAACCATCAGAACTCTATTTACTTTCCCCTTAATGCTCTGTGTTACATTAGTAAAGTCCCAACATATATTACAAAGAGGCAAAGATTCTACTCCTACTCATTAAAAGAAAATTGCAATTGTCTTAGAAACATCAGGCAAGCACAATATATCAGCACAGAAAAATAATGGTGTTGCATTTGTCATCCTTTTATCATTTTTTCTCTCCTTATCCTTCTGAGGAGGAAGCAGAGCTGATGTCTGAAATCGTAGTAGTACTTTTTATGCTGTTAATAAATACAATATTTTTTTTGCCTTTTCATTTCTCTATCTTTGCCTCTTTAGCCATATATCTAATGAAAGGCAAAATACTGTTTACAAAATATTAAATAAATGAATAATATTTTTCTGTACTTAAGTTGTCTTAATATATTCAAGTAATGCAGTTTGACACTTAATTGTATCTATTCCTGTCTATTTTGTTCAGGGTTGGTTTGCATTACATATAAGAAGGGCATAGTAGTACCATGTATACCTTGTTCTGAAAATTTCCATCCAGTTACTACATGCCATAAAAAACCATCACAGACAGGCATACCTTAACAGATTTCTATGTTCCAGCCCCTCTGAAGCAGCAAACCTCCACCCATGAATACACATGTGACTTTCTGAATGCCACTTGGAAATACATTTGTCTTTTCGCAATAGCAATGCAAATTCAATGTACTGCCTCACTTATAGACCCTCTATATTAATTTACCATGACCACCTTCTGTTGCTTGAGATGTTAATTATTCTTCTCTTCTGTTTTCCTCGTCTTTATGCTGGATTTACATTTGAAACAATAGGATATGTAAAACCAAAATAAGCTTGTTTTATTTCGTTTTTTTTAACTTTGGAATCTTTTCTTCTTGTCCTGGAAACAATATTATCTTGGATGCATGTGCATCTCACTGGCAATCTTACTGCATTATCTTTCATTTTTGGTGCTCTTTTATTTTGAGTTACTTCTCTATTGATAGTACAGAAGCAATGTTACCATCCTTCACTAGCTATTTCACTTCACCTCTGCTTAGTTTAATCCAAATAATTGAAGGAATCAGTTTCCATTTCTGTGGCATTTTACTAAGTGTATGATTCCTATTTGCATTTTTCACTTACAATTTTCCAGAAGAGACATGAAGGAGTAGAAAAGAATCCTTATTTTTGTGTCAGAATGTATGTAGGTGTAAAAAATTTAGTCAAGGCCCCAAATGAAAGTACATTGTTTTCCAGTGTTGTGTACCAGATGCTAAATATACATGCAGAAAAACAGTTTCACTGCCATCTTTGTTGGTGACAATTTAATGGAGAACAACAATTAGTGTCAAAGGGCTGCATGCACCCTTTTATGAAAATTGGGGGGGAGGAAATGTGATATGGTGCAGTGTACCTCTGGAATTTATCTCAAAGTTGCCATATTTTCCTGGCAATATGGAATCTGTTAAATACAAAAGAATAAAATCTTAGCTGAAGATAGAAGTCTATGCAAATAGCAGAGAGGAATAATTTCTGCAGCTGGGTATGTGAAATTTATGTTCTTCTTCATCAGATTGAAGCCTGCACGGTGTATGCCTGTGTGAAAAGCAATGGAACCCAGATTACAACTGTGGAAGATGAGCCAAAGCAGCTGTCAGCACCCATAATTCACATAATTGGCTCAAGGTACTATGCTATAGGTGGCTTTCATATACCAGAGTGATTTGTAACTGGAATGGGGACCAGAATGTTAGGTTGTCTTCTCTCTGTTGATTAAGGTGCATAAAGGAATTCAATATACACTTTGAAAACATTTTTCATGGTTGTTATTTTTGGTCTTGGAGTTTTTGGCCAAAAGAGCAACTGAAGAAATCTCACCCTCAGTTGATTGTAAATATCCATTTGGGTACCACTGTGTTGTGATAATAAATAAAGCATAAGTGGAAGTCGTTAAGAGGAGAAGTGTAGAGGAATGAAAATTATCACGTTTTGCTGTCAGTTAAGAAGAGGAAGATTAATGCTCAGGGAGCAATGTGATGCTGATAATGGAAACTTAGAATAATTGTGGGTAAAAAAACCCTCACCTATCACAACTGTAAGAATTAGTAAGCTATCTTAAAAGCCATGCATATCTATGTCTCCTTGAACTACTGTTTGCAATCTTACTACACACTACATCCACAAGCATGGGCAAACTTCTTAGTTGCAAAGGGAGCATCAGATTTTCAGTCCTTAGAAGCAGCCAAATAGTAATATGTCCAGTAATTCTTTGGGAGTTAATACCTTTCAAAGACAGACTACAGCTAAGCTCGCTAACATGTTTTTCAGAATTACATTAACAATAAAGCAGTTAGCCTCCTGTGTTTATGTTATTGTTCATGTTATTTTATTACCCTTCTGGAGTATGCTCATTATCAGTGTTTCCTTTATAGAAAGAAAAAAATGTGGTTTTTTTTTAGTTTTTGTTGGTTTTTTTTTTAATGCAAACATCTAACATCTGAGCCTTTAGAAATGTCCTGCAGAATAGATTTGCCTCTCCAGTCTCTTAAGGACTCTGGTATGCTGTTTATCTTTTCTACATTTTGCTTGAATTCAGCATTTGTCTCTGTACAAGGGTGAAATTAAGCTTGCTATTTTTTCTGTCACACATACAGATATAGTCAAAGCTTGTTTGATGATAAGAACTCAATTCAGGATCTCATCTTTTGCCCTTGGCTTTAACTTATGTATGCCTTTGTCTGTATTGTCTGTACTGCAAACACTTATGCATGTTTCTGCTATTATATATAGACTAAATATGTCATAACACATGAATTCAAAAGGATCAAAAATGCCTTCCTACTTTATAATCTGCTCATCCAGAAATAGACTCTGTTTCTACACTGCCTTTTCCTACATGTCATATTATCATCAGCTGTTCTCATATCCCAAAAGAATACTAACTACTGATCGATTGCCCGGACATGTCTGGCCGTGGCCTACACGTGCCCCGGGTAGTTCATTTATTTGCCACGGTGGATTTGCTAGAGTGGAATTTAATCAATAGCTAATTCATTAATTCTGGTCCTCGAGTATGTAAGGATTGTGCAGTATAAAAATGACTGGCTGGCTTCAGCTTTGATTGAAATATGACAAACACTACAGCTGACAGCTTCAGCAGGTGCTGGACTGAATATGAATTTTGCTTATTTATCCTCCATAAAAGAAAAAGCTTTGGCAAAAAACCACAGATTGTTTAGACAAGAGGACATTTTAATATGTATCTGTCAACAGACAGAGGGAAAAAAGGCATTTCTAGAGTATAGGCTCATGGGATACCTGAGATATAATATAGACTGGGCAGTTTATTGTCTTTAATTGGAATCACGCCATTTGTCCTTCTTCTGAATCAGTTTGGGGGGCTGTATTATTGATGAGAATGCTGTAGGATAACGTCTTTGTAGCATTCACAAATAATTGTTTTAAAATTTGCCTCAAGGTTCTGTATGACATAAATTATAATTTCACCCGCCAACTTCTTAGAAGTCTTTCTGATAGCAGCTCCGTCCACACTGTTCTAATGAAGGTTATACCACCAGAGCCATTATAAATACCTTACTTTTCTACCCCTTACAGTTAATAACTCAGCTGGAGGCTGAAATTTGGCACAAAAGGTCGCAGTCTTAGAATGATTATTTTATAATGCTGAACTTCAAATAGAAAACAGTATGGGACCCAATCCAGAAGTTCTAAGTCAGGTTCTTGTTTGTTATATTTCTTATGTGGGTTCTGGGGGCTTTTGGGGGCAAGTGGAGAGGTTGTACTGGCCATGCTTAGGTAGAAACAAATTGAAAGTATGGGGTTTTTTGCCACCCTCCCCCACCCTCCCCCCTTTTTTTTTTAAGTGAGGACCTCAGCGTTTATCTGTATATAGAGAAGTATTGCATTTTATTACACAGTTTAGAAAGTTCTCTGAGTGCTGTTTGCATGTGGATGCAGTTTATGTAGTGGATTCAGTTCTTATGGTCTGTTAGAAAATATTTCATTCCTCTTTAAAATACTTTTATTCTTTCTCTTTTTCTTTGCGATACAGCATACTTTGTTTTGGTGTTTTTTTCTAATACCAATACTTAGTAGTATCTTTGTTCCTTTCAGAAAGCTGAGGCACAGTGCAGAAGAACCCTGCCAGATATTCTGTTCAGTGCTTAATTAAAAGGTTGATGGCTCTGAAAATAAATACCATGTGGCATAAACTAGCGAATATCCTTCCTAGCTTCATGAAGAAAGAGAAGGCTGTTTATGCTCCTTGGGGGGAACCAGAAGCCATGGTCAGGTTGCAATAGAAAAAGAAGATAATGCCATGGGAGTAAAGCTTGGTGAATTCTTTGGTTTGTTGTTCAGTATCATGGGGCTTAGAAGGTTTGTGTATCAGACACTGTTCATGAGTAAATGAGTTGGAGGAATCATTTCAAATTAGCATGTTACTGAGAGTGATTTAAAAACAAATGGATAAAGCATACAGCAATAACTTGTTGAGAAGATGTTATTTGGCCAGGAGTTCTAATTTGGCCAGGAGTTCTAAAGATGCCCAATATGAAAGTGTAAAGCTACTGTGCTTTAAATTGATCTTGGTACTGGAGGAATGGAAGATGAAACAATGTAGTACAGATTTCTCCAAGGGCATCTGAGGAACTAACCAGTAAGTCTGAGAAAAATGGCAGAAAGTAGGAAAAAAAAAAAAAGTATTCATAACTATGGGAATAAACATGAAATGCTGGGAAGGATTGTCATGGAATCATGACAAATTAACCAGAAATCTCCAGAAGACAGGGGAACACAAAGGTTTATCATGTATGCTTAGTTTTATAGCACTTTCCTAAAAGTATTTGTTCAAGACAGTGTTCTCATGGAGGAAACCTGATCACTTTCCCTGATTTAGTAATGGGGAAAAAAAGTACAGAAGGATTTCTCTAAAAAGTTTGTAGCAACAACTGAAGTGTAATGCCATTTATCAGACTTTTTATACTGTTTCATACAGCCTCTCTGATTACTTAGCAATGCAGTCTACAATATAGCAGGTAGTAAAAGTTAAGTTTCTTCTTCTTAAGTTTTTAAATTTAACCCTTCTTGTGATGAGACTAACACAACATTCATTCTCAAGATTCAAAAGTGAGACCCTGTTATATCTGTAATCTTCATGTTTAAACCTTTACTGCTGTGTTGAGGGAAAAAACCCCATAAATCTGGAGTTCATTTCATGACTCATGGACACTTTAAGCTGGTTATACTTGAAGCAGACAAAAAACAGAATTTCCTTTCCAAAGACTGGTTTACCAAAATGGATCTGATCTGATATCAAAACTCTGACATACTGATAGTTTTTATGGATTTAAAAAATATATATAGTATTTCTACCTGGAAATGTCATAATGAATTGGCTTCACATGCTTGAGCCAATGTATTTCAGTTTGCTCTGTTGCATCAAAAGTGAATGCACCTCTGTGGATTGGTTTGGAATTGTTTTTTATTTCCTGGAGGTGCTGCTGTGCCTCACAGACCTTGTAGTCTGAAGCAGTCAATTTCTGTTAACTTGGTTAGGCCGCCATTTTTGTGGGAGGGAGCCCTCCTGTGTTTACACCACATTGACAGCAGCCACAGAAGGAACTCATACAGCATTTGAACTATCATTAATTTGACATGATTAAAGTGAAGTTTTCTCTGTCCAAACAAAGATCATACTCCATGTGTTAGGTGTGGTACATTCACCTATGCCTAGAAATTGCAAGTCTGCTTCTGTAGTTCAGGCTGTGGGCACTTCCCAGCATAGACACAACTCTAGTTCATCTGCTTGAGGATAACTGGAGGACAAGGAGAAGGTGGGCAGGCAGGCTTTGCCCCTATTTTTCTGCAGCTGTATCAAATGCACCGTATGTGACACAGCTGGCTGCATGCTAAAGCACCCATCATGTCTCATTAAATCTGCACCTGCTTAGGAAGGCTTTCAGCTCAGCTTGGGGTATTTCTTCAGATGGGGCTGTCAAAATGCCTCTGCACTCCCATGAAAACCTTACAGATTTTTTTTAAACAGAGCTATACTTTATTCTTGATGTGTTGCTTTCAAAACCACCACAGTTTACCATGGGTGTCAAACCTTAGGTGTAGACACCACTGAAACATTCAACAAATTGTGAGAATCTGCTTATCTGTGAGTCTTCATTGGAATGTCATACTGAGTTTTACCCTTTTGGTGTCACTGATCAATGAACTCTCACACCACATAATTTTCTTGTGCAGTTGCAGCTTTACACAATATCAGGCTATGTCCATCCCAAATGTGTATCTATACATTGAATAATTATAAAGTGATTGCTTCTTAAAAGGGGGAGACCTTATCACTCTCTACAACTACCTGAAAGGACATTGTAGAGAGGTTGGTGCTGGTCTCCTTTCTTGGGTAGTTAGTGACAGAACCAGAGGGAATGGCTTCAAGCTGAAACAAGGTAGGTTTATACTAGACAATAGGAAAAAATTCATCATGGAAAGCATGGTGGGATATTGGAAGAGGCTGCCCAGGGAAGGGTTTGAGTCGCCATCCCTGGATATGTTTCAGAATCGCTTAGATGTAGTGTTGGGGGATATGGTCTAGGGGTGAAACTGTAGAGTAGGGTGAAAGGTTGGACATGATGATCCCATGGGTCTTTACCAACCTAGATGATTCTATGATTCTAAAAGAAAGAAATATATGCTGAACTCTGCAGAAAAGGCAAAACTTAAAATCTTTACATCAATTCTTATTCTAATTTGAAATTATTTTAGAGTGAAATATGACTTGCAAAGATGCAAAAACTGGCAAAAACTTTGCAAATATACCCTTGAAACTTGCAGAAAGGAAATAATTCAGAAATATGGGAATACTTTTTTTTTTTTCTTCTCCTGTGTTCTGTACTGTGCAAACACTAGGAAATAGTTGCAATGGCATTTATAAAGGTTGAAGTACTGAGCTTCTTTTCCTTCTTTTTTTATCTATTTTTCTGAAGTGGATACAATTTGTTTTCCTTCTTTTACATTTTTAAGTCCTGTAACATTATTTTAATTGAGACATGTTTACATGCACAAGTATCTGCTCATGTTCATGTAGGAGAAAATGTAGTGAATACAAAATAGCCATGTATGGAACATCAAATTAAATCCGTGGTTCAGATGAAGACCTTGTAATGATAATGGTGACACCTATGAAGTTACTCCTTCATAGGTGACAGTAGTGCTGGTTCTGCAAAGGCTCGTTGCTCTGTTTGTACCTCAAGGAAGTGAAATAATAGTTCAGTTATTTTTATTCTGTTAAAATGTCAAAGTTTATCTCAGCAGCTGCTGTTTCACTGTAGCATTTTCACTTTAAATTAATGCTGATTTATGATGTCACTGTCATTCTGACAGTGGCTGTGTGACTGGGACATGGAGATTAAAAAGAGGTACTTGTACTGTTCAGTGTTCTCAGTCCTCCTCTTGATCTGCATGTAGCATTGGGATCTCTTTCTCTCTACCCAGAGAGGGTCACAGTGAAAAAAATTTGTGTCTTATGCAGCATTTCAGAAAGATTATGAAAGAAACTAAATTTTCATTTGAAATACCACTATAAAAATGTACATTATAAAAGACAGAGCAAATTTCTGTTTCAAATGCCCCTTTTGACTTTTTTAAAAAATTGTAATATTAAATGAGGTTTTAGAGCAAATGTCTGCACATTTTTTGTAGTGATAGGCATGCTACAGTTTAACATGATTTTTCCATTAACATGCTTTCTTCCTTAAACTGATGATGATGGTCTGATATCAAACCTGAAATCAGCAACAGGATTTTGTTTTACACTCTTTTGTGGGCTGCTGCAGTCATGCTTTTGTGCTCAAAGTCAGAAGTCTTGAGTCTTACTTGTGACGAACACCTACATTTTTTACTTCAAATTTTACTTCAACAGAAATATTTAAGCACTAAAGAGAACCAGTGCTTCCTGGTGCTGTGGTGATTTTGTTCTTTTAATTCTGTGCTGAAGAATACATATCAAAGAAACATACTTCTTTTTTTCCTTTTTTTTTTTTAATTTTTGTTTTTCATAATGTGTTCAATGCAAGGAAAAATCAAGACTAATACAAATAAGTGGTAACAGCACAATGTAAGCAAGCTGCACTGGCGACAGCTCAAGAGGCAGAAGGTGGTCTTTTACCCCAAACAGCCCATCCTCTACCAGGTTCTTTTCTGAGAATGGAATGGTCATGCTGGCCCTTACAATAGTTCATGTACACCTTTGCTATCACACCAGGAAGGTGTACTGAATCCTTTCTCCTACCACTGATAGGAAATAAGTGAAATGCTGGAAAGTTTATTACACATAAGTTTACAGAAGTATGAATTAGATATCTTTTAAATAGCAACCTTTAAGGATTTTGATTGCATGTTTGACTTATTTTCCCAGAGCATTAGCACATGTTGATACTTTTTTCAATCTTTTACACCTTATGGTTATTAAAGCAGCTGTGAAATTCACTGTCTAGAGAAACATTTTGGACACTTCAAAATACTTTGGTCCATGTGAACTAGTATAAAATTGAACTACTGTATAGCAGCTAATCCTTTAATGTAAGTATCCACAGAAGCACAAGTACTTGCAATAATTTATTAGATATTAATTTTCTGCTTATTGTAGATCTCTTCAGATTAACTGGGCACCACCTGGACAGCCAAATGGCATTATCCTGGGATATGAACTCCTACGTAAAGCGTGGCAGAGGTGTACCCCATCAAAGACTCGAAGGAGAAGCAAAAGTAATAGGATATGCATCTCATTAGAATGTAAAAAGCATGAGAATATCTGTGGAGACGTGTGTTATCATCCAGACTTGAAGGTACATTCAAAGTTAATGGAATTCATACTTTTAGGAATAAGTGTGAAAGTGTGTAAACCAAAATTCTTTAGTTATCAGAGGAAGGGAAGTGGAGAGTTCAGCTTCTTTTGGTATTTTGAAATCAAGGCTCTGATATGTCTTGAAACTCTTTAAAACCAAATGTGTGTGTTTGATTTCTGTACAGGGATAGCTGTGCAAAAATCTCCAGCAGTGCATGTGAGTCAGCTGATGAGTGATTCTGTGGTCTTAAGTCTATTATTGTTGACTTTATTTCTCCTTTCAGAAGAAATGAATTTGTTAGCATTTATGAATGTGTCTTGCATTAACAGTTTGGTTTGGAGCAATAGTGCAGTTCTAAAGTGAATTCCCAGATTGTTTTCTTTCACTACATTCTCGTAGAAAGTAGAAGTAGTTATATGCAAACTAAATTCCTTGCACAGGAAGCTAAGCCAGAACCTGTGTTTCAAAAACCCATCAAATATGCTCTGTCTTTGGATGGGGTTTTAGGCTCCCAACCAGCCTGTGGACCGCCTCACATCACAACTGTGCATCTGAAGTTTCTTCCCTTCAGAAAGCTTTGCTCCACATGCATAGATGTTCATTCCAAGGAGTCAGCCTGTATCTGATCCAAAGTAAATCTCACGGACCATGTGTAATGGAAGTTTGAGGAATCTCAGTACTAACCTGTGCACTGATCCGATGCACACATGCCTTATGAGGAAAGGCTGAGACACCTGTGGCTCTTTAGTCTGGAGAAGACTGAGAGGGGATTTGATAAATATTTATAAATATACGAGGGCTGAGTGTCAAGAGGAAAGGGACTGCCTCTTCTCACTCGTGCCCTGTGATAAGACAAGGGGGAATGGATATAAACTGGAGCACAAGATATTCCACCTTAACAGGAGGAGGAACTTCTTTACTGTAAGGGTCACAGAGTGCTGGAATGCGCTCCCTAGATAGGTTGTGGAGTCTCCTTCTCTGGAGACTTTCAAAACACCCCCGGATGTGTTCCTTTGTGACCTGTGCTAGATAATATGATCCTGTTCTGGCAGAGGGGTTGGACTTGAAGATCTCCAAGGTCCCTTCCAACCCCTAATACCTTGCCATACCTGTGATTTCACTGTGATAAATTATGTGGTGGTGTGTGTATATAGAGAGATCCCTGCATGTATTTTTGCAGTTCACTAAGAAGGATTGGTTTTGCTCATCTGCCTGCCATAAAACACACACTGGAGGAGATTCTTTGTCAGCTCAAGTATTCAGGTGTATGTTGATGGTAGTTCATAGGGTTCCTTTGACATAAAGTGATTGAGTTGGACCACTTAAAGGCCACAGGGCATTTTCAAGATGTATGCAGATTTTCAAAACCGTAAGTAAAACTGTAAAGTTGCTCTGTATATGAGAAATCAGTCCTCAAAGGCTGCATAGAAAATAGTGGTCATTGACATGACATGCTGGGCTTCTCCCCCCCCGCCTCCCCTGCCTCAAATTCTTCCTTGGCTAAATGCTTAATGGCAAAATTCTGTACTATGGAAAATCTATTTAGATTCAGCTACAAGTGGGTGGCTGTTACCTGACAATGATGAGCAGCTCTGAATGGGATCCATTGTGAATTGTCAGATGTATTTTTAAATTATGGCTATTTTCAGGTTAATCTTCATATGAGTTCCTGTTTAGGAGTAGGATCAATAGCATAGCGGGAGTCTGTAATGGTTTTTATTGACAAATGAGGTAGAAAACTCTTAGTTTGAAAGTAAGATTTAATGTAATGAAATAGTCTCCCTATTTGTCAAAGCCATCATGACATGTTCTTTGACTAAAGCAAACAATATGTATTCACAAGATTCCCTGTCAGACAAGACAGTAATTAAGGGAGTGAGTTATTTGAGGGGTTCAAATCAAAATATAAATTATTCCAGCCAGCATAGCTTTAGCTTTTGAGTTCCCTTGAAAGCAATACTATACTAAACAAGTGAGTTTATGAAATCCTGTGAGTGAATTATAGACGTTCTAAAAGGTAAATTTATTTATTTATGGTTCTTGTCATGGTAGACTTTTTAATAGATTTTAGCATGTGTATTAGTTAAATTTCTATTATATTAACTTTAGAAGTTTTTTTTCTGATTTTATTTTTTCAGCCTTATGTGTTTACAGCTACTTTGAGCTTGGAAAGTGTCTATTTTTATAGCTTCCCGACTTTCATTTTTTTCTAATTAATTTTGAATTACTTTATTATAATGGTCTATGTTTATTTTCAGTGTGGTAAGGAGTGGATGCTATTTGTTAAGTAATGGATGCATAATAATTGACTGGAAGGTCCACAGGAAACTGAAGCACTCATACACAAGATGCATAAAATTTGCGGGTGAATTGGTTAAAAATCCCCTCCCAGTGCTTTGCCTGGTTTGCTCTGCATATCTGCACTAGCCATTCAAAATGAGATATATACAGAGCTCCCAGCTCATCTGTATTCCTTTTAAACTAGAGTTTGTTAACAGGCATAGAATTCACTGTCAGTCCATGTCAGCTCTAACACTGAAGGATTTACACCAGTATATGTTGTCCTTAGATTCAGGAGTCTACTAGACAGAGGTGTAGAAAAGCAATGCTGACCAGCATATGCTTGTTTTTAAAAGAAAGCCTCTAATCTCCGAGCCAACTCTTATTCACCATACATTCATTGTACAGCCAAATGCAAATTGATGCCACCAAGAATTAAATGCTGAGGAACTTAAGTATTGTTCAGATCCAGAACAATAAATAAGTGGTTTGTTCATTGTTAGATTGATCAGCAAAACCAGGCAGACTGTATATAGTTCTTCTAGACAAATAGGTTGTGGAGTTCTCACTTTTGCTCGTGTCATTTATAGAGATAAAATTGGTCTAATTTCCCTCTTACATTTTCCTTGAATTCAGGAGTATAAAGTAAGAGAAAACTAGGCCTTTCATAATATATATATCTATATATAAAAAGTCTTGGATTATTTATTGCTATTTCCTCATGGATTTATGAGTTAGATTTGGCATCATCGTCTTGCTATTGTAAGGCACTACAGAAAAAGGAAGGATTTGTTATAGTTTCTTATCTACGTAAGAGATGCCCAAAATATAATCACTTCCATCCACAGAAACTGAAGTGTTTCAGTAATAGGAATAAAAGGGTGTGTTTTCACAGCAGAGCAGGTTGCAGAGACTCATCAGCTAACATTGGCTGAGTTGAGTCCATCTAAGTAGCACAGTTATAGCAGGAAGGCAGTGCTAAATAGCAGGGTTGCACTGCTATTTGTTTCCCACATTTGGAGTGCAGGCGGGAATCTCTGCATATCACTGTGCTGTGTAAATAAACCAACTTGCTCAGAGCTGTCTTGGGAATCTCTGAAAGAGCAAATGACCTTTCCACTACAAGGGACATGTGTACATGCACATTCATGGGCTCATATAGGCCTGGTATTAAGCCTAATGAAGACCAAAAAAGATTTCTGCTATCCTAAATAATCTTTGCATGAGATCCTGACTTAATGTTTCTAGCTGTTACCCAGTTTCCTGGATAAGCTTTCAATGTTAGAAATCTTTGTTATTTTAACTAATGCTAACACAGTGCTGTGCCTGGTATCCTTACCCTGGTGTTTCTAATTAAACTTGGATGGATTTATAATTCTTGAGTTCAGAAAGTATTTAGAACGCTTTGGGTTTGTTTTGGTTTGGTTTTTTTGGTGCGGTTTTGCAGAAAAGCTGAGAATACACTGTCATCATCAATTTTGCCAGCTGCCAGAATGGTCCCCATGTCCTGCATCCCTTTTACAGTAACAGACCTCTGCTGCTTGGGTGTTTCCAGGTTGCCAAAATTGACAGTCTCTTCCTAGCTGTGATCTATAGCTCTATCCATATTTGAAATATCAAACCAGACATCACTTAAGAACACACATCATGAGAACTGTGCAGATGTACTTCAATTAACAAGGGAATGTGCCCCAAATTCACCTTCTTTACTGTAAGGGTCACAGATCACTGGAACAGGCTCTCCAGAGGCAATGTGGAGTCAGCTCCTCTGGAGATTTTCAAGACCCACCTGGATGCGTTCCTTTGTGACCTGTGCTAGATTATATGGGCCTGCTCTGGCAGTGGGATTGGACTCAAAGGTTTCCAGGGTCCTTTCTAACTCCTGACATCCTGTGATCCTGTGAATGTAGTGCAAATTTGTCTCAAGTTCTTTCAGACTTAGAGAGCCTTTAAAAATGTAACACTTCATATATAGTGTGTTATAACATATCTGAAAGACAAGAAATTAAGTTAATTTTAGTAAGATAATACATATCAATTTCTTACAGAATAACAGTAATTCCTACTCATGGATTTTAGATCTAAGGCTATAACAATTAGCAAAAGAGAGCAGCAGTTTGAGAAAAGAAATGGATAAGTTATTACACTTAGCAAAAAGGGGGGTCTGTATAGATTCAGAGATAATTTAAGTAAAAAGAATGAGCCTTACTAATTTAGAATATTCCTTCTCACATGAGAACATGATGGGTCAATCATTACTCTGGTGTTTGCTCCACAGGCAGAAATTTTTAATGAACTCTTGTAGCTAATAGGAACTCCTTAGAGTGTTTTGTGAATTGCTATTTCACAAAGTGTCTCTGACAGCAAGCGTTTGACAAGAAGGATAAACATGGCTGACTAGCACATCTGTTTATTTGAGTAAATCAGTCCTAGCTCAACTGGCATGTGTCCATAAGGCTGCATAACATCCTTCAGCAAAGTCTTCAGCAAGCAGAGGGATCAGGGATGACACAACTTTAATTAAAAGAGAGTTGCATAAATAAGTTTGGAGTATTTATAAGAATTGTTACAATATTGTGTAATTCTGCCTGACAGATTTGATACCTAGTTACTCTGTGCTAGTGTCATGGCTGACTGGGCCTTTCTCTAGTATTGTAATAACCCTTTCTTTATGCCCACCCTTCCTGGTCCCTGTGCTTCAGGGTCACAGACCCTCTCGGGTCTTGGACAGGAGGATAACTACAGGATTGATTTGTAAGTAACTCAGTCTACCAATATTTTTAAGGGCTCTCATGGTAGCTAAGGATGAACATCTTGTATCATCTCCAAAGACACTCTGGTTAGCAAGTCTATGTCAAGCATTCAACCCTCTGTACGAGGGTGAGATCTCCGACCTGCCTAAAATGTTGGTGTCACCGTATCTTATTGCTACGAGGATTCTATTTTCATGTACGTAGCAACACCATCCAGTTGGGACTGTCACTTTTAGATTAAGAGGATGAGATAATAATAACCTTTTGCCACTATAACTTTCAATCCATCTGCTTTTCTTCTTTCTCTATGACATAACTTTAGCATTACTTGAATACATTTATTTTATGGATTGATAATGCAGAATCCTTGGGCTGAATATCAATGAAAATAGAAACTAACTATCTTTAGAGGACTGCCAAAAAAAGTGTTATTTTACCATTTAAAGCTGACTGCAGAGGATGTTATGAATCTACATAAGAATAGCACCAGCTTTATCAATCAGTAATGCCTGGTAAGAGTCTGAATGTTTTATAGCTGACTGGACCCCTTGGAAATACCGAGGAACTTAAATAATTTTTAACAAGGAAAAGTAGCTGCTTAAACTATTGTAACATACCTGAGTGTTCAGGTAGGAATTTTTTGAGGGAATTCAGGAGGAAAAGGAGAGACACCAGTAATAATGCAATCTTACAAATAACATTCTAAACAGAATGCTTTAACTATAGTATTAGAAGGCTTTCCCAGTGTCTTTGTAAAATATGCAGAGAAGCTGTTTCTGCTGAGGATTCACAAGAGAAGGGGCATTTCTTAAAACTGGAAACATGACATGGGAGGTAAAATGTCTGCTCAAGCATCTGAGCCTGGATAATGCCAAAGATGTGCAACTTTCTTTATGTGAAAGATTAAAAGACTGTATTCAGGTGAAACTGAGGTGGTGTGCATCACTAGACAGATCACAAAAGGAGACACAAACCCAAAGCACACACAAATTGGGATGAAGAATGTGTGAGAAACATTTGTTTGTCCTCCTTTCGTGCAGGCAGGTACAGAATGTACTGGCTCCAGTGTCTCAAGCTCAGGATACAGCAAAAAGGACAGGACAGAGGCCATTTTTTAAATGTGTCAGGAATTGCTGCCTAATGTCATCTATTCTGAGAACAGTGGCATGGTAGTACTTGATTTGGAATTTTTAAGAATGCTTTTAAGTTATTTGGAAATACAGAGAGAGCAGGTAATCTTCTAAGTTGTTTTTGGGCCATTTGTAAATGAAGAAAAACTCAGCCTAGAATGTGTGCCAGTCAAAAAAAAAATTCTCCCAGAGATAGGAAGCAGAGAAGAGTTACAAAGCAGAGTTTTATTTGACATCTTAACTAATGATCTGGAAGAAAGAACACTAGGTTAATTAAATTCATAGATTGGATTATATTACTAGTGACAAGGTGGACAGCAAAATAATATAATAGGACCTACAGAGACTCAAAATTCCTAAGCAGAAAATGACAAAATTCATCTGCATTTTTAGTCTAAAACAAATGCTGAATGAGAAAGTGTGCTGGAAGAGCAAAAAGTATATAAGGTTATAAAACCTCAAAATATAATGAGGAAACAAGAACACCTTCTGCCCTACCTCATGTTAATTTTGGGTTACATATTGTTTATGTATTGTAAATTGTGACTTAAGAACCTAACCTAGTACTCCCAAGGGTGATTGAGTAAAGGCCATTCAAAAGTGAACAAAAGAAAGCATCATCTTTCTTAAGTCGGGAAGAATTTGTTTATGACTTAAGAAAGTTAATATTTTTTCTCTATGTATTTGTATTAACATTATAAATTTAATACAATTTAGATGTCCTGAGCCTAGCAGTACACATTTTTTAGTTTTTTGTCATCTAGGATTAAAATACCTAGGAAAATAAAAGACCCTTGTAGAGGAACACTTTCTTTCTTTGCTACTAAGATAAAATGGTAAGAGCATGGTTAAGGTTGGGGCAGAAGTCCTTCATGTCAAAAGAAAATGAGGGAGCAGTGTTGCTCTAACATCTGTGCTGCACTGTGAACTGCATTTTCTGTCTGGCTGTAAGAGGCATCCTTCTGGCTAATTCAAGTTGCACTGACTGTAGGTTCTGAGTTTAAAGTTTTTATGAGGATTCTACTGACTATTCTATATGATTTGCTATTTATACAGAGTGCTACTCCATTGACTCAGGACTAAGTATACAAATAATTATTTGATTGTTGAAGCGTATAATTTTCTCAACGGCACCTAGAGAGAAGTCCACAGTTAAAAGACCTTTTCAGAATTCATTTCCATGTAAATTTTATTTTGTATAAAAAGTATCCTTATATAAATCCTACTCTCTTGAGATCATACTGTCTAAAGAACCTTGGTCATAAATAAGTGAACAACATGTGCAATAAGAAGAAAATTCCACTTGTTTTATGTGAAAGAAAACCCAAGAGCTCATATTGTGAAATACTGTTTTTTAGTTGTAAGGGTTTCAGATGACATATTTATCATAAATGAATAAATAAATAAATAAGAATTGGAGAGAAAAGAAAAGGGTAAAGTGATGGTAGATTATATCTACATATTGCAATCCACTCCACATTGAGAGACACAAACAGCCTGTGAGGCATATGAAGATGATTCATATTAATGGACTATTTTATTAAGGTTCAGTATGGTTGAAGGCCACAAAATAGCAGCATTCTGTCAGATACACAGTAGTTCACGGAGCTCTGATAATGCTGGAATGCACAGGATTTTAGCCAAGTTACATTTTATTTGACTGCAATCATATTAGCTTCCATACTAGGATGTGTTCTACACGTTTTCATATACGTTGTTTTGCCAGAGAATGCATTATGTTCTATTTAGCAGATACTTCCTTACTGAATTTTTATTTTTTTAAACTACTTTTAGGTATGTTGTAATGGGATTCTGCACGACAATAAACCTGGATTCCAATGCTGCAAGGACAAGTACATTCCATTTATTCTTAATTCACCAGGGGTTTGCTGTGGTGGTCAGATACACGCTGTGCAACCGAAACATCAGTGCTGTGGTGGTTATTACACTAGGGTATTAGTAGGTAAGAGACAACTCCTTTTCAGTGCTTGAAAGAAACGAAGCAGAGTTGATATAGCTGTTAAACAAAGGAAAAAGAAAGCATAGCAATATATTTGAGATTCATCAAGATTTCTAGATGTCTTCAGGACTTCAGTGGGATAAGCAAAGAAAATTACACTGACTTGATCTTACAAACACAGTACACTCTGTTTATAAAAGAAAGGTTTAATTGATGAAACCTGATGATTGGGTCATTTCCCAGAGAACTAATTTATGCCGAACTGTACTTAATTGCAATAAGTGCTGCATAATGGGGAGGGCAGTTCTGCTTAATAGGAACACCATCAGGCAATTTAGTGGTGCAGTTTAGCGCTCTGCTTGACTTGACCCCATGTGATTTTCCCTAGCCATTTCTTTTGCAGAACAGTTGTTAGCTTTGGGGGTTGATCTTATGGATTACGTCACTTCTGCTTGTATTTTGCATTGTCTACTTTTTTTTTTCTACCAGTGTTACAGATCGAAGTACACATCCCATGTGTGTTACCTTTGATGGAAATTCATCCTATTCTTAGGGCTGATTATACTCAGTTCTCAGAACTGTTTAGGAAATTTGCCAAAACTGTGCTTCTGTGCTAATGTCCAGAGTTTGGTTTTCCGGTTTGTTGGTGGGGTTTTGACAGGGAGAGGGGAGGAAAAGTGGGAGGAGAGCCCTTTCAGAGGGCAGTGTTCAGAGCATATATCTCTTTGTAGGCAATTGTCAGGTCAGGAGCTAAAATGCTTCCATTACTCATGAGCTGGCACACATTCCCTAGGCTCAGAAATGCTTGAATTTTTGCCAACACATTCAGCACATCCCAAGTTCTGATCCCTTGAAAAGTAATTCATATAGCACAATATTAGAATGCCTTCCATGATGTCATCAGAAAAATGCTATCACATGGAAGAACCAGAGAAGAGTATTTTGCTGGCCTCATTAATCTCTATGTACTGAAACTGAGAGATTATACTGTGACCTCTGTCCCCATCCAGTGGTCTATGTTAACTAGCTTAATGTTGTTTACATCAAGAAAGAAAACCACAATGAAACAAAATGTCTTATGTCTGAAAGTAGTTCTTGTTCAGTCAGCACTCCACAAGCATGAAACAGTGAATGTCTGAACATGGTTTTAAACATATTTTTTTTCCGAGTATACTGCTGCATCTTTTTCCATACTCTAAAGGGCAGCAAAATGAACAATGTTGGTCACTTTTTTCTTTTTTTTTCTTTTTTCTTTTTATAAATATGCTAATAATGTCAAGCTAAATGTTAATGTGGGTCATTTTTTGATAAGGATAACAATTAACTGGTATGACTGCATGGTAGTTTTCAGAGAGAGGACATTTTCAAGCCTAGCTTGGAATGGATCCCATTTTGAGAGGTTAATGAGAAGGTTACTGATCCTTTGTGTCTTATGTCTAATAGTTCTAAAAAAAAAAAAAGAAAAAAAACCCACAAACCAAAAAAACAAAACCCAACCAAAAAAAACCCCACAGTTTTATTTTCAATAGATGTAAGCTACATTCTGTGTTTTAATACTTTGTGTAAGAACTAAATTAGATTCAGAGGAATGCTGTAAAATATGATGAAGTATCTAAACAGATTATATCTATTATACTCTAAAAATTTGTTCTCATCTTTTTTTGTTTATTATTGACTTTATTTGATAAAGTTATTTTACAGGAAACTCTCTAAGCATACATATTTCCCAGATGTTGTTTAGCCAGCTTGATAGCTCTAGATGTACTGAAGCACACTGGGCTGAAGGCATGAAGATTACAAATTAGCAAGGCAGGAATCTCAAACAGTAGTGCACAAAGAAATGCAAACATCCATCCCAGAACTAAGATGGGAGGAGAAGTTATTAAAGAAGAGCAGAAGAAATATTGCAACTACCACACAAGCACCTCTTTGCTGAGGAATGTGGGGGAACGGAAAACAGCCTTCTCCCTCATTCTTACAATGACATCATGTGTTTATTGCTGACAAAAGCTCATTGGGTTTAGGGCTTTCCAGGATTCCCAGCCTATCAGAAGAAAAGGACTTAAGATACTACTGTCAATTAGAAAAGTGTGTTTTAAAAATGAAAACCATTTATTTTATTATCAATCAGGAAACCAAATACTTTAATCATCTCCTGTCTGCAATACCAGAAAAAAACCCTATTCCTTCCACATGACAATGGAGCCACAGAAATCATTGTATAACAGAAAGATAAAGCAAAAATGCAACTTTTAGAACATTGGATCAGATTAAGTGCAGGCACTAGTGTGTGAATTATTGCCATTTACCATAATTTTTGTATCCTTTATAGCAATATCTACTCCATTCATTGCACACAGTTTATCCCAGCCCACCATTACAGTGTCAGTCTCATTGACAGTCTTTTCTTAAGGCCTTTTCCTGCAAAAGCTGATGCTTTTGCTGAAGTAGCAGCCAAGCCCACTGATTGTGGCGGTGGTATTTAATTTTTAAAGTGATTTTAATCCTTCAGTTCTTTGGAAAATGAAATCCTAAGCAACACTCAAAAAGTCTAAGCAATGTGAAAACAAGTTTGGAGTGATTTTGGAGACAACAAAATTTTTTGCTGAGGATAAGTAGACTCTTAATCATAGCAGCCATGAACTCTCTATTTTGTAGCTGCCTCTACTTAAAGGTTTTCAGATGTATAATCATATTTACAGAAATTATTTTTGTTGTTCTTCTTACTTTGTCTTTGTCATACTTGCATTTTGATATCTTACAGAGTCTTGGCCCTGAATTCATGAATGTATGTTTCTTTATAATACTTTTATAGCATTCTAAAGTACTCAGTCCAGACTTTCACATGGAACATTTTGTATATGAAGCTACTAGTTTGTGAAACCAAGCCTGTTGTTATCAGCTGAAAGCCTTCTCAGGGATTTCAAGAACTATAAATGCATAAAATTTTTAATTGTATTCTTAAATTGACAGGAGAAGTATGTTGCCCTAATGAAGAGCAAAACAGAGTTTCAGTTGGAATTGGTGACTCTTGCTGCCAGGGAATCCCTTACTCCACATCAGGCAATCAAATCTGCTGTGGTGGATCCCTCCATGACAGTTTCAATCAGCAATGCTGTGGCAGAGAAGTCATAAGCATGGACTTGGTATGTTGTGGTGATGAAGAAGAAGGTACTGCATACAAACCTCTCGCAGGTAACATAAATTTTCAAGAAAAAAAGCTTCTAGTCTTTCTAAATTTCTTGTGACACTAACCATTCAGCAGTGACATGCTCAGATTTAAGGTGTGTATGGCAATTTGTTAAAATGATGTTGCACATTACTCACCTATTCTGATAGACTGCCAAATGGTGAGCTTTCAATAAACTATCTTTGCTTTTGTGCAAAATGTGTAGGGGCTGAACACACCTGAAAATCCAAAAGGAACGCGTGATTTTTCATTATGCCAGTCAGGCATAGAACCAGTCCTTTCTCAGTGAGTAGAGCGTAGACTTGACCACCTTATGCTGCCATGCATCCCAGTGCAGGGATTTACCATTTGCTCTTGAGATGTGAGATTAGTCATCTAGAAATTACAGGTTATGATGGTATCTGCTTGGTCTATGTCCCTCACTTGTGCATCTAGACAGGGGTAAGCCTGCTGCAGTTTAAAATTAACAGAACTTAATCCCTAGCACTAGTCCCTTGTTTATCTGTTGTATCCTATCAATCTCTTACGACAGGAAATTACTCCATCACTCAGGGGTACAATCTGAAACCTACTTCCTCATAAAGCACTCTGTGACTAGCTGGTAACAGAGATTGGAGGTATTCTTACAAACCCCATTCAGGTATTTTCATGTGTCTTTTCTCTCCACAGTTATTCACCAAATGACATACCATCAACCATAGGCTTACTCAGCTTGACAAAGACTTCAGAAACAATTGCAGTCTCAAAGGGGAACCTGATTTTAAAACACAGAAATAATGAAGGTTTAGTACGCAATTCTGCTTGTGTACAAAGACGACTGACGCAGTGCTTTCACCATAAGTGTTGCAGTGTGAGCCTCTAGTTGTACAACTAAGAATCTTAATATATAACTAAGAATCCACATCTGAAGGCTGAACTTCTCCTTTGCCAAAAATGGCTGCTATCTTCATCTTATTTTTCATATTCACTGGACCCTTCAGAATCTGTGGTATTAGAAGTATCCTAGTTCTGTGTTGACTGTCAGGAAAGATGAATCAGAAGAGCCATTGCAGTGCTTTCTGCGGTTTCTATACTATTCTTCCCTTCCAGTGGTGTCTCATGGAGTGTTGCTGCAAACAGCACCACTTGCATGATTTTAGCTCCCCCTGACTGTGATCCCTAATTATGCCTGATCTACGGTGTCTACGCAGGGCTCGCAGTATCAGCTCTGAACAAGGCCCTCTCGCATATCCGCGCATTGTGTGGCTGCCACAAGACGGGGCTGGCTCATAAAACATCTCTTTATGTACTTTATTACTTAAACTCTTTTATTTGCCTGCAGGAGCCCTTTAACAAAATCACATTGAATTGACTTTCTCACACCAAATCAAATCTCCCCGGTCCCAGTTCAGTTGTCTTTGTCAATATGTATTTTATAAATGGAGTGAATTAACAGATGCCGTTGGAACAGAACTGCTGGGGTAGCATTTATGTTTTTACTGCTCTCTCTGGGCAGATGAGTTGTGTAGGAGTGTAATACAGGTATCTTGGGATGAAAGTTATGTTCTTCATTTCAGTATATATGTATTCTTAACAGTTTTTTTCCTTAAATATATATATTTAAAAAACCTTTATACCCCTCTTTTTAAAATGTGTTTAGCCTATAGCGCTCTATCATTTACACCATTTTTCTTGAGAATGGGTCAGAATGACATATTTTCGGCTATTAAAAAAGAAAACAGTGGCTTTTTCATCATTCACAGCTTTTCTGCAAGGACTTTATGCTGCGAGCCAGCACAACTGAACACAAATACATGTTTGAAAGATGAATTACTGCCATAGTTGAAAAGAGATCTTATTCTTTTGTATTAAGCATAGAATAGATCATCGTTTCTTATTATATCATTTCTTATCACTTCATGCTCAATAGGTTTTTCCTTAATTTCCTGGAGTAATTCAGCCTTGCTAAATACATCATGAAAACACACAGAAGCCACCCACAAAAATCTACCTGCTCCCTATCCCAATATTCTAATGGAATAACTCACATAAAAACATAATTTACTTATCATTGGCAAATGGATAAGTAGAATTTTGCAAGAATATGGTAACTGGAAAGCTGATCTCATTGTCTGGAAGGGGAAGAGGGAATTTGGTTGGCTCTATACAAAAGCTGAAATGCTTCTGAAGCTCTGTTTTTTAGTTGGCAATGAATGTCATGGTTAAAAATATGATGATAATCTAAAGCTTTTGTCTGGGAGTTTAATTCCTTGAAAAAAATACAAGAAAAATGTGATCAGTAAAAGCACAAGCCTTTTGCACAGCCTTATTGTTGCTTGACCAGTTTGAAAGGAGTGTGTTTCTGCAGAATCTAGACCGAGGTTTGCACTGAATGTTGATATAATATCTTGAATTGTAGAACATTTTCATTTACCATGGTATATCTTTTCCAGAGAGTATGTCCTACAAAAAGAGGTCTTTTCTTCATCTCACATTAGGCTTTAGTAAATTTCTATTTTCTTATTTTTCACCCCTTATTGGCCTTGTTTAGTGGGGTGACCATAGAGACATCTACTGGTAAAGGCTGGCAGTGTTGCCATTGTATACACACATCCCAAGCCTCACTGCTGCAATGCGATTATCCAAAGTTGTCTATTTCTGGTTGTAAAGGTTAAATTCAACTAAAACCACTCTTGAATTTTCTCTTATTAAAAAAAAAAATAGTAAAATGACACTATACCGACATCCCAGACTCTTAGAAGATGATGCTTTGTACTGTTGTGGTTCCTGATCTGTAATAGTTGCAATATCCACACATAAGCCAAGGATTTTGGAGTAGTTTGCAATTTACACTGGCTCTGTATTTTGTTGATCCTCTATTCTGCCTCCAAAGGCTAAGCCTTTTAATACTCACTTTTCCCTTTTGAAAGCATTGGTTTTGCAGATTTACAAAATTAGTAATTCATCACTCAGCTATGTTTGTAAATTTTTTCAGTTGCTGGGGATGAGCATGAAACAATTGTTGACAGAAATCACTGTTAGCAGGAAGTGTCTTTTCCAGCCCATGGATTTTCTTTTTGTTGTAATGCATTATGTGCCTACAAAACATAAATATATAAAGCATGACACGTACATTCCATCTGATTTACAAACAAATAGTCTGTATTTTGGTATTTTGCTGAATTCAGCAAGGCTTTATAGGCATTTCTGAATCCTTAAGCAATTGAATAAAGTAATTTTTAGAAGGCAAATCAATCCATCAATATTACATGGTCCTATTTTGTTTTTCTTGGACCATATTTAAAATTGTACATTTGAGGTGTCAAGGTTCAGGAGTCAAATGTTACATGTGATAAATTAAGCAAAGGTCAGAGGCTATGCAATGCAGTTTCAGAAGATTGTCTACCTCTGCCTTTGCAGCTCATTCATGCTGAAGTGATGCACTATGGGAATTACTACCAAACTCCGCTCTGCAACATCTGCTCTCCCTAAGTGAGTTAGTGCACGTCAGACATCTTTATGTCAGAATATTGCAGTGATGGATGCAGTCTTCAGAAAATGCTGCATAAAAATCTGGTGTGCCGTTCTGGCCATTAAGTGAAATTACTATTTAAATTAATGGCGCTGTCACAGTTTATCTGTGCAAAGAATGAACGCTGATTAGGGTATTAAGTAATTAGCAATTTATCACACTGGAACAAGGTTGATAATAATTAAAGAAGTAATGGTTTACCAAAGAAACTAGAAAGGGAGTCACTTCTTGTTATGTGAGTGAAATCTTGGCTGAAAAATTTAATTCAGTTAAACAAAGATGAGGCTCACAGTGAAAGAATACAGCTTTGTTTGTTGCAATAGAAAAACAGGTCATTATCAAAATTTTGGTTTGCCTGTCAAAAGTCCCTTGGGGCTGTCTGCGTTGCTTATTAGTATTGAATTGAGTCATTTTCTGTGTTAATTCTCTATGTAAAATTAGTAGAATCTTAGGATAATTTGGAAAAAGAGTATGAACAGAAGGAATTATTTACCTCTTGGGTTGCTGGTGATCACAGTTTGCTGTGCATGGAACCAGTCCTGTAAAAAAGTAAAGTATGCAAGTAACTTCACCATTTTTCGGAATTCTGGTGATTGGAATGAAATGCTCTGAATGCTTTGTGGGATCATACCCTTAAAGAGTAATTTTCATTATGTATGACTTCCTGAGAGAGATTTGCTGTAATAAATGGCAATGAGAAAAGTGGCCACTTTTTCATGTGTTTTAAATGCCTACACACTACAGAAATTATGTCAAATACAAACTACTTTGTAGATGTAGCAATATATTATAGGCCTGGGTTTTTGTGTGATATCTTTCTAGCTGATTTAGTAGTAACATTTATTTCATTGACAGCTATCAAGGTGTTGGTAGCATGTGTTTCAGAGTTAAAATTTACTCCTTTCTTTAAATGATTTACTCCTTTCTTCAACATTGGTATTTTGCAGTTGCAGAATAATTCCTGTGGATATATGCAACGCTACAGTGGTTATAAAGAGCTCTTTTTTTCTTTTATTTTTTTTTCTTTCCTTTTTTTTTTTCCTTTTTTTTTAAAGTAAATTATTAAAAGTAGAAGAAAGAGAGTGGGATTAATTTTGGCAGTTTACCAATTCCACTATAGAAATGCAAATTATATTTAGATATTGACTTCTTAAAGAGTAATTCTCTGTATTAAATGACTGACACTTCACTGTGGATATTTGGCATGTCACCCATTCCGTTCTACATACCTAGTACAAACCCCCACTTAAAAATATAAAATATAATGTGAAACATTCTGAAATGCATTATTGGAAGACTGCCCATGTGAGGGGGAATGAATGAGACCTGACTGGAAAGTACATGGAGAAACTTTCCCAGTTCCTATATTCCAACGGAAATTTTCATCAACAGTCTATCTTAGACCTGCTATGCACAGGACCTTTGTATGGTATTTTGTAGCAAAGGTTCTTACAAAAGTTCAGCAATAGTGTAAGTTGATTGTAGGGGATCTCTGCTTATTCCTCTAATTCTTGATTGTTTTCAGAAGGTCTAGAAGTCAGAATGCTTACTTCAGTCACCTCACGTTTGAATTTAATCTTGCTTTAGCTAAATCTGTGTTATTCCAGCTGCCGATGGTTTTATGCCAAGCTATAGCACACTCTGAGCTTGTCCTTTCTTTATCTATCTATTTATTAACTTATATTTCATATTCAGATTTTGTTTGTTTGTTTATTCATTTCAGGGATGTTCTGTTGTGGGCAGGAATATGTGAATGTGTCAGACACCATATGCTGCTCAGGTTCCAGTGGTGAGTTCCTAGCACATGTTAGAAAGAATGACCAAGTGCCAGTAAAATGCTGTGAGACTGAACTTATTCCAAAGAGCGAAGAATGCTGTAATGGAGTTGGATATAATCCTTTGAAATATGTTTGCTCTGACAAGATTTCAGCTGGAATGATGATGAAGGTAATTGATAGAAAATCTCCCAGTAGCTCTGATTTGACGATGGAAAGAGAAATACACTGTTCATAACTATTTTTCTAAAATGGGAATATAAAAACTCTTGTGTGCATTATTCATTTTCACATTACATCCATATTAATACCGAATGAGTTCACCATGATTGATGTTATTGCAATGAATTCTAAAGGAATTAATAATGATTAGCTGCCTCTGTGAAGTGTTGCCCAGCACTTCAGATCAGTATAGTGGCTAAAAGCTGGCATACTAACAAGACTGGCATGTATAGCCAGCTTCCATTCTGTGACCACAGTTCCTGATGATGTTCCTTAAGTGGAAATTGAAATATAAAAATGCTATTACATTTCATTTTGGGCAGGCGGTATGAAACAGATTCCCCAACTTTGTAAGAAATACAAATAAACTTAAAGCAATTTATATTTTTGTGATGACTTCATCTTGATCCTATAGAAAACCAGTGGCTGTTTTGACACAAGGTTCAGCAGTACTAGGATAGGTCTCTGTATAACTTTCAGCAACAATGAGGGTATTATATTTGTGGTGCCTTTCATGCCTAATGAATTATACAGTTTATTTTTACTCTGTTTTAATGTAAGAGTAAACTATGCACCATAAAGGCATAGTGGCCATTGGCTGTATATATGAGCATAAGGCAATTTGACCAAATTTTCAAAGCTTCAAAGTCTTGCAGCTGCACTCGGATTCAACAGAAAATTTCAAGAATTAGCATCTCTGTGTTGCATCTAAGCTGTAAATATACTGATGACTGTTGCTACAATTTTTGTTTAGGAAAATGAATGTTTCAAAGGTTTGAAACTCTGTTTATATATATGTATATAAATACATGTTTCTATTTAAAGAGAGAGGGGGAGAAACTGGGTGAGAGAGAAAGCAAGAGGGTTGGATATTATGAATTCCACAATATGGAAAACAGGTAGATATTGCAGAATTTATCACTAAAGTAAAAAGAAAAACAGACCTTGTCCCACCACATACAGGTGTTCCTGTATCCTTTTCATTCATCTACTAAGTTAATGCACAAATATTTCTTCCATCTCCTTTTCATGTGAAGGTTTTCATGTCATTTCATTTTCAGACTGAATAATTTTCTCCTAGAGAAAATCCAAGTGTTGTGATGAGTCAGCTACAGTTCCTCAATGTATTGTATTAGTAGTTCATGCAAAGCAAAAAATGACTGAGAATAGGTTAATGAATTCTGGTATATAACATACTAGATCTGTGTCTTAGGTATAATGTATAAACAAAGGAAGAGCTTTGTATTACACTTACCCACAGTAGGAAAGAGATAGCAGTGCTGGCTTTCTGATATGTATAGATTTACTAACATCAAAAGAACTGATATTCTGAGACATATTCTGTAGCTACTTTGTATGTGAATCCAATCCATCTATATCCTACTATATTGATATCTATCACAATGTAATTTTTGTGAAAGTGCCAGGTTCTGGAAATTAAATTAGCTGAAGTTCATAACCAGCTAACAAACTAATTTCAAAACATACAATCTCTTTGGTTTTCCTTCTAAATTTTGCACCCTAATGGGCACAAATATTTGTAGAAAATATTGCAGTACTTTTCTCCCTGCAACAGCCTATATTTTGTGAGAACTATTGCTCTCTAGCTTATGGTTTGGCAAAAATGTTATTCCATGAATTTTAATGGAACTTGTGGATGTTCAGTGTATATTTCTATTTCTGTGAATTGTTCTTTATGGGTTAAATCTTATATCTGCATCAACATTTGCAGAGGTCTTCTTATTGCATCAAAACTGCTGTTTAAGAGTGATGTGGCAGAGGATACAATTTATATCATCCATGGCTAGAGTTCTCATCCTTGACAGCTACCAAGGAACTGCACAGAGCCCTCTTGTGTACTTGGCAACCTATGTGAGGGGCTGGGAGTTGGCCGCTGATTTGCCACGGGATATTGGCCTTTGCAGAAGCAGAATGTTCAAATTCTAAGATGAAATCCTGTTCTTATTTGATTATAAACTCTTCTACTTTCAACAAACTCAGCCATTTGGGCTTCCAGATGTATAATATTTATGGTGCTTTCATGCAAGTACCGTATATAAAGAAGTGTTAATGACCAATTATAGTAGATGGGCCAAAGGCTGAAGGGGTTCCCCATATGCTAGAAACATCAATGTATTCAATGTGGTTGCTTGATTTGTGTGTTGTGTAAAGACAGAGAATACTAATGTATGCATTTGTAAAGAATGTAAATATATTAAAATGGTATGTGTATTCCTCAGGTAAAAGAAGAATGTAAGGCTAATATCCTTTGCCCTTTATCGATGGAAGCAACAGCAAATTGTGGAAAATGTGACTTTGATTCTGAGGAGAATATCTGTGCGTGGGTAAAAGGTTCACGGAGTCCTACAGAAAGAGAGATAAAGAAAGATATTTGTCCAGCTGAAGAGGAGACTGTCTACACAGGAAGTCCAAACCAGTATTCATTTACAGGTAAGGAAAAGTGGCACATCAGACTGGTGATTTGTTAGGGTATTTAATTCACTGGAGAAAAAGATGTCCTGAATGCTATCACGTATTCTAATTAAATGTGAAGCAGTTGTAGTGAAGTAGCATTCTTTAAGAATTAATCTGTGAATCAGGACAGTATCTTCAGGAAAATGAAATGAGTAGTAAGAGGTTCAGGAGAATACATAAGGTCCGAACCTGCTTTCACAAAAAGTTGATAGAAACATTACTGTATCAGAAAATGGCCCTGGTTAAAGGAACAACGTCCATATGTACCTGTTTTTAAAGAAAATTAAAAAAATTAATATTTTGATAAAACTAGGATGACCTGTATGTCTTTTTCTAGACCTGAACCTTGAACCTTTTATCACATATGAATATAGAGTGGCTGCTTGGAATAGCTATGGAAGAGGCTTCAGTGAAATTAGCAGAGCTGTCACTAAGCAAGATGTGCCACAGGGTGTGAGTCCACCAAAATGGGCCAAAGTGGATAATCGGGAAGACATGATACTTCTAAACTGGGAGGAACCACTTCAACCAAATGGTATTGTTATATGTTAAAAAAATATGTTCTAGCATTCAGCTGACAGTATTTCAAAATCACAAAATGTTCCTTAATTAATTACTGACACTATAATATAAACTCTGCAAGAAGAATTTGCCCTAGGTGGAGATAATTTTCTAAGAGTATTGTAACTTCACAGAAGACAATTTCATATGTCTCTAAGAAGTGCCCAGAAGCCCCTTTTGAGTACAGTTGCAATAATAGTTGTCAAATATGACCAGAAAATTGAAACATTTTACACAATATTTGGAGTTTTGGGACTGGGGAGGAGTGGGTGGTACTCGTATTTCTTTCAAGAAATCTTGCTTATGAATTTCAAACAGTAAGAAAACTTGGAATAACTCTCAATAAAAATTGAGAAGTACTGTGATGTTGATGTAGAGATTGAGGAGAGTATCTGGTAATTGACATTAGTCATTTAAACAGGATGATTGTCTGTTACAGGGGTCACCTAGAGATTTATTTCATTGAATATTTTCTGTGTGCAGAGTAGGTTATTATAGTATACCATCATACAGGATTTCTCAGCTAACAGAAGGGAAAACTTTCTTTCTGCAATAGGTCTTATTATTCACTATATCATTCTCCGAAATGGAATTGAACGTTTTAGAGGAACAGAAATGAGCTTCACAGACACAAGTGGTGTCCAGCCATACCAAGAATATTCATATCAGCTGCGAGCCTGCACTGTTGCTGGTTGCGCAGACAGCAGCAAGGTTAGTGAATTGGTCTTCATGGAACTGGTGCCAGAATTTTATCAGCCAGTGTGGTAACATAAAAATGCTTTTGGAAAGGTGTAATTTGAAGAAGTGATGATTATTGAGTAAGCAAGTGAAAGACATCAATAATCTTGTTTGGATTCAACTATGACAGGTGATTATTTGGAACCTAAGGTTGATACAAGCAAGAGAAAGGAGAAAGCAGTATCTCAGTCTTGGCAAAGCTGAAATTGCACTGTTGGAACTGATGTTTGTTAAAGAGAAAGCTGTACATGATAGAATAGAGCAAGGAGTATTAAAATGCACTTTCTCTAAGCCTTGAAATTAAATCTTTGCTTCTCACTAGGAGGTCTATAGCCTCTTCTTCCATGGTATTTCCTAGTTTATCTGCTTTAGTCTATCAATTTGTTCAAAAATCTTCTTATTCTGAGCCTCTGTCCACTATATTACCCTTCACTGGATTTCCATGTCTGCACCTGGTTCAGGCTTTACACTCCCTTTGTGTACAACCTGCTTCTGCTTCAGTTTTAAGCAAACAGAATCTCTTTCCTCCCTTTCTCACAGCTTCATTTCCTTTTATATTGTTTTGAGTCAAGGATGCCTTTCACCAACATTGCTGTTTAACCAGCTCTAAGTCATAATCTGAAAAGTACTAGCTTTTTTTCATAATTTGGAAAAACTATTTCTTAAGGTTACCTCTTTTTCACAATGATATCCTTGCCTCTCTGAAAATTCATTTCTAGGACTGCAAGTGTGCAGTCTGTGGGGAAGGGGTGGGGAATAATGACTGTGCTTTTTAATTATAAAATTTTAATTATAAAATCTAAAAGTGAATTTTGTGGCTTATTTCGGGTATTTTTTTTTTCCAGTTGTTTAAATGTTTTCCTTATTCATACAAATCTGATCTAAAAGAGCTGTAGTCTGGAAGCTGTGCAGGCATAGTTACTGCAACCATTGGCCTGGCCTAATAAGTCCTGCTTATTTCACTTGCCTGTAATTAAGGAGTTTACTGTTTTGAACACTGAAGTCTGCAAGCAGGGAATAATTCCAGCAAATGCACTAAGACAATATATTACAGTGGGCACATTTTATATTTAAAGAATAATATAAACACTTTATGGTGGTAATAATAGAAAAAGAAAAGAGATTCTCAAAGAGAAAATGGTCTGACTCATTAGAAATGTGCAATTTGAAAATGCCTCTTTAGGTGATGGTAGAGGCATGTCAATAGAAAATCAGGATTTTTTCTGGTTTTTGTTTTTTGTTTGTTTGGTTGTTTGTTTGTGTTTTCTTTTTTTTTAGAAAGAGTTTAACAAGTGCAAAGTTATACTATCTTTCAGAAACTTAGATTTCTTAACAAAAATATGGAGTTGCGAATAACAATAGAGTTCAGATTGCATGAAGGCATAGCCCCATGTTTACCGGTACTTAAAATATATGAAATCAGGCAGTTAAAATGCAGAGACACTGACAAACCATATGGAAGTGAGTTATCGAGAGTTTTCAAGCAATACAGTTTTTTTGTTGCTTCACCCTGTGCTATACACTGCAACTAAAACGTGGTGGACCTGTTGTGATAAATTGTAGACATAGACTTATGTAATGTATTCAAGGTCAGATTTCATTGTGAAAAAGGAGGAAAAAAGTAACTAGTTCTCCAGGCCCTTGGTAATGATATGCCAGCCCAAACAACATTTTAAAACAAAAGTGACATTCTCATTGATCATGGTATCTAGTGTACTATTACATTAAATTGCTGTTTAATTCATATGTCTTCAGGTAGTTGCAGTCACTGTCCAAGGAGTCCCACAGAGTGTTCAGCCACCAGACATCAGTGCTTTGAACTCAACGGCATTACATTTAAGCTGGATTGCACCCAAGAAACCAAATGGTATCATCAGAGAGTACCAGATCAGTCAAGTAGGGAAAGGACTTATATACACCGATGATGCAAGAAGAATGCAGCACACAGTATCAGGTAAGGAGGCAGAGCTTTCTGACAGGCTAATGTCCTGTCCTTAAGATATAAGACAGTATTAACTCATTAAAAATGCTTCTTGTCAGTAACTTTTAAATCCCCGGTACTGTGCACAGTTTAGAATGCTGTATCATGCCTTTACATATCTTTTTTTTTTTCCTCAATCTCTTAATTTCTGGCTGCTGTTTCTTAAAATATTAATGGATTTAATTTCAAATTTTTAAAATAAATCTGTCCAGCTTAATTCATGATGCATGCTTTGTGGTGTGCTTGAGGTCTCAAATACTCTGTTGGGGCTTGCCATCCCTTTGCACAGATTCACCTCTTTTACCATGATTAATGTGCAGTAATGCAGCTGAAGTCACTAGTGCTGATGTGAAGGTGTAGCAGTATAGGAGCAAAAAGCATCCATACTTATGCCTATGATAATAAAAGGAAAGAAGACAGAAAGGGAAAGATCCTGTGTTCTGTTTATGATCATATATATTGCTTATAGCTGTTTCCTAAATACTTGGTGAAATTTCAGTTGTGTGTGTATATCTGAAAGAAGCTTTAGTGAAGGGATTTTGGTGGAAGGTTTGACTCAGACCTCAGGTATATTATTTTCACACAATTTTCAGTTATATTTGAATGTTGCACTAAAGCAAAAATTTTCTTAGAAACTTTTCTGTCAAAAACAAAACTGGAACATAAAAATTCGGCAATATCTTTTTTCACTCTTTGACCTCACGTTGCTCATCAAAGTCTTATATCTATCGTTTTTAGAAATTCATAAATACATTCTTTTTGTTTTATTTTTTCCATCCAAGTAGGAAACTTAGAGATTTTTACATTATACACACCATAAGATAGCCACCCAAAGAGTAGAAGTTAACTTAAGGTTCATAAAACCTAAACAGCATATACAGCATTCTCATCCACCCTTCAAAGCATTCATCCTTTCAGAGTGGATCCCTTAGTGCTTTAAAAGAGATTGTCCTTGCTGTAGTCACTCACAGAGGAGTAAAGGATTGCTGTTCCTCTTTGACACTGCTCAAGTGTGAAATTCATCAGCTGTACATTGAGCCTGTCTCCATGTTTGGTGCTTCTGGACATGAGACATTAACTAGAGTATGCCAGTTGGTGGTGTTTTAGAATTGCCTTTTTAAGTTTATACTGTAAAGAAGACCTACCAACAAGATCAAATCCATATTCTTGTGTTCCCACTGTTCTTCTCAAAAGGCATTTATACGTCCAGAGTAATTGAGATTTTAATGCAAACAATACTAGTTTTCTTACTAGTTGGAAGGGAGAGGTAATAAAACTATGTCTTGAAAAATGCAGATTTTTTTTTCTTTTTGTGTGCCTGTTCCATTGAGCCACTGCCCAATGCACCCATATTAAGCCAGGAGTGAAATAAGTGATTGTTCCTCCTGACAGTCATAATCAAATCTTATGCTGTTTTCTGCTGGAGCTTCCTAGGCTAATAAAATGGAATTCATGGCAGTGATTTAGCAATGTGGATAATTATTGCTCTCTAAATTAAAAGAATAAGATAAACCAATCAAATTTATTTCATACATAATCTCAAATGTTTAAACTGTTTTCTTATTCCCTGTAGCTCTACGTTTTGGTTTTCATATCTCCTTTTCTTTTTTTTTTTTTAATCTGTCCGCTTTTCCCTGAGCAACAGTTGGACATTAATGAAGCTGTAGCATTAGTATTTCTTGAGACTTTGAATCTAGGGTCTTGCAAATAACAGGCAAGAAGGCTAGCACCTTGCCACTGCACCATTGTCTTGCTGCTTATTTTTAATTACATCAAAGCTTTGGAAACATGATCCCACAAATGCTTTGTGGGAATAGTGGTGAATGTGCTCATCATGTGAAATCCATAAATTGCTTATAATCCTCTCAAGATGTTAAAAAAAGCATTAAGTAATTGAAGACAGGAAGTCCTCAGTTAATTATTTAGAGGTGTTATCAATGCTTTAAGCAAACTGAAGCATTTTCTGCTATCTCACTGAGTTGAATGCCACTGGGACCTAGGGGCAGCAGCCATCATCTTCTCATATTCTCTAATGCAAACAGCACATGGCAGCTTGTCAATAAAAGACCTTTTTATATCATTTATTACTGAACACTTCCACTACCCTGTACAGAACAATTTGGATGACAGTTATGGCATTGTTTCACTTTGTGTTACTACTACTTTACAAATGGGCCTGCTAATGCTTTGCAGTGGGGACTAGGCAGAGGGTAAGAGTGAAGAAAATAATTAAGGCAATTGTAAAAGAAAGCTAAGAGTGCCCTCTTCAGCAGCAGCAGGTGGGCAAAGACTCTTAACTCCCCCTTTTTAATACGCTAAAGATAATATCCCAACTAAGATGCTTTATTGAGAATTTGCAGGATCAATCATCTTTAGGTAAAAGCTAAGCAAGATCACTGACGTTAGTTTTAGTAAAAGAACATTAAGAAATGTTTTATGACTGAATGGTTTGAAATTCTTTCATCTTGAACATATTCTCCATATCAGGGTAGTGAAAACTGAAGAGATAACAGAAGTGGTGTTACTGGTCAACACTATCTCCATGCAGCACTGAATCATTAGTAATATTTAGCTACTAAAGGAAGCTCTTGGGGGTGGAGGGTTTGTGAGAGACTGTGGTCAGCAGTCTGACATCCTCCTGAGTAAAATTCCCACAGCAGTGCCCGGGAGCATTATCCTGGGAGCTAATTACTGACCTTGCTGGAGCCATACCCACAAATGGAGACAACCAGTATCAGAAGAAATTGATTTGGCTAATAGAACAATGCATTCTTAAAACACTGTTTCACAGCCTTTTGGCAAATGGCAAATGCTGCAATAACAAAACAAACAAAACGAGCAAAAACCAAACCAAACAAAAACCCAACCAAACAACAAATGAAAACAAACAAAACAAAACAAAAACCCAACAAATTTTAAAAACCCTGCGCTAATAGACAAAAAAGAAAAGGAGAGAAGTATCCTCTAGTGAACAATCAAATAAAGAGATTGGAAAAGCAAAATGATGTTTATATTTGAAGATTATCTTGTTATTATCCTGTTATTTTTATTATTAATCACACACATAGATTTGCACAGAGCTTTCCAAAGCATGCATAAGACAAGCCATTTAATGCAAAGCTTTAATAATCTAGATAAAATTCTGCTGTGACTGCTCCATGTATGACTAGAGGATTCAGGTATCAGAATCTCACCAATAAATTTAGTGAAACCATGTGCTCTTTTTTTAGTGCTCATTTTTCTCTTTGAAGTGTAGTTGTAAATGAGTATTGCTTTATTATGCATGTTTCCTTTAAAAGTGAACATGACTCCCTTTAGGGGAATTCGAGTAATTTGTTGCCACAGTAATCTTTCCTATCCTGAAATGTTAAATACTTGGCTTTCCTCCATGTCTTTGCCTCTCTCTAGTCTGCAACTGTCATTTTCTCCCTTCTTACTTTTCTATGCAGTGTTCAGATGATTTTTCTTCTCTTCCAGTTCATGATTAGGTTGCAGCCAGGGCTGTCCCTCTGAGTCATCTCTTTATTTTCTCTCCTTCATGTCTTGTTCAATTTGTAAGCCGACTGCGTATCTTTCACTCAGTATTTTAACTTTCTACATAATTGTTGCTTATTCTTCCTATTTTTTTGTAATATATCTTAATTGAAATATCTTCATACTGGCTATGAGCAAGGATTTGTTTATAAACAGATATCGCACAGACTTTTTTCTTGTCACAGAATTGCATTCTTCTTGAAGTAATTACAGTTAGGCATGAGCTACATCAAAAGTACGTTATTAAGGTCACAAAGCCACACGCTTAAATTTGACTTGGATAATATGTAGGAATTGACCTGTATAAACCTAATTCATCCTCTCTTCGCACAAGCAGTCTGTGTCACACAGTGGTGTAGTAATTTGTACATAAGGTTACTGCCCCATTCAGTTCACAATCTGTGGCTCTTCCAGGGAGATATAACATGAACAACGACAAAATGCTCCTTTATGTAGGACTGCAGCTTCAGCTTTTGGCATGTTCGGTCAATTTATTCATTCTGGGAATCTTGGTCCTAATTCTGCATCTACCCAGAGCTGAATTTCCTTTCTGCCTGGCAGAAGTCAGGGAGGTACAAGCCTGAAGTTCATGTGAATATATGGCACAGTGAGGGATTGTGCTAACAGAGAGGGATAAAATGTGGATCGCTGAGGAGCTAGTGGCACTGGCTGACAAGAGGAAGTGAGAGAGAAGGGGCAGTGTCCTGGGGTGGATGGCCAAGCAGCAGCACGTAGGGCGAACTCGCTGCTTCAGTGCACTCCCACATCAGCTCTCTGTTGAACTGCCACCAGCTGCCCCTGAGGCCTTCTCCCAGCCATGCCCACAGACCCAAGACCCCATTTCAGGTCAGCCTGCTGCCCTTAATCCCTGCTTAAGTCTGTGCTGTCCTCCAGCTCTGACACAGTCCTGCCCTGCCCAGGCAGACCCACCATGTCCCAGCCCAGCCCTAGGATGTGCCTAGGCTGGGGCTGTCCCCAGCCTGCCCTGCTTCCCAGCTGGGCTGGTGGGACAGGCCCTGGCAGGTCTCATGAATCCTGTGGGATGCCAGGTTAGAAAGCTACAGTGAATGGAGTGTGGGACAGCATGGAGGATAGACAAGCTCTGGATTGAGGCACTTGGCTTCTATTGTCCAGGGCATTCATCTTTACAGGCTGTGGTACTGATTACGGCACATCTCAAGCTTTCCCAGTTTGTAACGACCGTATCTTCTCCATTTTCTGGACACCCTGTCTGAGACCTGGGTCCTGAATTTCCTGAGCTCTCAGAGCTGCAGCTGAAGGCACCAGCTGTGCTTAGATATATGAAGTTTTGCAGAACACCAAGTAGTGTGAACAGCCATATCCCAGGCATCCAAAATGCCCTCCTTGCAGGTACAGAGAAACTTTTTGTTTCTCGCAGTCTTGAGTCAGAATCCTGTTTCTGAGAAAGATAAATTATGCTGCTGTTGTTGTTTTGGCTTTTTTTCTTATTCTTCTGGATCTGGATTAAACCATTTACAGTGATTAGCTGGCTGATGTTAGTAAAGCAACTGTATGCTTCAGGAGTGGACATTACAAAAAGTGTCCAATTACGTACAGATAGGCAGCCCAGAGACCACGTGATGGAGGGGATTTTAGATAGGACTGTGCCACAAAGCCTGTTTACAAAGAGGATCATATTGTACAATGTCCTAACAGTGGGATTTCCTAGTTTATGAGGGTGCAATTTTGAAATCTTTTCTGAATTTTGTGTATAGTTTGCTTATTGTACTGTTTGTCCCATTTGCATTCAGAAGCAGGAACTTCTTTTTTTTTATGTAATATGAGGTGTTAACAAGAGGGTCCTTGAAAACATGCGAGAGAGCAGTTTTCACTGTCTGTGCCTGGTAATATTTTTAGGATCAACTCTGAGAAATACTGGAGCATGGTCTTTGAGGCTGTCTGATCAGCAGTTAAAGCTGAGCTCTGAGGTGTTCAAGAAGGGCTTGCAAAGGTCTGCATCTTTAATGATTTAACTGTAAGAAGCCTTTAATGGGTGTGCAGAAATAGGTATTTTAAAAGCTTACTATCTTAGCCAAATTTTGGGTACAATTTTATAAGGAATCCAAAAGCCAAATTCTTAAGCAGCAGGCAACTTGATGTCAAATCTAAAGTCATTGACACACAGCACAAGAATGTTTGAAAATTTCCAAGGAAAGGTCAAAGCAATATATTCTCTTTTAGTCTTATTCAAGGATGTCCAGTGTAGAAGGTTTGAGTTTAAAAAAAAATATGAGTAACTAAAATTATTATCTTCTAAAGGGAAGAGCTTGGTTATCAATCCCGTTTCTAACTGCTTTATAGAATTTATAGTAAAATCTTGTAACAAATAGGAAAAAATAGGGTGAAATATTGAACTAATGGGAGTTGGGAAAGGGACAGGAATAGAGTATCTTTGAACTGCTCTAGTGGGAGGTGTCCCTGCCATTGGCAGGGAGGTTGGAACTAGATGATCTTTAAGGTCCCTTCCAACCCTGACAGTTCTATGATTCTAACAGAGTAGAAGATTTCACGTTTAAGTAGAAGAATTTTTGGTGTTTGTACTTATTGTTTCAAACACATTTGTAATAAATTTTGAAAACATCACAGGCTCTTTGGCTTTTCAAGTCCAAAACTCTAAGCAATTAAACTTTCAGGTACTTACCTGGTGGAAACCTTTGACTGTCTATGGCCATTGCCAGTGATGGAGATTATGTCTATGCCAAGAATGTTTAGATGCTTTCCTGTTAATTTTTAACCATTTTGTACAGGGAGATGGATAGATTTTTAAAAACTAATGAAACAAATACACCACAAAAAAAACTACCTTAGAGACTGGTTAAATTTTCAGGTGATAATCTGGGCTAAAATGCAGACTGTTGTTATTATGCTGCAAGTGCCATCTAAATTGCTTGATCTGAAGCTAATTCAGATATGTCTATATGTTAGGCATCCATAGACACACAATCTGAATCATTTAATCAGATCTTTTTAGCTGCTGGAGGATACATTTCTAAATTAGCAAGAATTGACCATTTCAGTATTATCCAGATGCATAAGAATGATTCATACTTTATTTTTGCCAGAAAAAATACTAAAAGTTAACTTTAAGTCCAGTAACATTCTATGTAGTGATATAATTCTTGGGATGCTTGTTGTCAGTATCTCAGCCTAACCTCTGTTTGCTCTTTCTAGGTCTGCAGCCATACACTAATTACAGCTTCATGCTCACTGCATGCACATCTGCTGGGTGCACTTCTAGCCAATCACTTTCAGGTCAAACTTTACAAGCTGCTCCTCATGGTAAGTGAAAAAGACCATCTTATAGAACTGCAAAGAGATGGTTATATGAGCTTGTATTTCCTGATGGTTTAACAGGGTGCAAAACTCCACTATCATTCAACGAGCTAGGAAGTATAAATTTACACAAGAGAATCCATTTCTCTTGGAGTGTCTCTTGGAGTGTTTGTATCTTAACACACTCTTCATACTGACTGCTTGGTATTGCATTTCTATTATATTTTTGTGACAATTTTGCCAAATTAAAGATTAAGTTGGCACAATTAGAATTAGCAGATAAGTATTTTTTAAAGTACAAATAAATATGCAGAGGTAATTAGGCATATAAAGGCTGCAAACTTTGGCCTTGTAGTCTATTAACCATACATTGTCTTGTTGGTTGCACTTGATATAAGATAAATACAGCAAGTATGTTAAATTCTCTCTGGCAATATTTTATGTTTTCATTACATTGCTGAAAGCTACAGCACAAACTGTGGGAAAAAGAAAAAAACTCTTTAAGTTTGTATCATTAAATTAAAATAGTGTCATTGTAATATTAACAGGAGTATGGCCTAAACCTCATCATATCATAGTCAGCTCAACAGAAGTGGAAATCTACTGGAGTGAACCAAAGAAACCAAATGGACTCATTACTCAGTATCAATTATTTCGTGATGGAGAACAGATTTTCCTGGGTGGCAGTACAGACCTGAATTTCACAGATGTTAACCTGCAGCCTAACAGTAGGTAAGGCATGTTAAGACCTTTGGTAATATGTGAAAGGTGTTCAAAAATATATGTATGTCTGTTTCGGATTGTAGAAAATAGTTACTTTTTTTAACAGAAGATAAATCTCTTACAATATTACCTAATTACTGAAAAAAAATGGTAAAGAACTCTTAGGAGGCTTCCAAATGTTGGGTAGCCTTAATCAAAGGACTTCTCTTTTTAACCTTTTCTGAGAGTGGGTAATTCTGGTTCAAAGAGGGGAGGCTTTCTTTTTTTCTGTGGGTGGTTGTTGTTGGTGGCTTATTGGTTGGATTTTTACATTATGAAATATAATCTAGAAAAATTTAAGTCTTTATATGGCAGACAGCACTGCACATGGTTTATAATGTTTCTATGCATATTGGACATACTGGCTCGAAAGTAGTAGCTGCTGCTATTTTTATAGAGGCCATCCTAATGTTTGCTTTTGAGTCAGTACTTCTTTTTGAGTCACTACTTCTCCCTCTGGTGTAATCTAATGTGAACTTTAGTAATAAAATTATTGGTATGATAAGTGAAATGTTACTTGTTTCATATTAAGAAAACTCGAAGGTGAAAATCTTCACTAATGCAGTATTTGTAATATTCTTTATATAGCCTATTCACTTTAAAGTGGTGAAAATTAAAATGTTGTATTACTGATATGCCTAAAGCTTCTAACTGTAGTTTCTACTGATCTTTTTGTGTTTATGCAGATATGTTTACCAGCTGGAAGCCAGCACTTGGGGCGGCAGCAACACTAGTGATAAATATGTTATACAAACACCAGTAGAAACACCAGAGAAAATTCATGTCCCCTATAATGTCACAGTAATTGATGCATATTCTATATTTTTAGCTTGGGATGTGCCAGGTAAAAATGTATTTCTCTGTAGTACTTTGTAGCAAAATGAAAGAATGGAAAAATTAGTATATTCAGGCAGGCAGCTGAGTCGTTTTTTATTCTTCATATGTGGTTTTAGTGTTTGTGTAATTTAAATAACCAGAATCTAAATCTGGTGTTTCCTGGAAACATACTATTTTAATAATGTTAACCTATGTACTTGACACGAGTACTGTGAGAATTAGCTCACAAAAAAATATGTATGTTAATTCAATCTTAAAAATTATTACTGAGTGCAATTATTACAGAAACAAACCAAAACAATTGCACTGAAAATAAGTTTTCCCTCCTATTCAGACCAACCTGAGTTATCAACAGTGTAACCTACCAAACTTTTGTGGTGATGTTGCCTTGATAGCTATCTTGGCAACTAAAATGTCCAGCTGTCCTGCAGGTATGCAGTGTTGAGCTCCTTTAACAGAAGATATGAGTGTGATGCAGAGATCCCGTGCTAGCTTTGACCTTATTGAGTAAATTGTATTTGCCAGAGTACCATAGTGTTGTGTGGACATGTTACCTTGCAGAAGGGTGGGTTACTCTTGTTACTCTTCTCCTGAAGATCACCAGCTCGTCTTGGCCTGCTACAGGGTTAGGCTAAAAAGGAATAATTGAATAATAGCATCTTTTTACACGAAAAACTGTGTTCTGTTACATTAATATAGATCATAGCTTAAGCAATTGCTGTCGTTTACTGATGTTATAAAAATTATATGCTGTAGTTATTGTGGGATGATGAGAGCATTGTAAATAAAAAATTTTCTTCCTAGTGTAGTTCATCAGCAAAGTATCTTCCAGTTCTAGATGCTGTTGTTTTGGTTGTGGTTTTTTTTTCCAGTTAAAATGAGGTAAATTTTTCTAGAAACTTCATGTTTACATATTGCAGTAACAACAATATGTGTTTTATCAATGAACTCAAGGAATTTTTGGATGTTTCCTTTTCCTACTTATTTAAGATGTTCGATCCTTGCATAGTAGTCCCAGCAGAGTCAATTGACATTAAAATTAAAGTCACCTAGAAAAGGTATTTTACCTTGAAGGCTGGGATCGCAAGTATCGTGGCAGTGCTTAGCAGCGTTCACCCTACCCATTTAAGCAATGATTAATAAATCTATAATACCCTGAGCTGTCAATCTTTTAGTTTTCAGAAGCACAAAATCCATTATAGAAATGCTATAATATATGAAAAAGATTAAAATCTTAAATTAAACTTTTCCCCCAACTGCCTGAAAGGATTTAGAACCCAGCAGAAGGCAGGTGAATTCGAATGGCATATAATCTACAGTTGGGTTTATTGGAAAGTGGCTCATGCTGTATTATAGTTTTGATAATAACTATAATTTAAGGTACAAAATATTCAGCAACATTATAAATAGTTTTAAAACACAAGAATATAGTGGAATAGTGTAGGCTTGTGAAGAGTGGGGTGTTTCCCAGAAAAGCTTATCTCTGTTCTAGATATTTTCTCCTGATGCTCAAATTCCTGTTGCTCACAGAAGGTTACAAGCCTGCAAGGAGAATTGGGCTCTGTGGACTCCACATTTCGTTATGTTGCAATTAAGACAGCGTGTACAAAGATTCATGTATTCCTGAAACCATGATCAGAGAGGTGAGGAGGAGGATGGATGTTGCAGTTTAGGGTCAGGGCAGCCCCTTAGACCTAACAGATGCTCTCTGTTAACCCCACTCCCTCTCCAAAGGGGAATTAAAAAGGAATAAGGGAGAGAGACTTAGTGATTAGAAAAGGAAACTAGAACAGCTTTAATGATATTAATAATAATAAATCAGAATATGTACAAATATATACAAAACCAGTACTGAATCCAACCCCCCGATGGTAATGACATCACCGTCACCACTGATGTTGTAGAGCAGGCACTGGGGGTCCCAGACCGGGCCCCGCAGCAGATGGGAGCTGTGTATTTGACACACTTCTCTCACTATGGAAAACAGGACTTTATTTTCTGAAATAGATATCCCATTATCCTATGTTGCATTGCCTCAGTACACAGACCTCAAAGGTACAGTACATTTCACTGAAGTGCTACAGAAGGATATGTTACAATTATTACAGAACAACTATTAGTGACATAGATGGAAGAAGAAAAGCTGAATGGAAAAAAAAACAGCCCACCACGTAGTTCTCCCAAGTCACAGCCATACATGTTATCAATAGGTAGGCAGGTATCCATCATGCATTTCAACTAATTGACAAACCCACTGGTCTTCACTGAGGGCCTGATTCTTCTAGATATCTTCAGTTGCTGATGGTGATACCATAAGAACTGAACATGCTCAAAAGAGAATGTTCCTGGCCTCTGCTCCTGAGTTACTTCCTTCACACATTAATGATCATCTGGATAAAATGTCTTTTTTCATCATGTATAACAATCTACTTAATCAACTAGAATGAAAGTTGTGTAACATGTCTGGATTCTTATTTCATTCTTGGTATGAAATCTGGTACTTGAATGAACATTTATTTGTCTCTTAGCTCTGATTCTTAGCTTCCCCAGGTAACCTGCTTTCTCCTTTATTGGAGGACTAAGAAATTGGTTTAACTTCTGCCAAGCCAATGTTACATTTTGTAATTTTTGTTTTCTCCCATAAATTCTTTTTTGCTCCACATGACTGTAAGACAAGTTTTTCAAGTTCTGCATCCAAAGTTCTTCATCTTTAAAGCACTCAGCATCTCCTGCTGCTATTGTCTTCAGAGTCTTGTTGGGAATATTTGATACAACCAGAATATCTGAATATTTGAAGATTAATGTAAAAACTTAATCTCAGGGAGCCAAATAGATTGTGTTATTTTTTTGAAGTTAAATAGTAAAATATAACTTCACTCTTACTTGTTTTTAAATAAAAGACATGACATCCATATTTTAGTATTTGTATTCTATAAGTGAAACAGTTCAAATATTTTGTTTTAATTCTGATTGTTTTTCACATCATATTAGACAATTTTTCAGCAATTGACTTCAAACAGATTTTTTGGTGACCTGTCTGTAAAATAGGCTGTGGCTTTTTCCCCTCAGTTTTAAGCATCTTCTGCTGCAGATTCTGTTTTATGAACTACTCTAGTTTTGAAATACACAGAGCCATCAAACCTAATTTGCAGAGTTTTTCACAGAATTGTCCATTAAGTGTTATCCAAATATGTCTATAAAAAAGCAACCTTAGATTGATTGACTTGTCCCATTGCAAAATGTGCACCTGCTGTGAAATGAAGTCGCAGAGAAAAATAAAGTGGAATAATTTAACTTTTTTATTTGTAAAGATAATCAGGGTTTTTCTGATTACATCTTAACTTCATAAATGTTAAATAACCTATCAGCATCTAGTTGTTGTAAATTATGAAAAAGAGTATTGCTGGGAATATTAACCAACTAAATCCTTGTTCTTTAGCAAACATGCAAATGTGTTATGGCAGGTTGTCATTGTGCTCATGGTAGCTTTGACACCAAATAACAAAACTGCCATTTGCACTTAGGGTAAATTGGTTCACTTGTGCTTTTACGGTTCCTTTTATTCTGACATAAATTTATGAACTCTGGAACTAACCAAGTCGTGTGGTTTCCCAGCTGATTTTAACAAATATGCCCATCTCGTTTCCTTCAGTCATCATAGCACACAACGTAGGAGTTTCAGACTGGCTGCAGATGCTGAAGGCTATTCTGGAAAAAACATGTTTTACAAGTTTCTGTGTTGTCTGAGTATATATACTTTATTATTTAGATCATAAAGTGATCCTTTGATCTTTGCATTTGATGAATTTAATCAAAATGTAGAAGGATTTCCATTGGATATTGGAATTTTTCAGGATGTTTACTTGGTTTTATTTGCAATGTCACATTCATTTCCTGAGAATATTTTTTTTTCTCCTAAGCATATTTATTTTTGGTACCATTCCTAAAATATTGCAATATTAAGCAAAATTTAAAGATTTTGTATTTTGATTGTTTGGGGTTGCTTTTTATTTTTTTTTTAATTTCTGCTGAGATATGGACTGCATTTTGGACATGGATGAGTCAGTTATTTTGAAATAAGTTTACTTTGCTGCATCTTGATGACCGGTTTCAGCTGTCCTTATTGTATTCAATATTTCTTTGGAAATCAAGCATTTTGAATAATTCCAGTTTCAGAAGTTCCTGGTTAATTTTGCCTAGAATAAATACACTGATCAGATGCACAGAAATTAATTATGTAAGTTATATGTCACTTCCATAAGAAAATGTTTTTTTCTGGCTGAAGTATCTAGTCTGTTGTCAGGACTGAAGAGGAAGGGTACCTGAACTAGGAGATTTTAAAAAAGGTTTCTATTTGATGTGTTGTCTGTCATTTCAAGCTGTTAGTTTCAGAACTTCTGTTGTGTCCTTTACAAACACTCCCATTACAGAACAAAAAAACAAACAAACAAACAAAAGAAAAATAGAAAAACAAAAAGGTAGTTTAGCTGTAATAATATATCTTTAATTACTGGTATAATTATACAATGCACACTTAAGTAAACTCTTCCAGAGTATTACATTTTCCATGTATCACAGACAAAAAATAATTTTCTTTGCTGCAGAAACCACCTACTTCAATATCACCTCTTAGAGGTTTACTCTGTAATATCCTGCACAACTTTAAAAGTTGTATTTCTGTTATTCCCTTCCTAATGTGTAGATCTTGGTATTTTCCTTGAAATTTCACACTGAAAAAGAAAAATTTTACAGTGGGATTTTTCCACTTTGCTCCTTCTCCCTTCATCACTTCCAATGACTGATACCAGCATATTCTTTTCTTCCCATAAGCTGCATAGCTGAATAAGATTAAAGTCATGTCTTCACTCCAGTGCTATTTTTTCAGCTTTTTAATGTAATGGCATTTCCTTTGTCTGGCAGCTAGTAAGGGGGCAGCATCTTATTTTGGGGGGAGATTTTTATGTACTGCTATTCTTCTGAGAATTGCAAAAACTTGGTATTTCAAAGATTTTTCTAATCTTCCAAAGTATATCAGTTGTTTATAGTACCACAAATAAACTTGAAAACTCTCTGATTTCTCAGAAACTATTTTTTTTTTTGTTAATGTGCATATTTACATACATACTTAGTTAAAAAAAAAAAATCCATCTAAAAGATGGAAAGAAGTGGAAAAATAATGCTTTTTGGAGCTTTGGGGTAAGAGTATCATTGTAGATACTTTTCTCAGAAAAGGACCAAAACCAAATTAGGAGAAAGAGTGGAGTTGTTTTCCAAAGTTACAAATGGAAAGATTATCCAAGATCTGGACAAGTCTCAGACCTGCTCGTAGGCATCTGGTTCTTGGTGCAATCACAAAGGCATCTCTGTGACATCTAAAGTAAATGTTGTGTTGCAAGAGAAATGTGCTCTTACTAATCAGGTACCTCTGGACTGATCTCAGAAAGGTAGCTTGTCTACATTGTACTTTGGTCTCTCTTGAGACTGTGCCTTATGTGATTGCAGGATGAAGGAAACACAATTAACAGAAACTCTTCTTTGGTTATTATATTGGTTTTATGAAACTGCTTCTGTCTGCTTAGCTGACAAAAATAAAAAGCCCACAGCCCATTTCCTAACTACAAAACCAAGACAAAGCCAATCAAATTCACAACAAAACCCTGAGAAGTCATGTGGGAGGAAATGAGAAGATCAAGGAACCTCTGCCTACCATTCTGAGGAGATATGACTTAGTTTGTTCTCATGGAAAAATTGATTTTTTTTTTTCAGCTTCTCAACAGCATGAACAGGAAAATTAGGAATTCACAGCATGGGAAGTAGAATAGATGGGGAAATGTTTGAATTAAAACAAAACTATAAGAAATCTGGGTTTTTTCTTCAATAAAAACTAAACTGTTTTTATGTCAGTTGAAATTATATGTTTCTTGGTTTGAGCTAGTGTATTGTACTTTACCAGTAAAGCAGTTTAAGAACCTACACTCAGCTACTGCTGCTGGGCTAAAAAGGGATAATTTTCTGAATGGTGGCAATTCACTCTTTTGATCATATGACTCTATATTCAAACAGTAGTGCTTAGTAGCTGTTGCCTCTCCAAAAATAAAGAAATAAAAGCTGCCTGTTTCCCAGTCATAAGGTCACTCTTCACAAAAGGAACAATTGCAACAGAGGCATTGAGTGAATTGAATTTTGATTTTTAACTAAGAACTGAAATGTCTGTCTTCCACTTGTGATCTGCAGATGGAACTGCTTCCGTTTATATTTAAATGGTTGTAGTTTACGAAAGAGGCAGTAGGTAAAACCTCCAGAGGTGGCTTACATTTAAAATTGCATGTGATGAATGCCTTTTTGAAGATGTCCTGCACTGCTGTTACTATTTCAGATAATCACTGGTTCTTTGTTTCACAACAGGGATATTCATTGTCAATGTGCCTTTGGAATACAACATCTTACTAAATGCGAGCAGTCCCACTCTAGTGGCGAAGTCAGTAGGACATGCACATTTTGCTTTCATCGATGGCCTAGATCCCTACACCCTCTATGAGATAAGAATACAAGCATGCCAGAATGGTAAGATGATTTTAAAGACTCACCTCTGTGTCTGGAAGGGAATGGAGAATTTCCAGATAGATTCAACTCAGCAAAACCAGATAAAATCTTATTCCTACATTGGAGTCAAATGTTTAACTAGTAAAAAGAAAGCCTAGCACTGAATGAAGCATTTAATATTTCTCCATGTTAAATCATAAATATTTTAAATGGAGGTTTAAAGAATGTATTTCAGGGAATATGTGCCATTTTATTGAATGCTCTTCACAAATAGCCTAACAATTTTTTAAAATGTGCATACAGAACAAAATCAGTTTTGTAACTGCTCACCAAGAAGAAGTGGTAACCATAAAGACATGAGAGAAGAGGCCAAATATTACAGAATTCCTTAAGTTTAATGTCAATTTTCAAAATTCTGTTGAAATAAGACTTTCTAAAATGGCACTTTGGAACCAGTTCTCTCCTCATCAACACTGGTGAAAATCAGGAGTAATTAATTAGTGGAGTAATGGTAATGAAATAATGAAATTAGGTTAAATGAGACACCATTTCTTCAGGTGCTTATTTACTTGACGTTAATTTGCTTTTATTGTACTTTTTGTCGAGGAAGAAGCTGTCATCACTAAGCAAACTTCTGTTTTTGTAGAGGGATGTGGAGTGGGTGGTCAAACATATGCAAGAACTGCTGAAGCACCTCCTGAGGAACTGAGCCCACCCATTGTTAAAGCAATGGGATCTGCTCTCATAGAAGTGAAATGGGCACCACCTAAGAAACCAAACGGCGTCATTACTAACTACTTTATTCACAGGTAAATTCTTTTATCACCTCAGATTCTTAGTCATATTGACCTCTTAATTTCTTTATTCCTTGGTACACCAGAAGGTGAAACAAAGTGCAGAGTATATGGTAAAATATATATTACCTTTCAAATGGTAAGGTAAGATAAGATAATGATCTATGGATGGACAAGGTGAGAATAAGATCCATCTTTCTGATATACAAATGACAAATATCAGGTCAAAATGTACTTCAAAAAATACAAAGGGACAGTCAAAAATTGTAAGATAAATACCCTGTGTTTACCTAGACCACTGGGTACACTCTTCAGTCCTCTCTGATAGACAGTTCAGAAATTTGGAATGGAAATAGGAGTAATCACCATTTCTGAGATATTTAAAAGTAAAAAAAAAAAAGCTATCTAGGTTCCTAACACAGATCACTTTATCAAGACAAAGCACATTCCTGTTTGTAAGTAATCTGAAGTGTGATTACAGTGCATCTATGTATGGTCCTTGGTGTTTGTTTTCAGCTGCCCTGTCTAGGTGGTTGACCAACACATCCTCATTCCTTCTGAGGGGCTTTATAAACTCTGCATGAGGCCATATCTGTATAGATAGCTGTGTTCTGGGAAGTACCAAAGTAGCAGACTACTGACATCTGCTGTGCCCAGTGACCCTTTTTAAAAGGTTGCTGGAGGGACCTTCTTGAATAGAAAGTCAGAGAATTAAAACTTAAACCATGTCTCGGAGAGGAATTGAAACTGAAGTTCCTGTTTTTCCCAACTTTAAATGTGTGGCAAACACATGCTGGGCTGAACCCAGCCTCCCACAAAGAGTTTGGGAATTTTATTATATTAGAGCTGTGACTGAGAAGACAGGGAATTGAATTACATTCTGGAATCAGCAGTGATAATTGATATAAATTCACTTTTGCCTTAAACACATTAGTAGTCTCTAAAAATTCCTGCTTTCTTGGAATATCCTTTTGTTTGATTTTATTTTAATTAATCAAAAAAAAAAACCCCAAACCAACCAAACAAAAAAAAAACAAGTCCCTTCTCTATATAAAGAGGAATAAAGTGTATGTTATAGACCAAGGCATGTCTTCACTCTGTTGGTTTTGTAAATAAAGCTGATGATTACTGCTACTATTCCACAGCAACCATAGAAAGGGAAAACAGGAAATATAATGCAGAAAGCCTGCTTCAGTGAAAAATACTGTAAATTGAATTTGACAGCATTTGATGGCATTTGATTATTCTAGTCACAGCCAAACAATGATATAAAGAGTAATATGAAACAGAATGTGTTACTGCCTAGCAGACTCAAAAGCAATAAACCTTCCTCCAATGTGACACAATCACTTCACAATCATAATTGTAGCCTGTTTGATACCTCTGAGTACAGCAGAAGGGCACTGACTGACATAGATACATTTTGTTTTTTATTTAAAGTGAAATGAAAATGGCGCACTGGGGCTCCAGATACAATCGTTATATTCACCTACATAGGCATGAATCACTTGGCAGTTATTTCAGCTGAAGTTTAAATGTGCTTAGACAACAACAATATCAAATCTTTCTCAGATAGCTGCAAAAAAAATCAGAAATGGGATGTAAGCACATAGTTCTTTTTCATTTTGTAGCCACACATAACCTTACATTGTTATAGCAGCAAGACTGCAGTATTTCTATGGGAGGTTATGGCATGTAATTTCTTCATCATGTGCCTCTTCCTTACTGCATCACCACCAAAATAAATTCATTTAACTCAAAACCTGGAATGCTTGGGGAGCTAGTGTGTGTGCAGATCTTTGCATTAAAATGGCAGGATTTGTGCTCTTCTCTAGAATCACAAAAGCACTTGCAAGTTTGCAGCCATTTTGTTAGAAACCGACAAATTGTTTTTGATAAAAGAGATGGTGACATTTTATTTTTGATTCATACAGCAGTTTTAAACACAGATCTGAGGCTTTTAAACTTTTCCAGGAAGGACCACAACTTAGAAGATATTGTGAATGAGAAAAGATGTGTTTCATGACACAATCACCCAATCTAGTTTTCTTCCCATTCATCATTACATAACATCCCTGTGACAACCACAGAAATTGCTAGTCTGGAAAAATAATATTATGGAAATAGGTGATGTATTTTTTGCTGTATTTTAATAAGATATAGGTCACATCAGCTAATGGAACTGCTCTCTGTTGACCACCAGCCTGCACTGAGTAGGATGCATATGAGATGATTCTTAAAGAAATATTGCCTGTAAAATTATATTTTGGTTCACATCTTCCTGAAGGGAGTGTCTGAATTTCTGTCAAAGTGTCTATGTCATGTTTAGCAAGATTATATTATTTAGTGTATAGATATGAGATAGTAATATAGCTCATTAGTCGAGTAATCCTGATGGTGAAAGCATAGCAGAAAAATCAGAAGGCAATTTGAGACAGAAGAGGTGTCTCAGTGACTGTTGACTGTTGTGAATTGCAGTGTAGGGGCTTCCATACTGGCTTTTTATGATTAATTCATTGATTACCCTGATACTCTTAACCATGAGCTGCACCAAAACCAGCTTCCAAGGCACATACATAAGTAGATGGTTTAATATAAATATCCTTATGGATGAATATATCACTGAGTATAAGAACTCCTGAGGGGTTTTATTTATACCCGTAATTGAATTGTAATTGTAATATTGCAAATTCCTTTTGTTACTTTTTGAGATTAAAACTTGTAAAAAAAATTTAAAAATATAAACTACATCAGTATAAATTTGTTGAATCCAATTGGTAAGCAAGACTGTTTTGTTTAATTAGATGTGAAACTGTAAAGGGAAAGCATTGTTGATGATGTATTATTCCCCCACAATTGACAGTGTGATTCTCCAATTGTTTGAATTTTCCCTCAGGACTTCTCAGTCTTTCTAGAGATAACTCGCTACCACTCTGGTAAGGAAAACAGCAGGCACTGCTAAAATGTGTACTTCTGTTGCATGGTGAATGGCAAACATGTGAAGAATAATTCTGGGTTGACCTGCAAGACCTCAGGGATTCACTGAGTCTCCTTCCACATAAGAAAGATGATGGGTGATTGTTTCTGTTAGCATTGCTGCAGTCCTCTGCATACAACTCTGTAGTTATCTGTCACAAGGAAGATTATATTCTCCTCTTTATGTCATCTGGCCCAGATTGGCAGTGGGGCGGGGAGAATTTGCCCTTATAAAAATAACTGTATCTGAGCATCTTTAAAATGAATGTAAACAGTGAATCAGACTATGAAGATGAAGAGGGAGCTTTCCAGCTCTGGAAATGCTGCTCTCCTTTGCAGCTCATTGTACATAAGAAACACTTCCAGTTAAATGAGCAGTTGAATCTTAAATCTTAAGATGATTGAAATGATTACAGACTGTTCATCCACTTCTGCTCAAAGTTTATTCATACATGAAGATACTATGGTTTTTTAGCACTACAGATGGAACCATTTACCTAACCATAAGTTTCATTCATTAAATATTCAGCAGTAATAATATCTAAATACCTAAACAGACTACACTGTATAGCTTTGCTTGTGGATGAGCTTGCAGTTGGTGGCATATTTGTTTTTTCAGTGTGAAAAAAGCTGTTTATCACAGAGTTTTGAAAATTTATCAAACATAAATTTGTATATTCAAGTGTCATACTGCTGGGTTAGACAAGACATATTAGATGTGACTGTATTGCACTAAAATATACTATTTTTTTCACTTATCTACAGAGATATTTTTAGGCATGTTTTTGAGTACACAGGCAAAAGACTGTATTTTTAGGCTCAGGAGAAAGACATGGTAGTGTCTTTCAGATTTACAAGCTTTGCATTAATTCAGTGAACAGCATCTAGGGGAGAGTTCTGCATAAGGCCTAATTTTCCATTACAATAGAGCAAGGGGAAGTGTATTAAAAATAGCTGATGTAATTTTGGGGTCAATGGGAAATTTTGTATTCTGACTTTTACAGATACTTTGTAGCAAGAGAGAAAATTGCTAGGGAATCTTTCTTGCCTGTTCTACCTTCCATTTTTCACCCTCTTCTGCCAACCAATTCTCAGTACCAACATATCTTGTAATTTGCCTATTTCACTAAACTAGAGACATTAAACCTCAAAACTCGTCATCTTTTTAAATCACAATTTACCCCTTTTAAGCTAAACTGTGTACATATAGACTGCTTATCTCGGGGTCTAGCAAAAATTCCTTAGTTTAGAAAATAATGCATTCATCCATGCCTTATATATACTTATACACAAAGGATGAATAAATATCTATGTGCACATATTCATTATATTCTTTATATCTGCATGTAAATACTTGGGTATAAATTACTACAAACAGCTACAATTTTCAGTTTTTAAAAATTGTTGTAGTTTATGTTTTTAAAGTAATTCCTGGGTTGATCTAACAAAATAAAATATGGCAGAATTCTGTGAAATTCAAATTTTCTCTTGCCAACGAAATGTTCTTCAGCTTCTATGTGTGTGTAGTGATGATGACACCCAGTAGTCAGACAAAACAATTTTACTTTTGCAAATTTGCCCTACTTGCAGTAAAAGTGGCAGATAATGTAATTTGTTTTTTGATATTGGCATGAAGGGTGAAAATGCTTTTACATTTTTGTAAAGGACAAGGCTCCTGTGAAGAGTAGGAGAAATACTTAAATTCATGTGCAGTACCACACAACTGCCAGTGAGATTTATCACAGTATCACAGTAACCAACATAATTTCACATGAACATTTTTATGCCAAGTGAAGAATTGGTTTGATAACTCTGTTTTGTAGATGAGTGTTTGCTTTATTACAACTGTTGTAAATTACATACTAGAAGGGGCCACATTAGAAAGGGGATGAGGATCATCAGAATATCTCCAGGTCGAACACAGGAAGATCTGTATTAGGAATGCTACATATACATACATATGTGTATATAGCTATATATGTTTGCATGTGTAGATATGTACAGGTAAATATCCATATGTACAAAAATAAAAATCCATTGTGCCAAAAGCTCTACAGTGAATTGCCTTCGTATATCTTAAGTTTGCATTTTTAAACAAAAACAGCATTGGAAGGTATATATTTTTTATTACAGAAAGCACTAACCATATTTTAACAAGTTTTTGTGGTTGAGCACAAGGCATTACTTATTCCATTCACAAGAACAAATGGGATATTTATTGTGAATAAAGCAGAATGTAAAGTGCATGGTTTGGGTTTTGAGGGCATGACAGAATCTTTATCCATTGTTCACCAATTACGATTTTTCTCTAAATTGGTCATAAGTTTTCAGTAAATGAAGGATCCTGAGGTGAGTACCTCCATAAATACTTGTTTTTCAGAAATGCTTAAAACTTGCACCAATATTTCAATTCAAGTTGTTACTTCATAACTACATATGGATTTAAAATTTCATGTTCTAAATTCTGAAAGTCACATATTCTAAAAGGCCAATATGCTACTGTACTCTTCTACTATGGACTGTAACAGTGGGCTTGTTTAACGTGTTTTAAAGTACCCCTATGGATAAAGGAGAATAATTAAATGTCTGCCTCAAAAAGCTCTTCACTACTCAGCACCTAACACAAGTTCAGGGAAATGCTTCTAAGGTGCAAAGATAGGTAGGCAGTTCCTTGTGTTTGTGTAATGTATAGAAATAAGTTGTGAACTTTTCTAAATACATGTTGAACTTAGAACTTCAGGATCTACTACCATGGGTCTGATAAAGTTGTTTTCATTTTTAAACACATTGCCTTTGATTTAATTTCAGACGTCCTGTGGGCAGTCAAGAAGAGCTGCTTTTGTTCATCTGGGCTGAAGGAGCTTTTGAATTTATTGATGCGTCTGATGCTCTACAGCCTTTTACTCTCTACGAATATCGTGCCAGAGCTCAAAATGCTGTTGGGTCAGTTGACAGCCTGTGGGCTTCAACCCAAACTCTGGAAGCTTCTCCATGGGGCATGGGAGCCCCTTGGGCACAAGCAACAAGTGCGTACTCAGTGTGGTTGAACTGGACCCAGCCTGGCTCTCCCAATGGTGTTATATCTAGGTACCAAGTAGTCTATCAAGAAAAACGCAATGATCCAACATTTAACACCCCAGCTGTTACAGCACTGACCGTAAGGGTAAGAACTGGACCACAAAAATAGTTTTAAGTTGTTTTTACTCTGCTTTGATCTCTGGGATATTTTAAAATCTCATTTAACAATGACTGGAAAAGTGTGATTTCCAATTGCCAGTGGTTTTGTTGGTTTCAATTTTGTGTTTGGGCCAATATACACTGAAACATTTCACATTAATATCTAATTCCTTGTAGAGACAAGCAGATTACTCAAAAGCATAGATGGGTCATGTTTGGAGGAATTAAGCACATTCTTTGTCAACCTGAAAATACTATCCTGAGCTGTTTGTCTGACTGTCAGAATAGTTTCACAGGATCTATACAAAGAACAACAAAAATCAGTCCTTGTATATAATTCCAGTTTTGTAGTTCAGTTGGACTTACAAAGAGAGTTAATTAATAAGTAATTACATAGTTCATATATGCAATGCATTTGCATGTTCCCCTCATAATTCATTAGTAATAAAAGCAGATCTTTACTTCTACTTTCATTACGTATATTAGAATGTTACTTTGCTCTGCTAACTTGTCTTTCCCTTCAAGGGACTTTCCAAACATGAATGTCTGTAGATATTACATTTCTCTTCAGTATGTAGAGGGATAGACTGAGGAAAGGGCAGGTTGTCTTGTGAACTGACTAACAATTTTATGTAAATCAGTGACAGAAGAGGTTAGGATTTGTGCAGCTATCACTGCTCCTCCCACCTATATATTACATTCTAATCTTTCTGTCGGAAGACAGTTTATAGATAGATGGACTAAACAGCTACATATTAGTACAGCTGCTGTACATGGCTGTCTCCCAAAAAAAAAGTTTTAGAAAATGCTGAAGGAGGTCGTAATAAAGTTTGGTTTCCTCAGCAGTGCCACCACAGTTTGTTAAACCTAGAATTTTCCCCAAATGATATTCATAGGCCATGTTTGTACTGAATAACACCAGGAATCCTAAATTCTTAATTACCCCAGTTATAAAGTATCTGACATTCAAGTAGGACCCTTAAAGAGCTTTCTCTGGAATACCCAATAAAAACCTTTAAGTAACTCCCTTAAAGGAATCTCAGTATGGCAAGGTGGGAGAAGTTTCCAGCTCAGCAGTCTTACATATGGTTCCAAAGCTGGTTTGTGTCTAGCTTCCTGGAAGCCTAAATGGATATTAAGTTGGTAATACATCTTTTTCTCAAAAAGAAACCAGGTCCTGAACTGCATGATAGGAGTATGTACTTTTGGCTTCTGAAATAGTTGCATTTGCATTGTATAGTATATTAGGTTTTAAAAGTAGATAGGGATTTTAAAGTTATGGAACTTCAGTAGAATTTTGGTACTCAGCTCCCTTAACTTGTTTTTTAAAACATAATTTAAAAAAACCCCACATAATTGTGATGGGACACCTAAGATTTCAAACTTAGTGAAATGACAGGGCTTCTCCTAACACTCTGCTTCAGCAGCGTGCAATGTGTTGCTGAGAAACAGAATTGACCTGGCCGGTCATGCATTGCAATATCTTCTAAGCATGCCAACAACAACAGAAAATGTCCAAGATGGTTGTGTTGTGGGTAATAAAACCTACCAAAATGGCCTTTTAAATAATGTTGCCACAGTGTGTTTCTTTAACAACATCAGTTAAAAGCCTTTTAAATTAACAAGCTATTATTTACTGAATTAGTATTTTCTTGGCTCCAAAATCCTTTATTTTCCCTAAACACTAGCCTGAGTCAAAATGACTCTCTGGCAGCATATGTATAGCTGTTCTACTAGTGTTGCATGGGGTTTTTTACTGTCCTTTGTCATGAACATTTATTGATTATTATTTGTGCTACTCTATTTTCTCCCCAAAGAGTAGTGTAATATTTAAAATCTTTCTGCACAGCTATTCCATCAGTTGTGCTCACTCTAAGCTGTTGTAACTACATTAACTCAACAGAGTTGTTGCTGATTTATACCAAGGAGCTGAGATCTGAATCCTACCTCTTCTGAATATAGCAGAACAGCTAAAGCTTTGAATCAAAGTTATTGACATAAAGGTCACAGAGCCCTGTTATCAAAGATATCTTCAGGAGGTCATGTCAATTATCCCAGCAGGCAAAAAGCTGGACACCAACTTTCAGAGTTATAACCCCTTAAAAGTAGAATTTTACCATTAAACTGCTGATATACCCTTAACTGTAGCTTTGTGCATGAGACAGTTTAATTAAAATGTAATTTTATTGAAGGAAGTAGCATTCCAATGATTAAACTTCTGCCCCTTTAAAATATAGCTTTCAGGGGTACTAGGCTAAATCATTTAATCTCCTAAAGCATCTCTATTGGAGCTCCCTCGTGGGATATGCCATTAGTCATTCTCTCACAGAAGCTTCCATGTTACAAGCAAGACTTAAAGTATTAAGCAAGCAATGAGTTCGGTCCTTTATTTAATCTGTTAGACTCCATTCTTATCCCATTAGATTATTCCAGAAAAAAAAGCAGTGCTAGAATCACAGTAGCCGATCCCACCCTTGTTCTTGTCTGTTGCTCCCTGCTTGTCTGCCACAGGATGTAAAGCTTGACCAAAACCTAAAGTAGAAATACAGTCCTTGTGACACTGCAGGTTATGAATCAAGCTCTCACTGATATCCCTGCAGACTGTTCTAATTTGACAACTCCATTTCCATCCACTTCCAGAGCCAAATGAGAGGCATCTTTGGGTTTTCAAAACATTTGACAGACTTAGCCACTCTACCTTCACAAAATGCAACTGTTGACTCTCCAGTTAAGTTACATTTGAATTAATATGTCAAAGGTGTGGCTGTCCAGTACCTTAAGGTTATTGCTGACCCCTTGAATTTTTACAGTGCCTGGAAAAATATAAATGAGAATTCCATTCTGATAGCAAAAGCTGCTGCCACTCAAACAAGAGGAGGATCTTGCTGCACCATTAGAAGCAAATGAAGTACACATGAGCCATTGTGATGCTTTGCAGTTAAAGAGCAGTGTCACCCATTCCCCTAGCTTGTTTGGCCAGGAATGGAGTGACAGATGTTAGGTGACAGCAAGTAAAACTGACGTTCTGGTTTATTTGCAGAGCAAAGTCAAGTCAAACCTGGTTACAGCAGTACAAGTGTCTCCCACAATGTCGTCCCAGTTCATTTTAACCCTCTGAAGCAAGAATGCTGTTTAGTGTCTTACTGACAGCATTAACATGAGACAGGTGTTTGTAGAAGAAAGGATTGACAGTAAGTTCTCATTTACAGAAATCTGCATAAAGTGACTAGATTGTCAAAGAAAACTTCTCACTCTTGTGAATTTAGGGCTTAAGCTTGTGAACATAGGACCCAGAGGTGATTTCATTATAAAGCCAGTACCTGCCAAATGGCATCAAAGCATCACAGCTCTAACTGTTGTATTCCAAATGTTGCTGTTAGGTAAAACTGTGGGTAAGTTTGGACTTTGTCTTGGTAGATATTTTGTGGGTGTCTTAAGCTCTTTCTCCCATGACAATTGTATCAAATATTTTGTTGTTTATGATGAGCAGGAGAATTCAAAGCTAAGAAAATGGAAAAAAAAAAAAAATGCTTAGCTGTTAGAATGTGCTTGGAGACAAAAGCATCCAGAGATGTTATAAAGAAAAATTCTGCCTACTATGGGCAGTGACCCTTATTATTGTTACATAGGATCGAGGCCTTGGCCTGTCAAATCCACCTTGGCAGAGGGTAACTAAAAGTACCATGTGCTTGTTATGGAGTGCAAGAGATAGGTGTTAACATTATGGACCTTATTCCTGGGAAATCCTATACCTGAGCCAACCTAGAAGCACAGGTCTACTCACAGTGTGCTTTACAGCATGATGCTCTCAGGCCAAATTTATCAAAGGCTTTTTTTGGCATAGCTACCTCAGCCTGAGGTGTAAAAAATTAACATGTCTCTTAGCTGATATCTCTGCACCTCTGGTTTGGATGCAGCTATGCTAACAGTTGAGAACACATGTTGGCTTACTTTACATTATTTGGGGAGATGGTATATAACTATACTGGCCAAGCTCTCTCTTGGCAGATGTTTCATCTGTGGTAGGGAAATCTGTAGACATATTGCAGAATAGCAATAATCATAGAGAAGTAGAAGGATGAGGTGTTGTCTTGCATAATTATGTTGTTATAAGCAGACAATAATTTATATATCAAATATATAACCAGAGTAAAAATGATAAATAAAGCCTACTTGCTGAAAAACTCCATAAAAAATATATCAGAAATAATTTTAAGTGGCCAGTACTGCCATATACACATGCCTCCTATACGGGATTTTACAGATACCTGGAATTTTGCATCCAGAGTTAGTTCTTTTCTGTTCATTACATTCAGAAATACTTAATAGATCCATGTGTGATCCTTCATTTCTGCTTCCTCATACAAACCCAGTGAACATTTGACCACATTAGAGGTGAGATACTACGTAGTTCTTAGCTTCCTCATACATAACATTTTTCAGTAATGCAGCATTCAGGACTATACATGAGAATTTCCTTGTAGAAGATGGAATGAAGATTGTAGCCAAGAGAATAAGAAAAAAAGAGATGAACCAGTGAAACACTTTTATATATGCCTATTTCAAACATGTGGGAAATGGACTGCACTGTAAAAGAACAAGATGAGAGTAAATGGAGGAGTCCCCGCACATGCCATAAATTTAGAAGATGTGCTACTTAGCAGAGAATGAAAGCTGTAAACGGCAGTGGAGGGCAAAAGTTAATTAGGCTACTGTGCTACTGTTAGTGAGTGGAAAGTAGCCACAACCAGAAACAAGATGGCTGCTCAGCAGAGCCCTAATACAGGCAAAAGATCATATCCTTAGCTCTGCAAGGGCTTATGGGTTAGGGGGAAATCATACACAGATGAGTAATTTTTTTATGGTTCACAGCCGATCAAAGTGAAATTCAGCAGCTGTTCAGGACAAGTGACCACTCTAACGGCTGTAATATAACCTGCTAAATAGAGAGGGAATTGCATGAGAGCAAGAGGTTAGCTGTGATTATCGGCAGGTGAGTGCTTTATTGAAGTTGAAAGACCATTAACATTGATGGAGTAATTATTTCAACTTGAAAGTAATTACCTTGATGGGTGATAACTTCTCCAGTGTTCCCAGATTTGATTGGACCAAACAATTGTGAACTCTTGAAGCCTGGAAAAATATTACAACAATACTGCAATGTTTAAATTACTGAAACCACTGTTAGAGTATTTTAATTATGCTTAACAGTGAAAAGATTTTAATGTACAACAACTGGTGACCTCTCATGTATAGAGACATTTGCTTCTTAATTCCAATGAAATGACCCACACCTACGACGTGTGTGCTGTATGTGATGGGTTTGCAAATGAATCATTTGATTTAAATGCAGTTTTTAAGATTCAAAGCCTTGTTAGCACAGTTTCAGGAAGGGCTTGTACTGGAATTGCTGTAATTGTTTTATTTGCCAGGAAGGCCCAATGATATAAAATGCTTCCCATGTTTTATACTCTAGACCCGTTAAGCTTACACAGGATGAATACAGGACAAGTGCTTCTTCACATTGAAGGCTGCTAAAAAAATCCCCAAAGCGTGTGAGGCAATCTGTGTCTCACAGATTCTGTTGTTTCCGTGCTGCTGCAGAATATGCTGGATTTGGCACTACACTTCTGTTTAAATAAGCATTTGCATTGGCACTATGATGCTCCTCCAGAAACTGATTAAGTGCTTCAGTAAGCCCCACCTATCAAGACAGACATGTAGAATTGCCTAATTAAAGCAGAAAGGATGAAATGGATTGTTACACAACTTTGATGATTTTGAAGTACTGTGGTAATAGAACTGGACAAGAATGGTGAGAGGGAGGCTCCAACTCTTCTATTTATACCCCACCTCCTTTCCAAGGCCAGCCAAGGCCACTTCAGTGTCTCCTGGATGCTTTCAGCAGCTACAGAAACATAGCTTTAGACCCTGCTGGAGCTCTGCCAAGAATGAAAGAATCCTTTCAAGTTAGGATGTGGGGTAGCAGGGAAAGGTTTATATGGTGACTGTGAGGTCTTTATATGTTGTCAGACAACTGGTGACTTGGATTAGTTAAGGTTACAGTAAAGGAGTTTATTTTATTACATGTTTTTTTCTAAATTTTTGGACTAGAAACAAAGAAACTGATGGGGCTATGTCTGACTACACCTAATCGTGTACTCTAAACTGACCATAAAAGAGTGCCTGGAGCGATAGGTAATATTCTCTGCAAATAAATTAATTACCTGTTTGGAAATATCAGGTGGGTTTTATCCTTGGGTCTCTCCTTGTACATGATCCAGTTTTCACCCATTCCATAGGTCTTTATTTTTTTGATGATTGAAACACCTGCAGAATTAAGTCTTTTGAGGGATATTTACAGTATCTGACTTCAGGCTTCTAAACTAGTTATGGAGGAGTATGAATGTCTTCTATAGACCATGAAACCTCCAGAATGTCTAAAGCACAGCCATTTAGCATCCTTGGACTGCAAATGTTTGCATGGCACTGCTTTCCTCTAGTGCACTTGTGTGCCACTACTGACATGTGTCAGTCAAAAGAAGGCGGTTGATTTTAAGCCGATTAATTAGCTAGTCTTGACAGTTAGAAACCTGCAGGTTGACAAATTTAAAAGATGGTACCCTCTGACAGAATCATGGTGGTGGGCAGCAATCTGGAAGTGGTAATCTTCTCAGTTTGTGTACCTGCAGTTATAAAGGAATAGGTGACCACATGACCTAAACCTAAAGGCAGATGCGTAAATCAGATTGCATAAATGTTCCATATTCTGTTTCTCATGTATGTTTTTATATATGCTTTATATTTATGCTTTTCTTTATGGTATTTTCCTGTAAATCATGCATTCTGGTTGTGAGAATAAGATTAAGGTAATCAGGCCCTGATGAAAAACACCATTGACAGGACATTTTCTAATCTGTAAAAATGAAATAAATAAACAACAAAAAAAACCCAACACCCACCCACCCCCATTCCTCAAAAAAAACAACCCAAAAAACCCCTAACAACCCACAGAACAAACATTAACTATAATTTGGTAGGAAGATAAAATACAAGGGACATTTTTCTCCCTGTGTCATGTTATGTGTGACTGCACTAAATCTGCTTTAAAAACAGGGATTTTGTAAGCTACAGATACTATTTCATAGATAAGTAGGAAATGAAAATAGAGGAGGAGGCAGAAATTTGCTGGGTAATATGTACAGCTGTTTTTCAAATTAGATATCTGTTTTAAAATGCTTAATTGGATTTGACTAGATTTTAATTCACGTTTAACCAACATTCTTAAGTGGATGTATCAGACAACTCCAAGATAATGCTCTTTGTTGGTAAAGTCATAGGGCAGTTTCCTAAAATCCCCAGGGTCATGCCCAACTGCTACAGATACAGGAATTCTTTAGCTGATAATTAGAAAGACTGCTCCCCACCCCCCATCCTATTCTCTACCCCACTTCCCTCTGCAGATAAGGTCTTTGATTCAAATTGCCTGTGAATGTTATGTCATATGCTTATGTTACATAGGGAATTTTAAAAAACAATTGGTAATTTTAATAAACAGAGAATCATACCTCTGTAAAAACAAAACAAACCAAAAAAGAAAAAACCTAAGCAACAAACAAAAAAAAAAAAAAAAAAAGA
>VWZY01004380.1:87783-124810 GCA_013399075.1 Chloroceryle aenea
AAAACCCAAACCATATGACTCATGGGAATTGGTAATATAACACAGAGCCTCATACCACTGGGGACTCCATTTGAATCTAATCCAGGTCTACAGTCACCAAAGTCATTCCCATCAAACAGCCGTGGGGTGTCCTACTCAAGATAAGTTTAGTATTCTCAGCTGACCTCCTGTCCTTTCTCTTTACTGCTCCCTTTTGAATCCATTCCCATCACTCAGCTTCACAGCCTCATTCAAACTCATCTCCTCTATGCTTCTTGTAGTTTCCCATTTTCTGCCTGCCAAGTGACCTCTCTTTCTCCTCTTTTCAGACATTACAAAAAGAACTGGAATGCATGTATAATCTTGCCCCACTCTTTTTTTAGGGGGCAAGACCCTAATTCCTGCACAGTGCTAAAACATTAGTTTATCAATGGAGACCTGTTTGGGAGTGGGAATGGATGCCTGTTAATTTACAGCACTATATAAATATTATTTTTGAGGCTATAATAGCAATTATGGTGAATAGGGGCCAGATGGCCTCTGTATCTAGAAAGCAGAATGGCAGTGTATTTTTAATGGACTTAAGTGTTACTTTTTGAGAGGAAGCTAATATAAAATTCTGCGTTATAGGTGCTTGTCAGGTGAGTATGGTTCTGAGTTTTGGTTTTTGTTAAAGTAATTACTAATGTCATGCCTGGATACTTTTGCCCACTAAAACCTTGTTCTGTGATGGGGTCTTTGTTGTTGTTTTGTTTTGTTTTAAAGGATGGTTATTGATCTCTTGCTGAGCTGAGATTTCAGTTTTATGCCAGATAGTTTGATTAATGGGTTGGTTTCTGTAAGTGGACTGAATGGGGATAGGAAGCACAAGCCGCTTATGCCGCCAACCCTAACTCCGTCAAGACGCATAGCTCATTATGAAACAGTTATCAAGTATACATGAAAAATTAATTGGGCTCAGTTTGATTCTGAAAAGGATCAGCTTTCTACTTGGCGGTCCCCCCAATCTTTCCAGATGTTGCACGCTAGCCCCTCGAGAAGCAGCGAAGGGAGATGTATTAATACATTGTATTGATTAGATCAAGACCCCTGACAGTTATTTGTAGAGATACCATCTGGCTGCTGTTCGAATTCCTTCACCAAAAACAGGACGTGACATGTTATTAATCTCAACTCTCTAAGTATAGACAGTTGCCTTTTCTGCTAAACCGCATTTTACCATTCCGTAGGAGATGGAGGCAGACCTGAAGGGTGCTGAAATTAAGGTTATTACACAAATTGAGCCATATGGTCCAAATATTTCAGCAAGAAAATTGCCAGGCAATAAAAATTGCTCCTGCCTTCCTAATGGTGTAAATTACAGTTTAACCATGGCTCTAATGATGTCCTTCTGCCGCGCTTAACTACTGTTACATGAAGGACATTGTTTTAAAAATATAAAAAACAAGTAAATGCCAGCAGCGTGTTTTACAATCTGTTAGTGTGTCATTAAGAACACTGTCAGAATTACATAAACATAATGGCAGGCAACCTAGCATACAAAAGAACGAGTATGGAAATAGAAAGTGTCTTGAAAACTCCTTTAGCTCTGTAATGTCAAGAGCCCTTTCCCTTCTGGAACTTTTCCAGTATGGGAAAACGTGGCTGCTTATTTATTCCAGTTCTCACACAATCTCTGATGGAGATGTAAAATCAAAAATAATACTGAATATTCCAATGCATTTTGAACAGGTGACAGTGGAAGGGTATAAATTTACTATCACATTATACTGTAACTGTATATAAAGTTAACTAGGCATGAAAAAGGAATCCAAAATGTGGCTCTCTTTTCAAACTGAAGCATTGTTTTTATTCTTTTGGATCATAATGGGGCTTTCTGTTGTTTTATATCATGTTTGGATAACCGCAGAGTATTGATATGGTTTCAAAGCTCAAATACTCTCTGAATTTTACTAATGGTGTTGGCAATCCTAAAAAATTAGGGTTGTTTTTAAAATAGCTATAACTTATTTGTTATTAAAACCAAAATTAAAGTAGTTATCCAGTCAGCAGATGCATTATTGATTGCTTCTGGTGATTCATCATACCACGTGGAAATTAAATTGCAAGTAAATAAAGTAAACTGTTAGCCAGTGAGATTTCATTACAGAAACACTCATTGAACTGTCCAGTTTGTAAAGGAAAAACTCTGAGATGGCTATACAAAGAGGAAGTTTATAATAAATGCTGTTTGGAAAATTGAGTTTGACCACTTCTGCTTTAAACCATGTGCAGATTTTAATAGTTTGTATATGCCAGGTAAAAAAGCTAACACAGGCATGTTACCAGCTTGAGATCTTTCTGAGTGGGCACCCTTTAGTGGTTCAGAGGAGGTACACTAGGAGTAGTTTGTACCAGTTTTGTAGAAGTGGCTGCTGGAAACCAAGGGGTCCTGCACCTCACCACTACAACCCCTTCCTCCCTTGGATCTCGTTGCTCTGGGCCTGCTGAGCAGGAGGAGCTGCCGCTACTCCCACACATGCACCTTTGAGGGCAGAAACTTCCATGCCTTCACAAGGGCACCCAGTTCCTGATGGATCTCTGTGCTTGTTGAAGCATGTTTTGACAACATTAAAAACACGACAGAGCAATGTCAAACAGACTAATAGAAGAAGGGAGAGTGCAAGTTAGCTGGCTGGGTTGCCTCATTGGTGAATGAACTGACAGGCAACTTCGGCATTTGTCTTCAAACCTAGCACAGTTTCTGAGCCATGTGAAGATCTCATTTGTGTGTGGAACAGGGCAAAGATGACAGGGCATAAGTGGACTCTTGAATGATGGTAGTCTGAAAACTTTCTATGTACAACGTGTGGGCATAGATTACATATATGTAATCTCTATTAGGTGGAAACAAAGTCTACTTTATGAATTTATCCCATCACAAACTATGAGTATTTCTCTCAGCACAGATGTCCCTCTACCAGCATCCAACAGGCTGGAAGATTTGGAAAGGATGTGCTCATTGAACTGCTTTCTAAGTGCCAAGAAAAACTATGAGCATGGCGATAATGTTTCTACCCATGAAGTGAAGGACTTGCTGGAAGAACTCCTGCCAAAGTTGCTATCAGATTCATAGAAATGTTTCTCACCTTATTAAAAGGTGCCATGTTACAGCCTTTAGGGCATCAAACATCATCTGCTATACATCTGGCAACTTCAGGCTGCTTTACTCCCTCCACCAAAACTGTGGTTTTCTTCTTCCATTCCTTTGCCTCTATAAGCCTTCCTTTCTAAGAGTACATTTAGAGACTGTGATGAGTAATATAGGGAGCAGGAGCATCTCCTATCCTGAGGATTTAGAAAATAACTTCTCTTTCAGATTTTTGTTAGGAACTCGATTCTATTTCCAGATATTCTGTGGGTCTTGCAGTCCTTACCACAGGTGGAACCCTGCTTCAGTCAGGTAACGTCCTTTAAAAGTCTTATATTCCTGGAGGCTGGGTAATTAAGCAGGCAAAGCTTTAAAAAACAAACACATGTCCATTTAAGCTAACCTGTGACTGGTGCAAGAGCAGCATCTGGACCTGTACAGTGTTGTCCCATGAGCACTTTGAATTTGAAGCTGTAGGATGTCCTTTTTAAACCAATCCATGGCTACTCCAACTTCCCTCTTTATGTAGCTTTTATGTCTTCTAAACACTTCTGTGCCCACATCACCCTAACACAGAGATGATGTTACTGCTGGGGTATGGTCCATCTGAATGACAGGTGTGCTGTCTGTACACCAAAAGGACTCTGAGGAGTTGTATATTCACAACAGGAAAATGAACAGAGGTCACAATATCTATTTAACCTACTGGGGCATATCACAAATCTTTACTTATTTTGCTTCTGAATTTTGCTCCAAGTATTTTTCCAAGTCCATTTCCTGCAAGTTTGAATTATTTTTCCCTATCCAGAGCAGAGTTCCTAGCCTAAGCCAAATCCTCCATGCAGTGTACAGATGCTACTGTAGTGGCTGAGGAAAAGGCACCAATTTTCCCACAAAATCAGAATTGCAAATGCACATTTAATATAGCAAGAGTGAGGGAAGTGGATTCCTTGCAGTGATCAGTTTTCTGTATTTTTGCTGTAAAGAAAACTTCACTCTGACAAGCAAAAGGAAAGAAACTTTGCAGAGTTCTTCTATTTCAACAGGCTTTAAAAAAAGAACTAATGAGAAGTCTGGAAAACATCTTTTCCGAGATGAAGTGAAATACTATTCTTGTCATTATGGTATCATAAAATTATTTTTTATTGTTTTCTTTTCAGGGGTTCAAGACAGGTGATAATTTAGATTTTCTCTAATGCTAATTTATGCTAGAAATGCTAGGTCCTTGTTGTACCAATAGATCATAAGATTTATGCCATATTTGTAGTTTAAGACAGTGACATATTTAAGTGCTGTGCTTAATGTTACAGTAAAGTCCTGCCCTAAAAATAGTCAATAGAGACTCTGAGAGCAAAGGAGAAAGAAAACACCACCTTTTCCACCATGTTACACAGGAGTTTGAGCTCTAGTTGTTTTGGTGTCCAATACAGTGCCCACTTTGAGGACAAATAGAGCTGAGAATATTTAAAATAGGACATTTCTGAGACAAAAATTTGCAAAGCTCTTTAGCATGCTTCATTTTTTCATCTTTCTGGTCTTTCATAGAGGCAACATGCTTTCAATTGTTTTGTTAACAAACCCCTGTAATGATATTCGGTTTGAAGTTGTTAATGAAAATAGTAAGCCACACTGTCTTAAATAACATCATCTCATAGTGAAGATTATTGCCAATGTAGTGACCTATGCATGGAAATCAGAAGCCGGTTTGCTTATTATGTATTAACTAACCCCAGTCCCTGTTCTTGGTTGAATGCCATCTACATACACCATTTAGTTTTGTTCTGCTACTCTTGAAGACCCCGATCCAGGATCCTTGAAAAGTCAAAAGGAAACTTCTGTTGATTTTGAAGTATTTTGGAACAGCTGCAGTTTAACTTAAGAAGCTATCTATAGTCTTCTGTTTCACCTTAAGAAAAAGAGTTCACTTCTTGTATGGTCTGTTACTGTGTGCTGATTGAAAGTGTCATTGGCATGTTGGGTCTTTGACTCTTAAGTGAATTTAAGCAAAAGTCACATCTTTGAATGCTAAAAACTTACTTTATATGGCTAATGTAGGCTAGTCTGTCTAATCTGTCGAGAGAAAGTGAGGCTTCTCTGAGGGACTATTCAAAACAGAACTTAAACATGTGACTTTCCCTTTTGAGGAATTGTCCTTCTTTTGCACGATGTCGAGAGTGAGGACCCTAGCAACACAAGTTTTGTGTCAAAATGTAGAAGCTCTATTTCCCACAGTGCCTATCGCTGTATTTGAGCCCTTGAATACATTTACAACTATGGCCCAAAATGACTAAGTTGTAGTAATTTCTTTCTTCCATTGCTCATTTATAACATGCATACATGCAGCTAATCAATATATGAGGCAGTGAAACTAGTGGATTTACAAGTTAATATGCTGGAGTCAAAGTGCTGGAAAGACATTTTCAATTCTGAAATCAGCACAATTTGTTTTCTACTAAGCTTAACTGTATGCCTGTTGATCTGTTTTAATTCCTCAAGTAACTTACACATCCAAGGACAATACAGAATCTGAACTAAATTTGTTATGCTTCAGTTTTCAAGTAATATTTCATATTTACATTTTTTCATCTCTTCCTTAATTACTGCATCTTGCTAGTGCAAATCACAAGCAGCTCAGACTTTCTTCTCTTTTGTCAGGGACTTTGCACTGAGAAGATCAAGCCACACTGGAAAGGACTAATCAATGTGTTAATCACATGGAAAGACACGATTAAACATTATGTTTTATTTATGCATTTGAAAGTTAAGCTAGCTAGCTGATTTTCCTGTTCACATAGCAGCCAATTTAACTGTCTACTTTTTGGTGTGTGTATATGAATTTAGCGTTGGTCTGACAGCATAGAAAATGGGAATGGTCAGTAGGCAGACACAGCTTCATATGGTGTGTCAAGGTGAGTTTCTTCCCAACAGTGTGCCTTAAAAGACTTAAGCTAGAGGGAATTAAAGTTGTATGATCCTAAGAGGATCTGGAAGTTCATCTATCCATGGGGTTCACTTGGTTTCAAGACTTTCAACCTGCAAGCAGTGCCTCTTCCAGTAACTCTGCCAAACTGTATCTGCTCTTTCTTGTCTTCTTTTCAATCCTGTTCTTGGTGTGCAGTTTATTCTGAGCCTTCATATGGCAAGACATAGCTGCTAAGGGGCACAATATGCAACAATTTTTATTTGACCTCATTATTTTCACCAACAATGCAGTTCATAGCAGTAGGAAAATGAGATTTTAGTTCTTCTAACCATCATGTTGCACAGGGGCTTTTCAGGCTACTTGTTGAGGCTTTCCACAAGCTTATATGACCAGTAGGGGCAATTATCCCCTGTAGCAATCCCCTAGTCCAAACCTGGGAGAACATCCCACAAGTTCAGGAGGAAGATGTCAGTTCTCTGCTGAACATGTCACTATTTTGATGGGAAGCTGTGCTTTGCTGAGAAATATGTCCCCAAAGTATGCACCTATATATATGTCTAATAAATTTCCCCTGCTAATATCCTGAAGATAGACTGAACTCTTCTCCAGCTACAGAAGAGAGAAAGGGCTTCCCTACCTGCATAAGCAGTGTGCTTCTGACCCTCTGCTAAGAGTAACTGCTCTGGACAGAAATGTGCAAAGCAAATCTCTTTTTCCTGGCATGGAGCAGCATAACTGGACTGCACCTTTCCCAGACTGCTACCTGCACACTTTCATTTACTTTCAGCCTTTCTCTGTTTGGAGAGCATGCTCATGGGGGAAGTGTAAAGCATTGAGGGAAGGAATGAAAAAGCCTGTTAAAGTCTTAAAAGAAACACAGGGGTATGTATACTTTTTGGCCCATCATTTTTAAAACACCCACTTCATTTTAAAGGTGACATTCTTAGTTCAGCTACATATTCAGACTAAACTTTGTCCTTTATAATGCAGCTTCAAGTAAATTGTTTACGCTTGCCTTTTAATATCTCTCAGAAATGATTACACACATAGCAGGCAAAGTCTGAATGGGAAGCTAAGACTGCTTAGTATAGGGCAGAGAAAGAAGAATAAAATAGTAGGAAGTAAAAACTTTCAGTCTCCTTTAAAATGATGCTTTTATTTTCCATTGTGTTGGCAGAAAGCAGGGATTTAAAGCTGTGAATTGCCTTGAGGCTGTGTTATCTTACTCTACTTAGCAGCAGTTAGAACTGCTCTTTTTTTGCTTGTGTTAGGTGAGAGAGACAAGGACTCAGAATGATAGAGAAAAGGGAATAAAATAAGCTTGCATTTAACAATAATATGACACATCTATTGTACCTGTATAAAATGGGTTCTAAAACAATAATGATAGTTTCCTGAAGCTGCACACAATAACACAGGGGGATATCCTGAGACTTAATTAATTAATGTTTGTAACATGATGTGAGATCCTATGGTGAAAACTCATATATAACTGCAAAGTCTTAATTTTATAGAGCACAACTGACATTCAGTGGCATTTTCAAGGAAACCGATGTGGGAGTTCACCTGCAACCTATGTTAAGATTCAGATTGTCCTTGTACAAGTCCCCTTAAAGATTTTCTTCAAACTTTTTTTCTCTTTACATTTCTTTTTCTCCACTGTGGCTGATGAGCTGTGAAAAGGCAAAAATTGAAAATAATTGCTTTTATAAGAGAAAAATATGGTGTTTCCTCTCTCTGTTTTTTCCATTCACCAAAAATACAGCCAAAACTTATTTTTCAAATTTGACAGAAAATAGAAACCTTTAGATACTCTGCCCAGGTCAGTTTAAGATCAGATGGGAGAAATTTTACATTGTTCAGAGCCATTTCTCTTCACAATGTCATATATGACTTTATTTGAAAGGAGATGAAGGTGGTGGCTTTGGGCACAGATCTCTGCTGTCATGAATGTCCTAGAGGAGCAATATGAATGCCTGAAAAACAGAAATTCAAATGAAACCAAGAGCCAAAAACATTTGATAATGACAAGGGCGTGTTCTTTCTACAACAAAGAAAATCTGATTGCCCCAAGATACCTTGAGTTGATAAATTCAGGTACATAAATTATCCATTTTTATGGATAACAAAATCATCCATGGCTTCATTGCATTGGCGTAAAATTATAGAAGCCCTTCTGCAAAACACCTGCCACTCTGGACATCACTGGAAAAGGAAAATATATTTGAGCATTGATGTGGCAGTCCAGATTTTGTTTGTTCTGACAGAAGCATCTAACTTCATTCTGGCCATCAGCCAATATATCACATTGAAAATACAGTTTATGGCATTAGGAAAAAAAGATAACATTAACCCCCTAATGCTCTGTATTAAGGGATGTACCCCCTACCATTTGCAGGTTTGAGCCCTTAGGCTCCAGCTGCTCTTCTACAACAGCAGTGTTTTTTCTTTCTGTTGTTGTGCCTACAGACAACATAGAACAAAGCCATGAGAGGAATGGCACTCCTAAATTTAACAAAGAGTGGATGGAAAGTTACTGCTCAGCAGGAGCCCTATGTGTGGTACTTATTTTAAACATCTTCTTGGAGTTTAGCTGTTTGAGTGCATTAATTGTAGAGATACAAAACCCAGCCAGAGTTTGTGTGCTTGCGTTTCCTAGCTTTTTACCTTCCCTGAGGACACATTTCAATCCCAGTTTATAAAGCTCTACCTGAAGGATCATTCATTCCCATTCCCCTTATGAAGAAGGCAGACTCAACAAATCGAAAATTTTGCAATGCCTTGATGAGTTTATGCAGGATGCCAGATTACTCTGTATGTGGCTTCAGAACATCACAAAAACCTCCTATCTCAATCCTGTAGAGTTTGAAGTTGCTTTAATATGATGTTGGAGTTCATATACCTTGAAGTCTTTGCTGATATATCTTCTCTATCCAGTCACATTCCCATCAGGTCTCCACAAAACATGCCCTACTCAGCTAAAGATCAGAATATACATGTGGGTTTTACTGAGGGTGACAGTTGTTTTTCAGTGAGGTTTAAGTATTTTATCTCATCTTTATCCTATCTCAGATAAATAGTATTAAAATTTTTTGCTTCAGATTTTGCCTGTCTTATTTTGAAGAGAAACTAGTCTAGTTCTTCATATCCAGAATGAGTACTGAAAGCAGAAGGTATCATTCAGGTTAATGGCAGATTTGAACTGACCAAAACCAGTGTTTGGGAAAAACAGTCCTGTCAGGTAACTTGTTTATAAGGAGAGCTGCCACTTTCCTTCTCCATCACTTTGTCATGATGAGGAATAATACAGATGGTTTAAAGAGGAGAAAGGGAAGGGGGGGAATAAGGTGCAAAACTATGTTTTATTATACAGTAAGTCTTGTGACTGCTGTTAGAGATAAAATATTAATGTTAAGAAAACATGTTGACATTGTCCTCTAGATGGTGTCTATAGTGGAATGTCATATTGATATTTTGGTTAATTTGATTTATTTAGTCATGCATTCCAATCTTTTTGGATTTCAATATTTCTTAGTAAAAAATAGACAAAAATGTAAATACATTTTTGAGAAGGTAGCACTCAGTGATGTTTGATGAATTTTTAATTATTTATGTGAGAAGAGATCTTATTGAAATAGCATGGAGAAGACTACTGAACTGTTGACTTTGAACAAAAAGGCTTTTTTAAGGTTTTACCAGCAAATGTGAGATATTGGTGGTGGTTTAAAAGTGTACGGCTACTCAAAGGCCAGCCCAGTGACTGAATGCAGCTTGCTAAATGTGCTTGATTTCATTTTAATGTACAGTGCATCCTAGTTTTCTTTGTGGTGCTTTGATTTCAAGTCAAAGCTGGGGATTCAAATACCTGGTGAGACTGCAGCAGGTCCCCAGGTGTGCTGGGAAAGAAAATTCTCTACTGCGAAAACAGGCGCCAGCTCCACTAGACAGATTCAGCTACATGCAATTCACAGTTCCTTACAGGCTCTGCCAGAAAGGAGGAAAATTAATTGCAATGCAGTATTTCTGTATCAGGTATTAATTGCTGTTTACAGAACATTTTAAACTTAGATTACTGCTGTTTCTAAAGGTTTCTCCCTGGTATAGTCCACAAGTCCATGTAGGACTATTCACATAGGAAATGATTCAGTTATGTGCTGAGTGAAACAAGGTGTGCAAATTAGTTTTTTTATTAAAAAAAAGCCACTGGCATGGTACTGTTAGGAAAGTACAGGAATATAGAGTCACAGAGGTGGTTCACAGAGGACAGACGAATATTTTTCTATCATGTTGATGACAAAACTACCATTTGTTTTAAAAATAAATTGCAAGATCATTCTTAAAGTTGTAAAGAAAAAAAGCATTACCTCTTGCAAAAAAAGATTATTTTATGAACATTTAACCAACCTAATATTTTGATAAATAAGCCATTTTATGTGCTTTACTTTGTAACTTGAATCTTTCTAATATATTTTTAAAACAATTTTTCCTAAATTTTTTTATAAAAATGCAAGTTCAGATATAATGGATTCCTGAATGTCATTTCCTAGGCACTGTAAAATAAAAGACTGCATGAAACTGCCTGAGGGCTGGGGAAAGAAGACTTGTCTTTTTATCTCAACCAAAGACAGTTTGGAATAATATTCCCTGGGCAAAAAATATTTCAAAATTATTTTAGGTTATTATTAAAGGAAGTGTCTGGGTTCACAAACTTAATTTTTTAATTTAAATGTTTGTTTAGTTTTCTTTTGTAATATTTGGGGGGTTTTATATACCATCAAAATTATCACCAGTCTGGTAGAGGTTACTGCTTTTGAAGGCCTATTGGGTAATATTAAATAATACAATACTGATTTTAAATGAAAAATATGTTCTGAAAGATAATTTAAAAAATTTAAAATGCAATACAAAGTTCTTAAAATGTAAAATTTTAAAAGTGAAATTCAAAAAAAAGAAAATTGTATACAAATTGGGAGGAAAATAAATAGTGCAACATCAATATCTGATTATAATGTAAATACTGGTCACCTCTAGGCAAGATAATTTCTGGTAAAATAAATAACACTTTAGTTTCTGTTTGCCTAACCTTTGAGATTTTTCAGTGCTAACATGAGTATTCCACACTGCTACAGAAAGGACACACAGATCACAGACTGATCACCAAGTTGTGTATCCATAACTTATATCCTTATGAAATTGAGCATAAGGCTTTAGGAATAGAGCAGATTTTTTAAATGAAAAAGACACAGCATGCACTATGTAAACCTGAGAAGGAAGGCAACCCAAAGAACAAATTAGGGATGAGTAGGAACTCAGTGCAATTTTTAGAGTGAAAGCAGAGACCAAGAAGCAGGCTGGGAAATAAGAGACATCAGAGTCAAGGTGGAAGCACTCCCAATGCTTTGCACAAAATGACAAAGACTCTAGATTAGATGAGAAACTGGGTAAGAGGATAATGACAAAGGTGAGGATAAGCTGACTACCTTAGTAAAACCCCAAGCATTCTCCATCACTTTTGTAACTCATGGAGGAATGTGTGACTTCACTGACAGATAATTTGAAAATTGGCACTGGAGGATGGCTGGGTTAATGTTATCACTGCCAGAACATAGGTTACTCCTCCCTTGTCCACAGAAAATTCAGCAGCTCTGCCTCTATAGACAAGGGAATGTCACATCCAAGGGAATGTCACCCTCCCATCATTTATATCTACAGGTTATGAAAGAACAGGTTTGGATCCCTGTACCACTGCTACCATTATCAGTGTGGAAGTGTCTGATGTCACTGAGTTTAGTTAGAGACTCACTGAAAGAGCTAGCTTTTTATTAGATATCAAAGATACCTGCTATTTCAGGACCCTGTATGAAGAGAAGATAGGGACAGAGAATAAACTAGAGCCTAACCTTAACATGATGTATGAGGACTTGATGAGCTTTGGTGATTATCCCTGAAGAAGGGACGAATACTCAAGCTGCCTGTTGGGCAGCTCTTCAGCGGTTCAGAGATCTTGTGATGTATCTGTCATGTTTTGAACTCATGCCCTGAGACCTAAGCAACTGGGTAAGCTGGCCTGTGTTGAACAAAGAGGAAAAGCCCAAAGAGACACCACTGGAAAATGCTGCTTCATCAGATCGATAGTTTCAAAGATGACTAGGTTGTGTAGTTGTATGCAGTTTAAACATTTGTGCAGGGAGTCTACCCACGTGGAGTATTATTGACAGCTACAGATCAATGCTAATTTTTGATCATTGTCAACCTACAAAGACCTCTTGACCCTGTTGCCACCTTAGGGGTGCTACAAGTAGTCAAAAGCAATCACAGTAGGCAGTATAAAATCATCAGACCCTTGTAGGCAGTGCAGCCATGCCTGCACCTGGGAGGATGACCGAGAGGTACCAAGGAAGGCAGGCATGTTACATTATGGATGTCGCTGCCTTTGAGTGGCATGAAAGACTATGCTAATTTGTTTCCAGACTTTAAGTGACTTCTGTGCTCATGAATTAAAAAATAAACAAACAAAAAAGGCAATCTGAAGCAAATCTTGATGAATACATTATTCATGATTCATGTTCACTCATTTTATATTTTGAAAAATGTGTTAAAACGAGGTTTTATTTTAAATAACTTTTATCCTAATTTACAGTTAGAAGGGTGGAATTAGCCAAGGAGTGTTTGTTGCTGTTAACAGCTTGTGCTACCACTGGCAGCAGGTGAAGCATTTTACACAGCAAACAGAGGTGCGTTTCTGCCTGTGGCAGCCATGATGGTACTGCCAGTGCAGCTCAAGGGAAGGGGATGGGGCTGCAAAAAGCAGAGGCCATGTCAAAGGCTGGGCTCTGAGCTGCCGTGAAGGGATCAGATCATGGTGACTCTGCACAGCTTGCCTCAGGTGTCCGTTTCTGTAGCGTTTACATTGAAAGGATGGGCTCTATAGGAGGGATATGAGTGTGTGCAGACTGAAATGTTTGCTGGATTATTCTTAATTTTATGACTGAGTGAGAATGCTTCACAGTAGGAGACAGATAAAGGAGGGCATGGGCTTGTAGTCCATCGGATTTCATGATCAGTCAGTCTACGAACATCTTAATGTTCGCATTAAAATTTTATTTTGTTGGTTTGCTTTTAATGGTAAATGAAATCTGGACTGTTAGCAGTATGTAAACATGGGATATATGAGTTCATGGCTTTGCAGACAAAGACTAGGAGAATATTCCAGGCAATGATTTTGATCCTGCATGTGTTGAAGCCTGTGGTGGTGTTCACTGAAGCCAAAGGTTACAGTGCTATCCTTTGCAAGGTGTATTTTGCTATTTATACTTGACCATTGCAGCAGGACACTATTTCTAGGCTGAAAATATCATGGGAGAACATAAATTAATTCTTAAAATGAATTACTGAGACTGCCATCCATTCTGTTTTAGCATCAGCCTTTCAGACGAGCAAATTCACAAATGACAATGGCAGCAGTGCAAGGGGAAAAACCGTGGCTCTGGGATTACGTCCCCTGAGCTTACTTCAAACCAAACTAAACAAAAATACATGTAAACCGTTTGCTCTTCAAGAAGTATCTGTAGGAGCCAGGGATAAAAGTCATCCCTGGAAGGAACAGTTTAGCAGTCTCCAGAGAACATGATGAACTGCAGGCAAGGAAATCCCTCCAGCTTTGTTTCATTTCAAAGTGTGTTGAAGACTGTAAATAATTAATTCTTGGGGTTTAGTGGGAAAACAGTAGAGGGTGATGAAAAATATGCCAATTTTCTTAAAAAAAAAAAAAATCATCTAGTTTTTTGTAGCATTGCTGTCACAAAAGCCCACCCTGATGATGCAGCTGATTAGAAAGCAGAGCCATTGCTTGTTGTATGATGTTTGTAATAATGTGTTTGTACCTTCAGAGACCCTCCGTGTAGCAGTTCAGGGGCAGTAATTTAATGTTGTGTGCTCCCTTCCTCCCATCTCCAACCCTGAACCATGAGGGCCTTTAAAAGTTCTGTTTTGAAAACCTAATAGATAACTGTCCTTATGAAAACTATTCATACAGACTACATCCAATTGTAAAGCTAATTTTAATCATGTTTTGTGCCAACATAATTTCTGATGCCAGATTTTTATGCTAAGCATGAACTTCAATTTGAGCTCTGTTCTTTAACCTGCAGTTCATAATTTTGCATTCGGCTGTATAGGTTTTTTTGGCTATGGCAGTTTGAACACTTCCACTTTCAAGGATCTAAGCCATAAATGTTTATTAAAAGAATCTATAATGAAATCAGTTTTGTTATTTTTTTAATGGATGCCTTGAGTATGTTGGATAACTGAACGCGTGTTGCTAATCATTAAGTACTCATGTTACAAAAAGTGTTTGATAGTATTGCCATCTAGGGGCTGAACTAAATTCTCCATACTGAAATAAACTGTAATTGAACAGGTGCTGCTATTGACAATATACATATGTTTTTGCTTTATAGCCCACATGCTTTCCATGTTTCTTATGACAAAAGATATCTCTAAATGTCCCACAGCAGCTAGAGCTTTTTTATATATAATCTGTTTGAGGTGATTGCTATTTGCATTTGAGCTTATGCTTTTTTGGCAGTGATGACTGGGAATTCCTAACAAAGAATTATAATTTTTTGCATTATTAATCTTGCTAGTGTTTGCCCTCTTTAACAGAAAAAGGAATCATTTATCAGAAAAGTATGTTTATAATCTGTACTTGTGGCATCTTCAGATTTAATATTCATAATGGTCATTCAAATGCTGTGCTATATTTATCTAAAAGACTAACTCATTGTTGTGAGGAAATAACTATTTAAATATTTATGATTTAACTTTTAATATTTTAAAAAAAGAAATTAATATTTCTTTAAAATTTGTTTCTGAGTCTGATAGCTTAACAAATGTTTAAATATTAAACAATTGGAAGTGTTAGCATTTAACAACTTAATATGACTTACTGAAACAGAGAAATTGACTTCAGCTGTTCCTTCCACATGAAGGAAACTGAATTCCTGCACTCCCCTTCTTGAGATCTATATAATTAATGCAAAAGCACAACTAAAAATGAGAGTAAATATATTAGTGATCAGCTGAACTCCTTTCTTCCGTGCTCCTCTGATGAGACAAATCTGAACAGTCTTCAACTGAAACATGGTACTCCCTTTTTAGCCACTCCATCTTTTGTGGTTGTTCAAAGTAATACTGTGGATGTGTCGCCTTCCTGCCTAGGTCTGAATTTGTGCTGAGGCTCCCTTTGATTCACAGCTGAGCAGTTTCAGATCTGTGTCAGATGCTGTTTGGGGTAAGCTGGATAAAGCTGTGAGCTGCAATGACAGTGTCCCCTTCCGGCCATGGGAAGATGTCTCTCAGTCTGCATCCACCCACCTGCCCCTGTGCTGGGCTGTGGTCTGGTGTGGTGGAAGGTTGGCCCCAGCCCTTCCAACACTTGATGTAGCCTCGTGGGATTCACAAACAGCCATGCTCCTCCTAGCCTCTCTCCACCAGTGCGAGGTGAGGGTCTGATGCCAGAGAGAGTCTAGACTGCTTGCCTGTGTTCCCATTAGTAATATGACTGCTTCCGCCAACCTGGAGGAGAAACAGGGACGGTTCTTGTAAGGCAATGGGTTGCCCCACAGTCATCTTACTTTGTGAATTTATCTCAAGTAACATCTTTACAAAGAAGAAACATAGAAAGCTGTTTATTCCCTCCATCCTTCCCTCCCTCTCTCTGTCTAGTTTGTAGGATTTTGTTTTCAGTAAGGAAATGCAACTCCTCTTGGAAGCACTGTTTTCTATCCAGATTACAGTGTCCTAAGGACACCATGCCTATCAAGCATCACATCTACACTTGAGATGTGTAAAGATTGCTCAGAGGCAGACATCACTCCCATACCACAGGTTTTCACATGTGCTTGAATCTTTCAGCATACCAGGCACTCTCATCCTCACTGAACAAAACTCAGACATACGCTAAACAAACTCTAGGTTGTTTGCTAGCTGAGATTTGGGCTATGCAGGACTCCCAAGGAGCCTGCTGCAAAGGCTTTACCATAGTGATAGATATATTTTAAATGCCTAAGAATTTCTTTTTTGAGGTTTAGCTATCAAAACCCACCCAGAAATCCTGGTAAGCAGATGGAGTATTCTGCAAAGTGGTCAGAAGTGACCCAGAGCTGAGACCTCGTTTTCCAAGTGACATGAACCACAGATGCTGATTACTTTTTTAACTAACTCAAACATCTGTATTCTTGCTTCAGGGAACAAAGCATCAGGCTCATTTATTTGGATTGAAACCTTTCACAACATATCATATTCACGTCGTAGCTGTAAACAATGCCGGGCAGGTTTCAAGCCCATGGACATCTGTGCGAACGTTGGAAGCTTCACCCAGTGGCCTGAGCAACTTCACTGTGGAAAAGAAAGAAAATGGCAGGGCTTTACTGCTGAAATGGTCAGAGCCCTCCCAACCCAATGGTGTGATTAAGGTAATCTTCATCTTGACACTTCACTTGATCAAAAAGAGAAGGGAATGCCGAAAAATGAAATTAAAACATTTTTCCTGAATAGGACTCAAACAAATGCTTTATACTTTATAATATATAATGAGACAGAAGTCCTATGTAAGCACAGAGTCACAGAATATTTATAGTTGGAAAGGACCTCCTAGATCACCAAGCCCGACCATACCCATAACAAAAAAAAGCATCTAAAAAACCCCAAACACCTAAATACCCTGGTCAAACATGACCTCAGAAATACAAAATAACCCCCTACATGCCTGCCATCAGAGCATGTCCTGAAGCACCAGGTCTACCCATTTCTTAAATATCTCCAGGGATGGTGACTCAACCACCTCCCTGGGAAGGCTGCTCCAGTGCCTCACTGCTCTTTCTGTAAAGAATTTCTTCCTAATATCCAATCTAAACCTCCCCTGCCACAAATTCAGGCCGTTTCCTCTGGTTCTGGCAGTGGTTACTAAGGAGAAGAGGCCAACACCCACCTCTCTACAACCTCCTTTCAGGCAGTTGTAGAGGGCAATGAGGTCACCCCTTAACCTCCTCTTCTCCAAACTAAATATAACCATCTCCCCCAGCCTCTCCTTATACAACTTGTTCTCTAAACCCCTCATGAGCTTGGTAGCTCTCCTCTGGACAAGGCACTCTGTGAGCACTCTCTGCTTGTGGTTATATTAAAATTGGTATTAACACTCCTGTGCTACTTCATGACTGTAAATGTTCATTTGCAGTGAACCATATTGTTCATTCAGTGTACAGAAAACTATGCACTAGTGAGACCTCACCTGGAGTATTGAGTCCAGTTCTGGGCTCTCCAGTTCAAGAGTGACAGAGATCTACTTGAGAGAGTCCAATGAGGGCTGTGAGGATGATTAAGGGGCTGGAACACATGCCTTACAAAGAAAGGCTGAGAGACCTGGGGCTTTTTACTCTGGAGAGAAGACAATCGAGAGGGGATCTAATTAATGTCTATAAATACATAAGGGTTGGGTATCAAGAAGGCAGGGACAACCTCTTTTCTCTTGTGCATTGTGGTAGGATGAGGGGCAATGGATTCAAGCTAGAGTACAGGAAGTTCTATCTCGACATGAGGAAGAACTTCTTTACTGTAAGAGTTGTAGAGCATTGGAATAGGCTCCGCAGAGAGGCTGTGGAGTCTCCTTCTCTGGAGACTTTTAAGACCTGTCTGGATGCATTTCTGTATGATCTGCTCTAGTTTTGTCCTGCTCTGGCAGGGGAGTTGGACTCAATGATCTTCAGAGGTCACTTCCAACCCCTAACATTCTGTGATTCTGTTATGAAGCCTCATAAACTTATTTGGCATCACCAAAATGTTTTCCTGGAAAACCTGGATTTGACAGAATGTTGTTCTGAAATTTGGGACTTTAGCTCAATGGTTTCAACTGAGTGTGAACCTTTACCTGCAAGGTTTGCAAGTCAGAAATTTTTTCTTAAGTGATTTTTCTTTAGAGTTTGTCTGCAAGAAGCTTTGTGCTAGCCTGTGAGAACCTTGCAATGAAACAATGAAACTTGATAACAAACAAATATAATGAAAACTGTCACTAAGTGATTTAGGACTGTATCAAAAAAAAAGAACATTAAATGAAAACATTCCTTTTGTATCAATGATCTGTTTGTGTGTGCTGATTGTTATTAGTAAGGAAGTTTCTGAATCATTGGTTAATAGTCCTTACCCTATTGCACAGATTAAGGTCTCTGGTTATTGTAAAAATATTTTGATTTTTTTTCTCTCTCTTATCCTGCCTTCTGTCCTTCCTTCCCTTCCTGACTTTTTTTTTTTTTTTTTTTTTTTTTTTTTTTTTTTTTTTTTTTTTTTCTTTCTGTCTTTCTTTATTCACAGTCCTACAATATTTTCAGCGATGATAACCTGGAGTACAGTGGTTTATCTCGACAGTTCCTCTTCAGGCGCCTTGAGCCGTACACTCTCTATACCCTTGTACTGGAGGCTTGCAATGCAGCAGGCTGCACTCGCTCACCACCCCAGCCAGTCCGAACAGATGAAGCACCCCCAGTGTCTCAGATGGCACCTGTAATCCAGGCAGTGAACGCTACCAATGTTGAACTGAGCTGGTTGCAGCCAATTAATCCAAATGGAAAAATAATTCGTTATGAAGTTATTCACAGATGCACAAAAGAAAATGCTGCAGGGTACAGAGCAACAACTGAAGATGAGAAAATTGTTTTCACAGAATATAACACTGAAAGTAATACGTTCATATATAATGATAAAGGTTTACAACCATGGACAAGGTATGAATATAAAATACGCACCTGGAATGCAGCAGGCTACACTGACAGCTCCTGGACAGTGGCAAAGACTAGTCAAACTGCCCCAAAAGGTCTCTCTGTTCCCAGGTTATCACTGGTGTCAGTTAACCCCCGTAAACTGCTCATCTCATGGGCCTCCCCGACACAGCCCAATGGTATTCTTCAGTCATACAGGCTGCTAAAGAATGATGTTCTTTATCCTTTCAGCTTTGACGCTGCTACTTTCAACTACACAGATGAAGACTTACTGCCCTATTCAATGTACAGTTATGCAATAGTTGCCTGTACAATGGGAGGCTGTTCTACCAGTGAACCAGCTGCAATACGGACGCTGGAAGCAGCTCCTGCCTTAGTGGACCCACCATCTCTGCAGGCTGTCAGTGCCACTCAAATTAATGCATCTTGGGTACCTCCCCAAATACAAAATGGAGATATCACAAAGTACATACTGAAACTAAACAATGAGGAGCATTATCCTGGCAAAAGTTTGCAAATGTTGGTTTCTAATCTACAGCCTTACACACAGTATGATTTTGCATTGGTTGCCTGCACTGCAGGGGGCTGCACATCAAGCATAGCCCAGCCAGTGATGACCATGGAGGCTCCACCATTAAATATGGAAGCTCCCAGGCTGCTTGTCATGGGCTCCGAGTCAATTGAAATAACATGGAAACTTCCAGCTAAGCCCAATGGTAAAATCACAAGCTATGAGCTAAGGAGAGACGGTGTACTTGTTTACTCAGGTCTGGAAACCCGGTACCTTGATTTCAACCTAATGCCAGGCATGGAGTACAGATACACTGTCACTGCAAATAACAGTCAAGGGAGTGTGACCAGCCCATCAGCTCAGATAAAAACCAACCCCTCTGCTCCATCTGGGATGTTGCCTCCTAGGTTGCAGGCATGGTCCTCAAAGGAAATTTTGGTGGCCTGGGATCCTCCTATCAAAGTAAATGGTGACATTAGAAATTACACAATCTCAATTCACAAGCCTGCTGAAACAGGAAAGAAAACTGTTGACTTTGATACATCTCATGTTTCCTTTCTGAGACGGTCATACATAGTGGCAGAGCTACAACCCTACAGTAGGTAAGTCTGGAAGACCCTGTTTGCTGAATAAATGCTGCAAGGTGTTTCGCTGGGCTGGCAGGCATCTGAACCATCTTGTTTAAATAGATAGTCAGACCCATGGGGTTTGTTTCATCAAAAGCACATGATAAAACCAGGTGGTTGGTTTGTTTGTTTAATTTATAGTAACAACAGCTATATATCATCTTGATGAAGCACATAAGTTTGATTTAGGTTGTAATTAATACAAGGGGTAATTCAGCATTCTGCTTTATATACCAAAATCTGTAATCTTGTGTATCTATTGCAAAACATCTGCATGCAAGAGTAAATAGGCTATAACTGACAATGTTTAGGGTGGGGAGACCAAAGACCTGTTAGCTAGCCCATTGCAAGTGTAGCTGAGCTAAGATCAATGGTGTTTCAGCAGGAACATGCTCACATCCTTGAGCTGAAAACAAGTGCCTTATGTTCAAGTGAAAGCTAAAACTTAACAGAGGGTACCAGACTCTGCTACAGAAGGAGCATGCTCGATACTAAAGTAATATCTTCCCCACTAATTCTTGATTATTTACCTGACCTTTCCTTTTATATTTGTGTAGGCATAACTTGTGTGTGTTATACAGTTGCTAAGTCTGTCTACTATTTATATATAACTAATCTAAATCCATAGAGAGAAGGGTAATAGAGTGAAGTTCTATAGCTCTCAAATTATATCCAAATCATTTCCTACAATGAATCATCACTTTCATGCATATCATCAAAGTCAAACTTATTCTGATCAGTTGACTCCTGCAGATGTTAACTCTGCTCTGAAAAAAAAAAAAAAAAACCCGCAGGAGACAGTGGGTTTCCTTTTTGCTACATAATGAGCAGCACATAATCTCTGTTCATACAAATTGTTTCTTATTAAAAATGCCCAAAACCAAGAGAATTTAAGAAAACCCCCAGATCTCATGCACAGCCTGTGTTTGCAATGTTTTAATAACTTTATTCCTGATTTGTGTTCCCAAAGGTATGAAGTACAGCTCCAGGCTTGCACAGAGCTGGGTTGTGCCTCCAGTGAGTGGGCATCAGTTCAGACACTGGAGGCACCCCCGGCAGCGCAGCCTGCCCCTCTCATCGAAATACAGACAACAGCCAGGGACTTCCAATCGACTTCTTCCATCCTGTGGACTGGCCCACAGCAGCCAAATGGGAAGATTTTGTACTATGAACTTTACAGAAGGCGAACGACTCCAGCCCACATGAATTTAGACCTCGCACTTGTTTACAATGGTTCTTCAACCTCCTTCAAGGATGACAAGTTGCTGCCTTACACAGAATATGAATATCAGGTGGGAATCGAAGCTAGTTAGCAGCTCTGATTATGGTTGCAGTAGATTTTAGAACCTTCCTTTACACTTACAACAAACTTACACATCTCATTTATAATATTAGTAGTATTGTAATACCTGAGTGATTATTGTTAATGTATTTAAAATAATTAAGAAGCTGAAAATAATTTTGCACAACCAATATTTTCATTCAGCATTCATTTTTCTTCAGTTTAATCCTAAGTACCTGTGTTTCTTGTATATTAATTGTTTGTGTACCCTGCAGAGCTTTTGCCAGACTCTAGTGTTATGAGAGTACTGTGAAATTCTAGTTCTTAAAAGGCAACTTCATTTCATTAGTTTTACTTCCTTTTTCTATCCTCTCCCAATCTATTATGAACTATTTTTTATTTTACGATCTTAAAGTAGTTTACATCAAGAGAGGATAGGGTCATTTTCCCTTTAAATTACATGATAGGATCCCAAGCAGCTTTTGTGGGTGGTTTAAAAGTGAATTTGCTGTTGATGATTGATTATTCCTTATGAACATAGGTATTTTTACTATTGTTTCTCTTATGAGACTAAGACAAAGCAAAGAGGTGAGCTCTGCCATTCTTTCACCTGAAATTGGTTTCTATGTCAAAGTTACAAGTTTTAGCATCATTCTTTACAGTACTAGTAATAATGTAGGGCTTTACTTGATTTCATCATATGAACTAAAAACTTTGCTATTTATCACCATCTGAACTCTTTCCCAAGCTTTTACATGAGTTGGTGGAGTTTAGAACCTCACAAAAAAAAAGCCTGGAATTTTTTTGCTTCTAAAAGTAAGTGATTGTAGTACCATAGCAGGATGAGGCTGATTTTTTATTATGATGTTGTCTGTGAATGAGCACGCTTATTTGTCACTGACCAGGATAACAATAAGCCTCACTACTGATGCTGTAAGCAATATTTGTACATGTGATGTATCTTGAAGATGAATTTGGTAATGCTCAAAAGTTTTTACGGCCTTTTCCTTAAAAAAAAAAAAAAGAAATAATAATAAAAAAATTGTTCAAGCATGGATTTGTTTTGATATATATGCAACACAGTGCATTCTACCTCTTAGGCTCCTGTAAGCTGGTGGCCAATCTTTCTTTTACAGGCTCATTTGCTTTATAGGATCACAAAATAATTCAGGGCTCTCAGGAAGTCAACCAGTCCAACTTCCTGCTCAAAACAGGGTCAGTCAACAGGTCAGATGAGGCTGCACAGGGCTTTATCCGGTTGCATCTTGAAAATCTTCAGATTGTATAATCTCTTAGGGCAATCTGCTCCATTGCTTGACTGTCTTCATTGAGAAAAATTTTTTGTTACATTTAGTCTAAACCTCTTTTGCTTGAAGTTGTATTCTCTTGCCCTCTCCCACAACATAGCATTCTAAGGAACCTGGGCCCAACTTCTTATTAGTCTGTGGGTAGGTGCAGGGGAACTGCAATCAAATCCCTCCAAAGCCATTTCTTCTGCAGACTGAATAAGCCCCAGTCTCAGAGCTTCTCCTCATCAGGCAAATTCTTCAGCCTCCTGATTACCTTTCTGGCCTTCTCTTGAACTCTCTCCAGTTTATCAATATCTTTCTTATATTCAGGAGCCAAAATGGAACAAGTGCTAAGGCATGTAATCACTTCCTTTAACTGTCTGGCTATGCTCCTGTTAAACAGCTCGTGATGCTGTTGGCCTGTTTGCTGCCAGATGACACTACTGGCTCATGTTCAGCATTCTATCCACTAAGACTTCTAAGTCTTTTCCAGCAGAGGTGCTCCCTAGCTGGTCAGTCACTACCCTAAAATGCTTCAAGGAGTTACTTCCCAGGATCAAGGCTTTGCATTTTTCTTGCTGAAATATATAAAGCTCCTGATGACCCATTCCTCTAGGCCCTTCTGAATGGAAAACCTGCTCTTCAACATTTCAACAGGTCCTCTCCAGTTTGGTGTCATCTGCAAGTTTGATGAGAGTGCACTGTACAGATCAGGTTCTATGGCAGCTCTGCTCCATTGCTATGGTTGTGTTCTTTGTAGTAGCCAGGAACCATGGTGAAAGAAATCTAAAAAGTTGCTTTCTTACATTAGTCTATCCAGATGCTATATGGACATGTGTCTTAGTGTCACTCAGTCATTTAGGTTGGAAGGGACATCCAGAAGGCATCTAGCCTAACTCCCTGCTTGAAGCAGGTCCAGATAGAGCAGACTGCTCAGGGCTGTATCTAGTTGAGTTTTGGATCAAGTTCTCCATCCTTGCATCTCCAAGGATGGAGATGGTACAGTCTGTGTGGGCACCCTGTTCCAGTTTATGATTACATATGTCCTACTTTTCTTTGCATCTAATTCACATGTCTGTCTCTTGCTGTCTTGCTGTCAGAGTCCTGGGGTCCAGAGGAAGCAGTGCAGTGGCTTTCTTAAATCAATTCCAGCAACGATAATTTGGGTAAGAAAAGGATTCAGAAGGGACAATTATAAAACTACTATAGAGACAGCCTAGGATGCTACTAGAAAACTCTAGTCACTGCAGTATTCTCTGGTTGGTAATCACAAACCTTTACTTTTATTTCAGATGCTTCTGGATTGGCAGCATGTCTGTAAGGTAACAGCCAGAGTGAAATCTGTGTCTGTTAGCTTTGTGCTGAAGGAAACGACGAGCATCTGTGAACTGACTCCTTATTGCTGATTGCAGTTCCATGTTACTTGATTTCCTTCTGTTTCTTAATGACATCTTCTTGAACTTAACAGTACAAGAGCTACTACAATAATAATTTCCAAAGCAAAAATGAAAAAGTCTGAAAATTTGTTGCACTTTGAATATACAAGGGTATATTTTCCAGTTGTCACTTCTCTTGTGACAAGAGCTGTTAAACCTTTCCTGGAAACAGCACACTTCAGGGCAAACTATTTGTGTTTTAAGTCCTACCTAGGTACAAATATAAAAGTTTCTATTTCTTTCTCCCAGCTTTCCTTTAAAGCCTGTGGCCCATCTGTTGACCACAACAGTGTGACATCTGCTCTCCATTTAATATAGTTTCCTTATAGCGGAGCTATTGTTTGACCAGGTCTCCTTGCTACTTTGGACAGGATCTGTGATGAATGTGAGTTCAAGTGCAGATGGGCCTGAGTAGATAGTAAGCATTACAGCAGACCTGAGCCCTACTTATTAGTTAGGAATCTTTCTTAGATAAAGACAAAATTCCCAAGCTGGAAGTTGAAGACATTTCAATTATCTCAGTCAGAAGCTAGTTTTTGGAAGGTGATACCACAGAGACTTTATTGAGCCAAAATTTTTAATGCTCTATCAGTGACAGATAACAAAGAAAGCCTCCTGACCAGATTCCTGTGGTTTACTGTGCTGTATTCAAGACTCCTTTTTATCTTGTTTCTACTCTATAACAAGGCTGAGCTGTTGACTAGGACCTTAAATCATTTTTGGTCTTTGTCCTGGTGGCCATTTATTTCACCATGAGAGGTTTTTGCATTCATGTGGTTTGTCTTCTGCTTATGTCACTTGCAGCAGTCCTCTGGGATCTATTCTGAGCCCCTCCATTGTTAACAATTTATATCTTGCCTGTGAGACAAGTTATTTGTAAGTATAGGGCTTGGCTCTTGCTATTATGCTGATGAAACCCAGATTTATATTTCACTTAAACTGGATATTGATTCTGCTGTCTCTGCATTTGAGGCTTGTTTGCTGGACATAAAACCTCCTATGCAACTGAATTTCCTTCAGCAGAATGCAGATAAAATCAAAGTGCTTTGATGGGACTCTCTCTAGCATTTTTGGTGGTATTGAGATATAGTTCAATGACCCCTGACAGCTTCTTTGGATCTGAAGTCAGGGTTTTGGAGTTTGGTTGCCTGGGGGCTTTTTTTGCTGGAAACTTCAGCTGAATATTTAGGGCTTGTAAGACTAGATGCAAAAGTTGCACTTTCAGAAATGATAAAGTGACTTTAGAGGCTCATACTGATCAAAGGGACTATTCCCCCTAAATTCTTAGGTGACTATTGTTTAAGGAAGCATTTTTATTCTTTGAGGGTCAGGTCTCCATAAACTTATTAGCACTTGGTAGGTTTCAGTGGGTTTTTAAGAGGTGTTAAGATGCCTACAGTCCTAGTTTGCCTCTAGATGGACTTAGATCTTTGAAATTCCTTCTATTTGTCTATTTGTACATTTGGATATTTGCTTTTACTATAGCATATGGCCTTTTAGGTATTTTTTTGAATGCTGCCTGAGAGCTTTGGCTGTATTAAACAGATAAAATTGCATGATCTCCTGAAAAAAGCTAAACCATACCAAAACAAGCAACACCATAAAAACAACTGACTTAAACAAACTATAGCTCATGAGGCCTAATGAGTTTGCAAGTGTAATTTTTTAAGTCCTGGAATATTTCCAAAACAGTGTGTAGACCCTTCTCAGGAATTACTGAGCATGGTGTGAAATATTACTATATAGGCACCTATAGAGTCAAATCTGTTTTTCTCAGCTAAGGGAGGGCCCTTTTGAACACAAGAGTTGAGGCATTTAGTGCTATTTGCAAAGCAGAGATGTTTGAGTATCGTGTGATGTCCATGCAAGTGCAATGTCAGTTCTTCACAATTGCACTTAATTTTGTACTTAAGGCAGCTTCTTTAGGTTAATGGTTTAATATCTTCCTGATTTAGAACCAATCGTTATTCCCATTTGGCAAGTAGAGAACATGAAAGAGACAGAAAAGTAGGATTGTCCTTTTTCACAAAGTTTTATGTTTCCCTGCAGAGGTTTATTCTCCATCTGGACTATGTGGTACACCAAGACAGTGTCCCAACCGCTGTGGGAGGCACAACATCCCTCTTAGGTGCGAAGCATGCTTCTCACATAACAGTTACCGCAGCCAGGTGAAGGGTCTGGGAAATACCCTGAGATATACTGTGGGAAATATGTTTGGGGTCCTCCATCTTGGACTCTCAAAGAGAAAACAAATCAAATTCTGACTTTGGAGAGATAAAGTGAAAAAAATGGGTGCAAAATCATGAAGTTTAAAGAAGGACCAACTACGTGGAGTGCAGAATATGTCAGCCCTCCTGGTCACTTGTCAGAGATGACAAGAATGACACTTGGACTGCCAGCCTGTCTGTCAAACCATTGGCTGAACTCCAGTTTGTGCTGCTTAGTTTCTGACAAACAGCTCAGTGACTTCTGCAGCTTAAAATGGAGTGAAACTGGTTTTCTGACTGGCCAGTGATGGATAGTCACTCATTTGTAATATCCCTCATATCTGTCTCTTTTCATCATTTTAATTCACCATTTCTTCCTGTCTCCCTGGCAGAGAGATACACTAGAAAGTATTGACATAAAATGTAGCTCTTTCTTGCACTCCATGCTTGAATTCCCTCTTCGTTTTGTCTGGAAAAGTGTTTTTTTCTTAAAAGCTTCATCATACTCCCTGCTTCCAAGTAAAGAATGTTTCTCATACTACACCTGTATTAGGCTATCAAGCTTGACCTCAGCTTCTGAAAAGTAAAGCAGACATAACTATATTATTTCACTGATGTAATGGCAAAACCTACTCTAAATACACTTCTCCAGAATGAGATGCTTCCTTTCCCTGGTAGAGGGTACACAGTAGGGAGAAGGCCCATTTGAAAGAACACAATTTCTTTCATTAAGCGCCACTTCAGACACTATGTTTCTGTTGTCAACACTATCTTACAGTCAAGTGCACACGCAGTGCATTGATGCAACAAACCTTGGCTTTTGTTGAGTAAACTAAATACAGATATTAGACTGGATTTGTTTACTTCCAAAATTACCAGTGATACTGTTACAGCAGCAGTCTTGCAAGCACAAGTTACGGCAGCAGTCTTCTCGGTAAATTGTGACTCTGACATATTCAAGCCATGGCAACCTATCCTTTAAAAAGACATTAGTGTGAGTACCGAGGGAAAATATACTCCAGGGCTGTAGATGACTTGATGTGATTTCCTTGATTGTATCTTTTTATTTATGAGGCATAATTTATGACTGCTGAAAAGCAAACTAAAATGAGTGATGACTAACTACAGCCAAAGTAATAAATCAGGAGCGCAGAAAGAAGTGGTGATTTTGATCGAATCTATTGAATTAGCTGTTGCCCTTAGCCATTACAGGTATTGGAAAGACCTTTTAATATCTGCTTATCTCTCTCATGGGATCTTGGTAACTATCTCATTATATACCCATAGGAAACAAATTATTTCATTTTCTACATTTTAGAGTTAAACCTGTTTACATCTCTCATTAATTACTGATGTTATACTGTATTATATGAAATGAGCTTCCTTTAGAATTTGGTAATTTTATTTAAGTCCCAAAGTGTTTGCCTGTTGTCTTTCCTTTTCCATTCCCCAGGATGAGTTTAGTACTTTTTACTATTATTATTTGCCCAGTGGAGATGAATACCAATATTAAGAGGTTCACATTATCACAATGGTGGAAGCCTGGACCTAAAATCTATGCCATTATGTGCTTATGGCTTCCCTAAAGATTCTAACAAAGTTGAAGAAGGAAAAGTATGGATCTGAAGACTGGCAATCAGAACACATTTGTTTACTTCCTATTTGTACTCCTGGTCATGACTGGACACAATACTTTCTTTCCCTCGCCTTTCCTCTGTCCCATGTCGACTCCAACCACTTTTGAAACTATCTGCTTTTCTAATACCTGCCTGACACTGCAGTGCCCAGATGTGATTACAGTATCCTAATGCTGAATGCTAGATTTCAGAAGACAAGCTTTGTGTTCTGAGCTATGCTGATGTTGCATAAATAACTCCAAAATACCCAGTCTGCATGCTGGTCAGTTCTCATGAGAAGACACAATTTTCTCATACCTTGTCTGACGGGTGCTGCAACTGATGGTGAGAGGGAGCTGCTCTGGTTTTCTCTAACTAACTAGGCAAGATTATAGTTTCTTCAATTTTCTTGCAGACTGCTGTTCGAACACAGCTAAAAATTTGGTTCTGTGTTTCTGAACTTACTGATGTCAGATATTATATATAACCTTAAAATGTCTCCCTATCTTGGAAAAGAACTGCATCTTGAAACTCTGCAGCAGTTATGTAAGTGTAGGAACAGAAATAGGAACAAATCTGAGTCAAGAAAACCAAAGCAAAGTCTCAAAGTAGTGCTTTGTCTTTGTGAACTCCTTGAAATAACTCTAGAAATAGAAGAGTGCTATGAACAACTCTCTGCTACTATGTTTCTCCTGCAAGCACGGAGTAGTGCCAGCATCAAATCATTTTTGGGAAGACGATCAGTCACAGGTTTGTGCAGTCCATGGATGCTCTCAGGGCAGAGACTCAAGACGTACCCGACTTTTGAGTTATGTGCACGTGTGAAAGGGGTGGCATGATCTGACTTTGTGGTTCCCCAGAACCTGTAGCACTACCTAACAACCCTGTAGCTCTAAACACTGCTCAAAGCCAAAGATAGATAATTTATTAATGAGACTTTTCTAATGCAAAAGTCTGGTTTCTGAGTGCCTGCAGGAGCTCAGTGCAAGCTGCTGCCACATACAAAGCTGAGATCTGTCCCTCACACGGACAGCTGTGAAGGACTGCAGATTAACTGCAGTATGAAGCAGTATTATGCACAGTGCCTGTAGGATGTGGTGGAAGCCAGAAGTCACTCTTGGTTGATAGTCATCTGTTTGGCTTGCTCTCCTTTCTTCTGATTTCCTGCAAGTAGAAAGGATGAGCAGCATCTGATCTCTGCAAAGCAGAGGATCCCAGTCTCCATGACCTGGGAAGTCAGCAGGACTGCTGCATTCAGACAGACAAGCTATCACCAGACAGTCCACTATTCTGCTTCCTGCTACTTTGCCACACTTCAGCAGAAGTGAATGAGATGTCTCCAGTAAAGAGAGTTTCTCATAGGCTGTTGGCTGTCTCAGCCTCCCCTTTGCAGAAACAGAGAGGATTGCCACTTTGGGACTTCCCAGGTGGTCCTTGTATTTGCAGCTGTAATACCTGTCACATTGTTTGAGCCATGTCTTAGATGCGAGTGTTGTGAGCTGGCAGGAGTTAGCGCAGGCACCGCATCCTCTGCCAAACTACTGCTCAGTGTGCCATGGTTGTGCTTCTTGTAATCAGAGTCATGTGGTCAAGGGACTGCTTTTTTTGTCTGGGGGAACTCTTGGCCACACAGTGATTTCTGCCTTAATCGTGGACTATCTTTGTCCTTTGAGGGGGGTTAATCTGAATGCTTTATTTTGGCAGCTTTGTTGCCTTCCCTTTTTCTTCATGGTGAGGCCATAGTGCTTGCCTGGTTTGTCATTGCTTTTCTTTTTCTAGTACATTTCTTGTGTGGCATCCTTGGAGAAGCTGTGGAAGCATATATCCAGCTGTGTCCCTCAGTTCCCAATAATACCTCCTGTATGGAGTAAAAACCTTCACATATAATCTCAACTTCATGAAGGAAAATCCTCTTTTTTTAGTCTAAAGCAAGGCTTCCTAGGTAAGGGCCTGGAGTTTCAAGAGTGTTGTAGCAGAGGAACCTGTGTGGCTCAGGGCTGGAGTAAGTCACCTAAGGGGGTTCTTCCAATGTCAGCATCTACAATACCATGATTTTTTTGCATCTACACCCAAGGGCCACCGTGATTTTGTTGCCCTTTATGGGAGGAGCTGTTACTCAGCTATCCTATCTTCAACAGGCTGGGCTCATCGTGGCAAGTCTGTGGCCATCTTCTCAGCACTGCCTTTTCTTCTCCTCATAGATTTTGGCCCTTCTTGCTGTGCTGATGAACCTTGAAGTTGTCCTGTGGTCATTTTGATCAACAGCTGATTACCAGTTTCTTCCAGGAGCTGTGAAGGCTCATTTATGATGGAAAAAAAAACCCAGAAAGCAACAAACAACACAACAAAACCCAAGCTTAGTTATCTGTAACTGGATTCTTTTATTTGTCTGAATGCACAGTCTCCAGAGTGGTTTCCCTGCTCTCTCTTTCTGGCTCCACTTCAAAGTGCAGTATGGGCCAGGGGCCAGCAGATTGATAAAGTATTTTAGATAGTAATCCGTGTAGCTGATTTTGGAGCCCTCTCGTGGCTTTTTTTGGACAGTGCAGCCATTAACAGCAGCACATCTTTTGGCTGGGTGCTGGGCCATGCACCATGATGTCAGATAATGCTCTTGGAGGCAGTATATTCAGAAAATCAAGTTATATGAAACTTTTGTTGGCTTTCTGCTGTCTGTGTTTTACCATTCAATACATCCCTGAGATAAGATTTCTTCTTGTTTGCCCCACATCCCTCTTTGTTCTTTTATAATCTGCTTACATAAAAGCAGCAGGTAATACTGCTACGTATTAAGCTCTTTACATTTCTATGTGAATGCAGTTAAATATTTTTATTGGTGCTGATTATATCACAATTTAGAAGGAATCTTCATGAGCCCAAAAAAAGCTTTTTACAGAAGTCCAAACCATGAAATTTCAATTTATCCAGGCTAGGTAGGCAACAGCTTTGATTCATGACCATTTTGTGGTGATTTTTTTGAGGAGTCATGAACAAACCTCTGATTTTAATAGGCACTCCTCACTGTGGCTTCTGTTGCCATGCTGTTCCATTTCTTCATGCAAATAAATGGCTTCGCATCACCATTTCCATCTGAAGTCAGTTCTGGGCACTTACTGCTCTGAGTCTCCAAAGGCTGACCAGGATTTACTTGGATGCCAACTCTCATAGGGAACTATTCTATACTCATCCATCCTTTTACAGATGGTTGGGCAGAAGCAGAGGAAGTTATGGGCATCCAGCTTAGGTCAGTGTAAATCCTGAATTTAGATTCTCAGAAGTCCTGTTTAGCTGTCACAGCTGTCTCAGAAGCTGGAATTAGAGACTTTCACAGACACCTAAAGGTTTTCTGCTGGAAACATGTCTTGGCAGGGATGAATGGCTGGTGTTTGTCTAGAAGGCACAGTCAGAGCATGCCTGTCTGTCAGGCCCACACACAGAGCCATGGCCTTGGTCCTTTTTCAAGCAGGATAAGCACGTGGTGCCTGAGGGATGTATGACAAACTCCAGTCCCCACCACCTTCCTGGGTAAGGGCTGCACTGGGGAAATGTGTCTACTCCCATTTGCTCATGCTCTGCCCAGTTAGCCTTGATTTCACTGTGTTTGTGTAAAGTGAAACAACCCCAAAGGCAACACCAGGAGCACCCCGAGTACAAAGATGGGTCATCTTTTGGGGCATTCTCACTCTGAAGGGTGGCAGACTTGACTGAAGCATGTGAATGAACCTAAACTACCTGCCTTCTTTAACCACTTAGCTATAGCATGACAGGGGATGAGCCTGCCTTTGAGAGTCCTTGTTTGTCTGAAATAAGGCTTGTTTTCTGAAAGACAAGGCATAGTCACCTATGATAGGAACTGTATCAAAGGAGGAAGGTGTCTCAAGCCAACCCTCAGTAAGGCATCTGCTTCCCAAGTGAGTTGTATCCCTCTCTCCTCCAAAATTTCTAGGGCAGCCCTTTCTGAGGCTGAATTCCTGTGCTACACAGGAAGCCTCTGTTCCTAACTCATTACCTTCAGTTTTGCTCTGGGCAGCTTGCTCGGCAGGTCAGGTCTGCCACTGTTATGCTCTGTGCTCATTAAGGCCACAGCTTGGATATAACTGGAGCATTTGAGCTGAGATCAGTTCTGATTTGATGCCAGTGGCACACTCAGAGACTCTCTTTCCATATGTGGCTTATTCTTTCCACAAACAAATATGCCCCTTGAAATGAACAACTGTGGGTAAATATTTGTAGCAGGTGGAACAGAACTGAGATAGAAAGTTTGACCTACTGCAGTAAAGTGAACAGAGTTTGACTTTATGAAAAGTTCACAACAGGATATATTAGTGATTTCACTGAAAATATAAGTGCTTTGGCTGAGTTTTTTATTGTAGGACGTCATCTGCACTTAGGAAGTGTTTCATGGGATGGTGCTGTACATTACTGATGAAATCAGGCAGGAGCTTTGGGTCTGTAATAGGCAAAACCACAGTCTTTAAAGCCACTGTGGTGGGTTTTGGCCTTTTTCCTTCCACAGGCTCCTTATGAAGTATCCTGTGGTCTTGGAACTTAATATTGCAAGCTGGAAGGGTCAGTTTTGAAGACCTCTTACTTCTAAACTGCCTATTTTTAAAAAAAGGCACAGTCCTCCCATCCACTTTCCCAGGAAGATCACATAAGTATGTGTTTTACTGTAGTTAGAACCACTTGACATGAAAGCTTACTAAGGAATACTTATACTAAAAATCGCTCAGACAGTCCTCTTGTATTGCCATTTAGATCTATCATCCTGATTGATCACTATGTGGTTGGCTAATATTGAGCCTAATTTAACCCTATATGCTCACACATCCATCTATTCTGTCTATTGTACCTGACATTCTACAAATTACTTACTCATGCAAATGATGACCTAAGGCAACCTTTTATGATATCCGTGTTTAATTATACAAATGCTTTTTGATAAATAGGATTATACATCCTTCCATATGTTTATTCACTCCTTGATGAAAGCAAAATTTAATTTTCATGCAGATTTGTTGGAGAGTGTTTTTAATAAGTGCTGAGTTTTATGTAGTCTGAAGATCACTCTGGTTTTGGGAAGCTGACAAAATCAGTAGGCATAGTTCATAGAGACATGTGTTTTTTAATCAGGCATAATTCAAGCTGCTAGATTTTGAAATTTTGGAACCAAAGCCATTGCCTTTGTGTTCATTCAATAAAGCAAATGTTGTTGTGAAAAATAATTGAGAGATGCTGACTTAACTATACGTTTCCAGTGGGCTTTATTTATATTATGGGTTATTGAAAATGTTGCCAAATGTCTGATATGTTAATATTTTTTAAGAGAGGGATGTTGCTGTAAAACTTGCTGGATTTAAAGAGTAACTAGAGTTTGGCTTGTGAGATTCAGTCAAGGTGAATGTAACTTACGTGTCACACAGTGACAACCTGAATTCCTCAGGGCTGCTTGCATACATGAAGAAAGCATGAAGGAAGAAATTGGCAGGACTGGAGATCAGTATTTGTGTTCAGCTGTCTTTGAAAACAGTATCACTGGTGATCACAGCTTCTCAAGGACTCCTCTTTGCATGGTATGACACAGATAGTGGTAGGAATTCAGCGTTTGGGAATCAAGTATGAAGAAGGCACATGAACATATGCTGCCTGGGACATGAAATCTGCTTCTTTTCCGTAAATGTGGAAGTGGGAAATATTCCACTCTTCAGTTAGAAAAACACTGGGTCAACACAGGTGCTGGATGGCAGTCAAGGGACATTTTGCACAGATGTCACTGCACTTTTCCTGGTGTCAGTCCAGCTGAAGTAGCATCCCTGGATAACTGTGGATGTTTTGTGGGGTTGAGCCCTTCGCTAACAGCTTCTCTGTTTTTTGTGTGCCGAAGGTGTGGTCGGTGAACTCAGCAGGACGGACACCAAGTGGCTGGTCCCGCTGCCGGACAGGCCCTGCCCCTCCTGAGGGCCTGGGAGCTCCCCTCTTTGACACAGTGGCATCCACAGTGGCCGTGGTGACCATCAGCCCCCCTCTTAAGCCAAATGGGGTGGTCAGTATCTACAGGCTGTTTTCTAACGACACCAGAGGGAGTGATGTGGTGGTGAGTATTGTCAATACTGTTTCTGTACTGCCATTTGAGCTTGTGTTTTCTAGCTTTAACAATTTTTTCTTACAAGCTGCTACTGTTGGTTACAGACTGTCTTCCTCTCCTGCTCTCCTGTTGTTAACTGCTCTGCAATGCTCTCTTCTGGCTAAAGTGTTACTAGGGCTTTCACTCATCTAAACATGCTTCTCAAGGAAGTAGCCTCATCATGAAACACTTCTGATATGGTGATGTGCTGTGACAATGTGAATCGGCACTGCTCAGGGGTAGCTAACCGTCCAAACGAAACACTTCCAGACAGCTTCTGACAGTCCAAATGGTGTATCTGGAAACCACAGCCATTAGGAAACAAATGTGTGCTTTGGATAGCCTGTAGATGTGAAGTTCAGATGAAAATCCTGTACATGAGCTTCCCTTAAAATCTTTCTTGTTGGTAAGTATTTAATAGAAAAGCTCTGAAGAATAGTGCAAGTAGCCAAGAAACTTATTCTGTGTTTGGTGTCTCAGCCTAGGCACCATTAGGTGTCTAGAAGTGACCAGTCTCAGCTTAGAAAACTTGCAGGGGTTCATTAGTGCAATAAAACAGTGAGATGTGGTAAACGTCAGCACTGAGGAATGTGCCTGGAACAGTTACTACTAAATCAATCCAAAAATACTTGAATGCTTTTTATCTAGAACATATCTGGTTCAGTTTTTTTAAGTAGATAAAAATTTATATGGGATTTTTTCCCCTTATCCCATCTTGTTCTGCTTGGAAATGCTAGGGATACATTCTCAGGTCATCAATCCAGTGTGTGAGCTTAAGCTGCCTACTGGTTGCACATTATGCATGTATTCCTTCCAGTGTAATTGGTGATGTCTGAGTGAGCCAGCTCATCTCATTGGTGCCTGCACGGTCATTGCGGTGGGTTGACCTTGGCTGAGCCCCGGTGCCCACCAAGCCACTCTATCACTTCCCTCCCAACCCCTCTCAGAAGGACAAGGAGGAAAAAATAAGATAGAAAAAAAACCCTCATGGATCAAGATAAAGGGAGTTTAATGAAAGCAAAGCAAAGCAAAGGCCACACACAGAAGCAAAGGAAAAAGAAGATTTATTTTCCACCTCCCATAAGTAGGCAATGTCTGCCCTTTTCTGAGAAGTAGAGGACTAGCAGATGTCCCCTCCCTCCACCTTTTCCCTAGCTTTTATTGTTGAGCTGGTATGGAATATCCCTTTGGTCAGTTTGGGTCAGCTGTCCCAGTTGTGTCCCCTCCCAAGATCAGGAATGTTGGAAAAAACAGCCTTGGTGCTGTGCAAGCCCTGCTCAGTGGTAGCCACACTATGGGTGTGTTCTCAACACCTTTCTAGCTACCAATGCAAAGCATAGCACTGTGAGGACTGCTATGGGGAAAATTAACTCCCTCTCAGACACAGTACAGTCGCCCATTTCTATCCCCTCACATCAAGTACCAAGTGCTTTCCTTTGTTTGCTTGACTCTTTCCTTCCTATTTTTTGCTGTACTCTTCTAAATCACATGCTGCCAAATGGGAGCAAATGTTGTTCCTCATTGGTATTTTCTATATATTTTTATTTCTTTGGCTTAAAAAGTTATACCCACGAATTACTACAACAATGAGGTGAAATAGCAGTTCCTGAAAGCAGTTTCAGAATGAAGGCACTGTTTCCTTTGCCAAAACTGCCAAGTCTCCCTTGCTGAGCACAGGAGAGCTTCCTAAAAGGCTTGCCCAGCACCACAGCCATTTGAACACAGATCCGCCTCATGTGGCACTCAACTTAGAAGTACCTACCAGAGAGTACATTCTCCTGCCCGAGTAAACTGACCCACCAGTATCACTCTGCCCAATGCTGTCTCCCATATCCACGTTGAGGAAGCTTGTGAGATATGCTTATTCACTAGCACTCTTATCATGGAACTATTTTACACATTAATTTATTTTTGCTTTAGTACCACTTATCCCAAAGTTTCTCCTTAAAGGTTTTCTGTTTCTCTGTTCCTGAGAATGCACTTGCAAGTTGACGTACAGTGGTCACAGCTCAGCTCAAGATGTCTGTGAAGTCACTGATGGCATGATCTTTTCCTTTGAGCAGTGCTGGTTAGCTTCATAATATCAGAAAAATGAATGCAGCATTGCCAATACAAAACAGCTGCATTAATGTCAGACTTAAAGCACATGCAGAACCTTGTGCCCATCTTCTTGTGGAGTTAATTCACTTCCATAATTCTTATTTAGTACTTGTGGTTCTTGAAGCTGTGACAAGTTCTCTTAATTTTTATAGCTGTCAGAAGGGACTGCCACTCAGCAGACAATACATGGGCTAAAACCTTTTACCACATACTCCATTGGTGTGGAGGCCTGCACCTGTTTCAACTGTTGCAGCAAAGGACCCATGGCCCAAATCACTACACAGCCGGCTCCACCCTCAGAGCAGCCACCCCCACAGATTCGCACGGTGACCTCCAGGAACGCCTCTTTCCAGTGGAGTGCCCCTCAGTCACCCAATGGCATCGTCACCAGGTAAAAGCTTCCACCCAGATGACCCTGCACATCTTGGCTAGAACAATCTGAGCTGGAATCACAAGGCTGAGAGCACTGCATCGTTGTGGCTACCATGCTCCTCCCTCCCTCTGTTGGTGGTGATATCCCCTGTGGACTGAATACCATCTAAGAGGTGCTCATTTGCAGCAACTGATTTTTTCCTAAACAGGATATTGGAGAGGGTGAAGGTAGAGAGGATGAGCTGTTGGAGTGGTGATAACTGTTTGACAGCTGTGATCACACAGACAGAATCATAGAATCATCCAGGTTGGAAAAGACCTTTAAGATCATCGAGTTAAAACATTAACCCTACTCTGCCAAGTCCACCACTAAGCCATATTCCCAGGCACCATATCTATATGCCTTTTAAACACATCCAGGAATGGTAACTAAACTCTGGGTGGCCTGTTCCAAGACCTGGCAACCATTTCAGTAAACATATATTTATTTTTTTTCCTAATGTCCAGTTTAAATCTCCCCTTGTGCAGCTTGAGGCCATTCCCTCTTGTTCTATCACTAGTTAGTTGTGAGAAGAGACCGACACCCAACCTCTCTACAACCTCCTTTCAGGTAGGTGTAGAGAGTGATAAGGTCTCCCCCTCAGCCTCTCCTCATAAAACTT